>VWZS01007634.1:70518-204501 GCA_013397075.1 Rhabdornis inornatus | reverse complement strand
GGGCAGTTTTGGAGTTGTTTTGGGGTTGTTTAGGGGCAGTTTTGGGGTTGTTTTGGGGCAGTTTTGGGGTGTTTTGGGGCTGTTTGAGGCAGTCCAGGCACTGAGCAGCTTCCAAGGTCCTTGCTGGTGGTGCGGGAGCAGTGGCAGGAGACAGGAAGGGTGGTGGGAGTTTTGCAGCTCGCTGGTGCCGGGAGGAGCTCTGGGAAGCTCCGTGATGGGCCGGGAGCATGGCTGGGGTACCAGGCTGAGCTGATCCACGCCAGTGCTCAACCTCGTGACCTCAGGCACTTCCCAGTGTCAGAGGACAAGGACAAGTGTGTGCAGGGGAGCCGCATCCCCTCCGGCAGCAGCTGCCCTCTGCCCTGTGCACCTCCCTGGACTGACGGACCAGACGTGCGCTCAGCATCTTCCCTCGCGTTGCTAAGAGACGGGATCCCGCGGGATGCTGCGGTGCCAGCGCTGAGCCCGGCCCTTCGGCACGAGAACCTCTGCATGAGGGGAGGATGATGGGGGAGATCGCACAAAAGGCTGCGGGAAAGCACCGTGAGAGAGAAAGCCCCGCAGCTCTCAGGGAAACCTCCGCAGTGGGGACAGAAGGGTCAAGGGCAGGAGGAGGAAGAGCTCAGCATCAGCAGGGTGATGATAATGTGGAGAGAGAATCTCTGGAGGGTTTCAGGGCATGGAGATCAGTCTGAGGGGAGATATTTCTGTTAGCAGCCCGTTCCCCTTCCTGGGGCCATGGAGGCTCTTGGGTGGCAGCTGACATGTGCAAGAGGAGAGGGCAGGGGGACACTGAGGGGACACCTGGCAGAGGGGAGAGCAGGGGGACACTGAGGACAAGGATGAGAGCTCTGGGAGCAGGGCAGTGCAGGGCTGCCCTGCCTGGGGCATTCACATTGGGTTGAGGAATATTCACTTGCCCCCTTCATCTCCTCTCTTATGATATGGCAAGGAATTCCTGAGGGGTCTGAAAGCCAGGGAGAAAAATGGACAGAGCTGATACAGGAGACAGATTTGAGGAGATTTCCCTGGGCAGGTGGAAAGCTGCCCCAGAGCCTGGGCTGGGGCAATGGAGTGTCCCTGTCTGGCACATGCTGTGATTTTGCAGAGTAGTTGCCCCTCAGTACAACAATAAGCATTTCTCCACCTCTTTTAACAGTGCTTTTAATGTTTTTCACAGTAACTCACACAAGCTAAAACCTTTCTTTGCTTTTTAGGCGACCGGCCTTTCTATCCTGCGATTTAAGATTTTAAAAACATCATATATTGTGATGCTGGCAGCACGAAGGAGGCCGCAGGAGAGAGCAGAAGGAAGCACAAATAAGACAGGCTGTCCATGCTGCTCTGCATCCTTTGGCATTCCCTGGCTGAGCACCCCATGCAGGTGCAAACATCAGGTTTAAAGTCCTGGGCTGCACTGTCAAAACAAATTAGGGGATGGCTGCTCCAAGCAGGCTCTCCCAGGCTCTCCCAGGCTCTCCCAGGCATTTACACCCTCCCTGCGTTCCCCAAGCAGTCCTTGGTGATGCTGCTGGTTGGGGGACAGTGTGTGCCACAGTCTGGGCTGGTTTCAGCCTGGAGCTGGGCAGGACTGTGGTGGTGGCTGGTGGAGGGATGGACCCCTGTCTGTCACCAAAACACAGCAGTCCTTGCGTAGTTTGTTGAACCTTCACACCAAATCTCGGTATTTTTGACGTGGTATTATTGGTGATTTAAATCTATGGACTCCTTTAACATCAGTCTGGTGTCCTGGCAGATGACAAAACCTTGTTTTGTTTGTCATTCTTCCCAGCTGGCAGCTCCTTCCCCCCTCATTACCCTTCTGTGCCCCCACCCACATGGGCCATGTTTTCCTTTCTCTGGGAGCCCCTCTCCCTGTTGCCCTGGGAATTGAGCATTTTGCAGGGCAGAGCTTCTGGAAACGCAGGGTCTTTGTCCAGAGAAGTCCATCACCTTGAACTGAGGCCCAGCTGGGTTAACACTTAGGTTCCAAAGCTGCTTCCAACCAGGGGGATCATCTGAGAGACAAAGTTCTCCTGCTGGCAAAGTGAAGCTGCTGGACCAGCACAGGAGCAGCTCCTGTTTTCCCTGCTTTGATGGGAAGCTGTAAAACCTCCCAGCCCACTGCCTTCAGCCACCTCTTGCCACCCAGGTGACCTGAGAGTGGCACTTTCTGGGCTGGACACTCAGGTAAGAGCACCTGGCTTTCCCAGGATCCAAACCCACGTTCCCCAGGGGATGTGCTAGAGGCTGCAAGGTGCTGTTTGAAGGCAGCTCTTCCCTTCACAGCAGCTCTGTGAATTCTTGGCACCAGTGTGGGGAGGTGTCAGCCTGTCCCTGAGGTGAGCAGACCTGTGCCACCCCCTGGGCACAACGCTGACCTCTGGCTCATGTTCTCAGTGCCAGCATCCCCACAGCTCCCACCCCCTCCTTTCTGGGAGGATGGGATCCAGAGGGGAAGAGCTAATGGTGGGGAAGGCACAGCCCTACCAAAATCCACGGATCAGGCAGCCCCAGCACCACCCTGCATGCTCCATTTCTGCTGGCATTGGACACTAACACATCCAGAGTGCTGATGGTCTGGCTTTCTCTGGATCAGTACCCCTGAACACCAGCCAGAGGACCAAAGAGATCCTGTCCTGGCTGGGCAGGTAGGGCTCCATCCCCCAAACTGTGCTGCACAACAATCACACCCTGCTGCCCCCATTGCCCCCAGCCTCATCTGTAGAAGCTGGACATCCCAGTTCTGCCCATTTGGAGAAGGGTGCTTCAAATCTCCCCAGCAAGTGGCTCCTTTCTTCCCAGAAGCTCACTCGGAGCTGCACTTTGAGGACTCCCAGTCCCTGCCAGAGCCATCCCTGCTCTCGGGCTGCCTCCTCCCTGCCGTGACTCTCAGTACATGGCAAGCGGGGCCATTTGCCAATGTTTGTGTCTTGACAAACAGTCTGTCAGCATTTTGGTGTGTGGCTTCAGCTGGGATCAGCTCTGCCTTCTCTCCCCATTAAATGGCAGAGCTGTGTGCAAACACCCTGGCATCAAACCATCTGGGGCACGCTCGGGGCCAACTGCAGAGCTCCTGGTGCCATGTGTCACTGTGCAGCCCCTGGCACCACGGCCAAGGGATCGACATTCCCGCATCCCAGAGCCATGGCTGGCACAGGGAGCCACCCCTGCCCTGCCCACAGGGCTCTCCTCTCCCACCAGGACTGCCCACCTTTGCTCCAGCCTGGCTCACAGGGCACCTGGCAGGAGCAGCAGAGAGCAGCCCTGAATGAAACAGGCTGTGGAAGAGCAGCGGAGATGAGAGAGTCACAGACTTGGAATATCCTGGGCTGGAAGGCACCTACAAGGATCACCAAATTCAGCTCCTGGCCCTGCACGAGGGTTGTTGAGTCTGGCTCCTGGTCCTGCACAGGACAACCTCAAGCTGTTAGTAGAAACTTCTGCCTTGGATTTTAGCTTTTATATTTTTCAGAATCTCCGCTGCTTAGTGTGTAACTCTGAAACTTCACATTAGGTGTTAGTGAGTTCTCTTCACAGGGGAGTCAGACAAAACAATTCCTTTCTAGCTGGAGAATCAAGGACAACTGGGACCCAAAAAGCAGAAACAACAGCGAGGGAAAGGGGGCAAGCCAGGGGCTGAGACTTCATAGCCTGGGGCTGTGGGTGGATCATTGACCCCAATGTGTAGATGAACCAAAACTTATAAAAGTGTAAAACTCGTGACCAGGATCCATCTGGGATTGGATTTGGGTGCAGCCCTGGCCGGGCTCTTGCAGTGCCCAAGGTGAATCCTTTCAATAAATAATGATTTTATTCCTTTCAATAAATACCCATTTTATTCCTTTAAATGAATACCGATTTAATTCCTTTTGCTCTGTCTGGTCTCTGTTCCAGCTCAGCCTTTCCAGACAACAAAACAACTTCTCATTGCTGACAGTACATGAATCCTCCTCTCTCACTTCAAGCTTCCCTGGCCTTGACTCCTGGTGAATGCTGAGCATTCCCTTCCCTCCCTGGCTCTCTGGGAAGCTGTGGCCTGGGAGATGAGAGCAGGACAGATTGTCTGCTGAGGTAGCACCCTGGTATGATCCAGCCTTGCTTGCACAGATGCTGTTTGAGCCCATTGGTAAGGCCATGGATATATGGGCTAGGTTCTGTCCAGGCTGAAAGGCTCTGGAATTGGTTTCTGGCCCAAAAACCTGGAATTCACGTGCCTTTACCTTCAGCCTGACCTGTGCTCTGTCCTCAGCATCCTGCACCAAGAGCAGATTTTGGCTTCTGCCCAGGGTCACATCCTGCCTTGCTGTAGCTGCTGCAGGAGAAGAACAAACTGGAAGAGGAGATGTGTGAGATGTGGTACATCCTCCTGTCATTGCTGGGGAGACACCAGTGCCTTGCAGCAGCCAGGGGTCCTCTGAGCCAGCCCAGTGTTCCCACAGTTCATCCACAGTCCCCAGAGCTGTGTTTGATCCCAGGAAGCTGCTGGCAGATTCCCCTGCCTTTCCTCATGCCTTAGTTCCTAATTTCTGATGTGTGAAGGCCTTAAATGGTACCCTGGAGAAGATTTCCACATTCCTGCTGGACAGTGGTGAAATGTGGGTTCCCCCAGGCTCAGGCTGAGACTCAGGGTTCCCCTC
Source organism: Rhabdornis inornatus (assembly GCA_013397075.1). NCBI lineage: Eukaryota > Metazoa > Chordata > Aves > Passeriformes > Rhabdornithidae > Rhabdornis > Rhabdornis inornatus. Next base: position 199,861 of record VWZS01007634.1, on the reverse strand, counting down.
AACACCTGCACAGTGAAGGCCTTGTCCCTTTAACTTGGCTCAAAATCAGGATTCCAGCTAAGGCCAGCAGGAGAGGTGGTGATTTATTTTACATACCTGAACCTCCTCTTACTGGGAGAAGGCCAACTCTGGGTCACCTCGGCGTGGAGCAAATCAAAGCTGCAAGGACAGGTGACACTCAAAATGTCACTGGTGGAAGAAGGCACCCACCCCTTGCTGGACAGTCCACAGGCGGAGGGTTTGCGCTGTGGGGCACAATCCCAATCATGAGGTTTCATTTTGGTGGCGTTGCTGGTGATGTGCTCATTTACAAGTGCTATTTCCTTCCAAAATAACACACTGGTGTTTCCTGAGGCTACAAGGATGGAGCAATCAGCATCCCCATCAAGAGAGGACATCAAGAGCTGCAGATGATAAACATATAACTGATCTAAGATCAGGTTATAGCAATTATTTCCCAATTCTGCCGCTGACAGAAATGTCTCACCTAGGATTATCATTAAACTGCAACAAAAAAACCCACAATCAAAGCAAGATTAAAACCTCAGCCAGAGCAAACACAGAGCCCCCATGGCCATTGCCCCATCAGAGAAGCCTGGTCCCTTTGCCACGCCTCCCCCAGCCCTGAGCAAAGAGTGCTGAGCTGGGAAGTCAGAGCCTGACTCCAAAGGCAGCTTCTCCCAAAATAGCACAGCCTGCTCTGTTACCTGCTGTTCTTCAGGAGACCAAGAACATCCATAAACATCCAGCTCCTGGGGCTGGCCAGGAGCAGCAGGCAGCCACCAGATCATGCCCAGCACATGCTGAGTCCTCGCTGTGGATGCACAGATGCCAGTCTGGGATTGGGATGTGCAGGGCAGGAGCTGCCTGTCTGCCTGTCCCCCAGCGTGGGCTGGCTGGGACACACCACAGGTGACATCCAGGTGTCCCCCTGTGGTAGTGCCCACCTGGGAATGGGCTGAATTGGGTCTCAGCAATGTGTGGGGGCTGCTCAAATGTTCATCAACACGAGTTTGGTGACAGCCATGCTCGGGGGGGGAATCATCACTGGGGTGGGATGTGCTCCTGGGGGAGATGCAGGCAGTCACGCTTTTTCTACCCCTGCACAGGGAAGGAGGGGCAGCAATAGGGTCAGAAGTGTGGGGGGGCGGGTAGGGAGAGCAGGGGAGCTGCAAGAGGATAAATCAGTTTGGGATTAGAAGGTGGCACTGGCAACCTGCCATGTGACAGGCAGGCTTGCGCAGCCAGGAGCCCAGCTGTCAGCCTGGTGGCAGCAATTAAATGAGGTATCGATTGAGGAATTGTTGTCTGCAGGGTTTAAAGATAAAATCGATGGAGACCAAAAGGTTTAGGCTCCGTTTACTAATTAGTCAGGCACGCTTGGGAGAGAAGCCTTTGGAGACATGGGGAGCTGAGCTGTGTACAGGCAGCACCGCCAAGGTGCTGGGTGCCCTCCTCATCCTCACCACTCCTCATTCTCTGCTGCCAGGGCGTGAACGGGCACCGGGTGCCAGTGCCAGGGATCTAAATCAGCTGCGAGCTGGGGGAGTGGACAGGCTCAGGATTCTGTCTGCACCGGGATGGAGAGCTGCTCTCCTCCCAAGGCAGGATGTGGGAAAGGGGCTGTGCATGGATTTGGTCATGGGGAGCAGTAAACCAAGAGGGGAGCTGCTCCCTTTGCATTGCAAATTGTCTGGGGGTGAATTGATCCTTTTCTTAGGCTCTGGCATTGGTTGCAGCCTGAACACATTTCTCTTCCCCCTGCTCCTTGTGCAGGGACAGAAAGGAGACGAATGTGGCACAGACTTGTGGCTTCTGTGCTGATTCTGCCTGTGCTCCACAGAGCCAAACTGGGGGAGAGCAGGGCGATGGCTTTATGCCCTCTGTGCTTTGTTCCCTCGCTTCCAGACGATGCCCAGGACACGGTCAAATGGGGACAGGCGGGAACTGGATGTGGTTAGGGTGGCCTTTGGGACCGTCTCCTTGCTCGTCCATGTGGGAGAGGCGGTCTGTGGCTTCAAAACAGAGCTGCCTTTAAAGCAGCCGGGGATCTGGGCAAGCCCGTGGCTCTGGGGATGTCTCGGTGTCCGCGGGGCGTTGGGAGCATTGGCCGACGTGGCTCCCCCTTCCTGGGACTGCCGGAGAATTCCTCCTTTCATCTCCGCTTACCAGGAAAATTCCAGCCCAGCGAACAGAGGAGGGTCAGGAGCTGTCCCCAAGGGTCGTGTGACCAGTCATGGGTCACCCATGGCTCAGACCCGTGACGGGCACTGTCACCGCATGACCCCACACCAGCCCCGGGGCGAGCATCCTCGGGGCTGCATTCCCTGCCCCGGCCGGTCCTGCTGCTCCTTGTCCTGCCTCGTCCTGCCTCAAGCCTTGTCCTTCAGCCGGGACTGCCGTGGGCGATGCAACCTGAGCCTGCCACAAAACAGCAGCGGGACGGGCGAGCCGGAGTCACCCGGGGACGGGACGTGTCCCGGGGCTGCGGGGATGAAAGGGAGGGATGGCAGAGAAAACAGACATCAAGGACACTGTGACGCCATGTGGCTGGTGCAGGGTGTCTCATGCTTTCGCAGCAGGGCTGGGCAGATTTATAGCTCTGTCTTGAGGGTCTGGAGCCAGCCTCCGCTTATTTCACATTTAGGAGGCAGCTTCCTTTGCTCTTCCTCTTTCTTTTTCTCTGGGTTGTAAAACTACATGTCCCACGCTGGAGCAGACCCGTGTCCTTGTCCTCTGCATACGGAATCAGTGCCTGGGACAGATCCTGTGTCTCTGCCAGTGCCAGACAGAACCAAACAGGGTCTAAAGGATCATTGTTTGCCTGCTCTTGTCATGTAGCTCTGTGCCACTGCAGGGTCCAGAAACGGAATTTAACAATCCTTCTCTATGGGAGACACGAACCAGGCAGCTGGCACAGGGCTGCCAAAGCTGTGATGTTCTTCCAGTATGGATTTTCCTTTCTCTATTCTCCCCCAACACTGGGGCTGGCCACCCTGCCTGTGGCCACCTGTCCAGCTAAGAGGGAACAGCATGTCTTATGGTTTCTGTGGGTTTTAGAGCCAGCAAATGTCCTTTAGGCTCTTTGCTCCAGAAGGCATTTCAGCCCATGCCACCTTCTCCACATGGCTGTGATGGATGAGAAACACATGAGGCTGACACAGTTCAGACAGCACATCCAGGCTCGTGATGTGACTCTGTGTGTTGAGCATGAGATCAGAGCACTCTTTTCTTTTTCCTGGAGAGGTTGCAGGAACCACCCAAGCTGACCCACTGGTCTCTCTGGTTTCCTGCTTTCCAGCATCTGCCCCTGCCAGGAGAAGGTTGGTGGGTGGTTGATGATGAGTACCCCAGAGTCACCCTGACCTCCAAAAAAGTCCTGGGGGACCCTTACCTGTTTTCCAGGCCTAGTGCTATGATAAAGCACTTGAAGAGTTCCCCAGGTGAGACACAGATAAGGACAGACTCATCTGCAGAGAGAGAGAAAAAGCTCCAGAAATCAGTCTGGGTCTCCCAGCAGATGCAACAAGCCTCCTCCATAAGTGATCATTTCACATTTCCAGGCTGCCAGAGCGTGCAGGAGGCACTGCTGCCTCCACAGGTCGCCAGGACAGAGCTATTCCCACCTCTCCTCTGTCTTCCTCGTGTGGTCAGCTGCCACCCAGCAGCAGAGAGAACAAAGAGCAGGCGTTGGGAAAGCTGTTACAGCTCCCCACTGGGGCTGCTGTGAAGCAACAGGGAGCAGGAGCAGGACTGAACCACAGCCTCTCCAAGAGAATCAGTGGAAGCACAGCACCTTTCTGGGCCTCCCCATACCCTCAGTGTGGGTATTTCTCTTTAGCACAGCCACTCACATGTATGGGCAGACAAACAACCCCAGCAGCAGGCAAGAGGTTTCCCATCTGTGCACAAGAAATCTCCATCTTTTAGGCTCAAGGCAGACCTCATCCATACGTATAAAACCCTAAAGGCAGTGCAGAGAAGATGGGGCCAGGTTCTTCTCACTGGTGCCCAGTGACAGAACAAGAGGTGATGGACACAAATGGAAACAGAGGAAGATCCCTCTGAATATCAGGAAACATTTTTCCCTTTGAGGCTGACCAAGCAGGCTGGCATAGGTTGCACAGGGAGTTGTGGAGTCTCCATCCTCAGAGGTATTTCAAAGCTGTTTGGACATGGAACTGGGCAACTGGCTCTGGGTGGTCCTGCTTGAGCAGGGGGCTGGGTCAGGTGACCTTCAGAGTTCCCTGCCAACCTCAGCCAGTCTGTGATGCTGAGATCTTGCTGGAGGCAATTTTCCCTTGTTCTTCTTTCCAAGTCAAAGCCTTAGATCTTCTCTCTCCTTCCTACTAATTTGCCCAGGTTGTTGGCTGTCATAAATGCCAAACTGACCTGTGTGGCCGTGGATGGCTCTCCCAGGCAAAGGAAGATGTTTGTCTGCTCAGCCACAGCTCTGGGAACTCAGCAGAATCTGTGTATGGGCCACCACATGCAGGAAACTTCACTGACTCCCTCCGTGCCAGGAGGGACAGGCAGGCTGGGAACACCCACACGATGTGGCCTTGGCCCCTCCAACACTGGGATTGACGTGGACTCAGCCAAGGACATGTTAGAGATGGACTCTGCACAGAAAGCAAGGCTGCCCCTGGGAGCACATCCCACACCAGGCTGTTCCTGCTGCCCAGGCTTCCTCCCACCCAGACTTTCCTTTCTCAGATCCAGGTCACTGCCTCTTGCCCTCCCATCATCAGAGATGGTGAATAATTCACTCCATTGCTGTCATTACCTTGCAGGTATTTATAGTGCATGATTGGTGCCCATAGAGAATTCCCTCTCCCAAACTCCATAAATTGTGTTGTCTCGCTCTCTCCTCCCCACTGCCTGTGCTAATTGCTGCATTGTGTTTGCTGACCTCTTGCATTCTGTTTGGTTTCTTGCATCTTTGGACCATGGGGGCAAAGACTCTTTCCATTTCTCCCCAGGCTCTTTACTGGGCCCCAGTGTAGTGGGCAAACTGATTTGGAGGTAACAGGGGCATGGTGGGTGCTGTGAGACTGCAGGGTCATCTCTGCTTGCTGGGCATTCCATATGATCCCACTCATGGCCACATCCCACAGGGAGGAGAGGCTCAGCCAGGGTGGTGGGGTGGATTTCTTTGCAAAGCAAGGGCAGCTGGAGCTGCTGCTCATGCAATGCCTGCATGGGTCATTGCTGACTCCAGCTCTGCCTCTACAGGTTTTGGGGTTGGGAGGGACTTAAGATGATGTATGGCTTAGTGTCCAAGGCCAGGCTGGATGGGGTTCTGAGCAATCTGGCCTAGTGGGTGGTATCCCTGCCCATGGCAGGGGGTTGGAGTGAGATGAGCTTTAAGGTCCCTTCAAACCCAAACCATCCTATGATTATATGGGGGCAGATTTCTCCCCGTAGTTTTTGGGTTGGGCCATGCTGCACTTCAGAGCTCTCTCCTCTGTGAGGAACCATCCATCTCTCATGCCCATGGCAGGACTCAGTCATCAACAGGCCAAGTGTCACTGAGTGTCCCAAACTCTCAGGGTCTGCCACCACAGTGGCTCCAGAGGAATGTGTGTTTTTGAGCTGTCCCCCGTGGCTCAGGAAGCATGACAGCACTGCAAAATGGGTACAGAAAGCTCATGCTCAGTGATGCCTCATTGGCCTGGAGATAAGCACAGAATCATGGAACCATTAGGGCTGGACTACCTTTCTAATATCATCAGGTCCAACCTTTAACCCAGCATTACCAGGTGCATCCCTAAACTATGTCCCTAAGCACTATAATCCAAGCTTTAGTGCTCACTGGTCAGTGCTGGACAGCCCAAAGGGCATCCTGTGACAAGAACCAAGAAATGAAGGTACCAGGCACGTATTTGCTCTGTGCCTGTTTTCCTTGGGGATGCAGTGAGTTCTCAGCAGTTGTATTAAATCTTTAATTCTGTTTCCTTGGCTCTCAGCACCACCAGGCTCTCATGGCAGGGAGTCCCATGGATTAGACTTTCGGGAAGCAGCCTGCTCCTCCCCAGCTCAATGTTAATGTGGTTACTTCCACAGTTGCTCAAGGTCGCTCTGTCCCTCCCATCCGAGGGAGGATCATGAGCTGAGCTGTGCCAAGTCTGGCAGGTCTGAGCTGCTGGTGGGGCAGGATCCAGAGCTGGCCAGTGGGGCACAGGGTCTGCACAGGGGCTCTGGGGCAGCTGTGGGGTCCCAAGGGAGGGCACCAGTGCCCCCAGTGCTGGTGAAACTGCAGCAGATCTTTTCCCACAGGGTGGGCTTTGGTGCTGCACTGTCCAAGGGACAAAGCACAGAGGGAAGACGGGGCTGGAGCAGGTCGGGGAGGACAGGGCTGCCCAGACCCACAGCTGAGCTTCATCCCCCTCTGCTCACACCAGCAGGATGGGCATCCCAGAACACTCCTCTGCTGGCCACTGGGCACACAAGGACTGCTGGTTTAGCTCCTCAAAGGTGTCCCCACCCATCATCACCTGTCCCCCTGCAGGGAATGGGGGCATCACCACTGACTGCAGCTCTCCTGGGCCCAGAGCAGGCGATGCCCGGCTCTGCTCTGCCCTGCTCTGCTCTGCTCCACTCTGCTCTGCTCCACTCTGCTCCACCCTGCTCTGCTCCACTCTGCTCCACCCTTTGCTCCTCTCTGCTCCTCTCTGCTCCTCTCTGCTCCTCTCTGCTCCGCTCTGCTCTGCTCTGCTCGGGGCGCACAGCGAGCACGACAGGCAGCACTGCTGTGTAGATGCTAAGCTAGGCCAGCAAATGGTGCTGTAGGTCCATGGTATCGCTTGTGAGACAGCACGGTGGCCTGGGCTCCGGGAATTGCTAGAAGTCATCCCAGTAGCACTGGGGAAGCTTGTGGAGGCTGTCTCCTATTTAGCTTGGGTTTTTGGGAGGGCAGATGTTTAAATCCTAAAAGGTTCTGGTCCCAAGCTCTACAAAGCAGAGGATGAAATGTGGCTGGTGAGTTTCTGAAGTGATGCTGCTGCACTTGGGACCCCATGCTGGCTAGTGTCACTGGGCTCCAGGCTGTCGGTCCCATGGGGCTGGCGGTGAGGAGTCAGCACACCCAGCCCGTGCCTGAACAATGGGAGATGCTATGGGCACAGGCCAGTGGGAGAGGAGATGGGTGCAGTGAGAAATCTCACTTCCCAGGAGCTGCTGTGCAGCATTTCCTGGCTGTTTCCAGTTTTAGAGGATTTCTTCCCAAGGAGAACAAGGAGGAGTCCCATTTTCCCAGGGACAGCATGCACTGTTTGCCTCATCCCATGAGTCTACTGAAAAAGAGTTTTTCTGAGCAGTTTTCAGTCAGTCACGTGCAGAGGACCACTGTACCCCCACTGCAATGGGGACACCCCACTGCCTGCCCCAACTTCAGGCACAGGAAAATTCTCACAACCACTGCCATGTATACTCTTATCTCACAGATGCAGATTTTTACAAAATGGTCACCTGACCCCCATCAATGTCCCCTCTGCTTTCACGGGTGCCCAAGGATACAGCATTGTGCTGCCTGGAGCATGCCCTAGGGACGCAATGGCTCCAAGGTGGCTCCAAGGAGGAAAAGTACCAGGCTCCACACCCCCAGCTTGATGGCCAGGTGGCAGGGGATGCCAAGAAGTGCAGCCCTGGCCCACGCCGCGTCCCAGGCATTGCACTGGCTCTGGCACCACCTGAGAGCTTCCCTGGGCAGGGGATGCTGGTGCCTGCCAGAGCCACCCTGGCAGTGCTGGGTGAGGGTCACACTCCGGGCACAGACCCCACGGCAGCCCCAGGCCAAGGCAATGCATCAGCACAGCACAAGGCCACCCAAACCACCCCTCCCTCCCTTCCTTCCTCCCTCCTTCCTCCCTCCCACGGTCTGCTGGCTCCCCAGCTCACAGCCCTTCCTCCCAGCATCCGAGGGGCACTGATGTGACATTAACCCTGTGCTTTCCACAGCCTCCCTGTTATCACAGCCCTGCCAGGGGGAACAGTGCAGGACTGTTTTGTGGGGGTCAGCCTCTTCCAGTGGGTGCAGCATTGAGGGTGTCACCCCTAGCAGCTCTAGAGCCTCTCTGCTTTCTGCTGTCCCCTCCAGCAGCCCTCTCCTCGATGCTCTGGTCCCTGGGATGAAGCAGTGGGAAAGGCTGCTCCCTGCTCCTTGGAAGAAGGGTGCACCCTCTCAGCTCAGCTCTTTTGGGCGCCCTGCTCCACACAGGGATTTAAGGCTGTGGCTGGAGCCTTCAGCATTTCCACATTTAATGTTGTCCTTTGTGTTTCTCAGGCAGGAAGAGCTGTGTGTACAAATAATTAAAGGGAAGAATCGGAGTGATTAGGGCAGATGATTATTGTCAAATTATGATTTATCTCAGAGGGAAATTAGTATCTCCCCCTCCCCCGAAGGGCTCAGCCTAGCACAGTGAATGGGCACTGGTTTTTTGATTAATAGATGCCTTTAGAAGGTCACCTACATCCATTGCAGATTAACTCAGTGGGAAAAGTTCTTTCAGTAATTCAAGCTGTTGTTCTCACAAGCTGTCAGCTCGCTGCGAATCGGGAAGGTCCATCCGTTACAGGGCTGCTGGGTTGGAGGGGATCTTTCTTTCCTCCGGACACATAGGCGTGATATATGATGCACAGAGACATGGATGACCGAGAAAACGAGCGGTGGAAGGAAAACAAAAACAGCAGTAAAGGGAAGTGAGAGAGCTGAGAGAGCTGGAGGGGCAGAGCTCAGCTTGAGGCTGGTGCTGGAGCACTGGTCCCAGAGCTGCTCTGCTCTTTGTGGTGAAGGGTTTTACCCCCACCATGAGCTCCTCCTGCTGTGGAGACAGGAACTCATCTCATGTTGGTTCCATCCAAGACATGTTTAGACATGTCCAGGGAGGTGTTGGGAAGGCTGGAGCCAGTGTCCCATGGGATCTGACGGTCTCCTGTGCACTTCTGGTGAAGATCCCGCAGTGTCAAAGCTTGACTCTTCCACACCATAGACATCCCAGCTGGCTGAGGAGGAATGACCACACCAGGGTCGAACAGCAGCTCAGGCACCTTCCTGGGGAAGGCAGGAACTAGTGATGGCAAAGTGGAAACATGGCCAGCAAGGCTGGGATGAGGAGGAGTTGGGACTTACACCACTTTTGGACACTGTTGGTTCAACACCCATCCACAAACCTATGAGCAGTGCCAGAGATGCTCATACTGGTACAAGCTGCTCTCCCTACTGACCTTCTCTAGATGTTCTGTTCTAATTCCTTTGAGCTTCACAATCCCTGTGCTTAACCAAGCCTACAGAAGGGACTTTTCCCCTCCTTGTGCGTCCATCCCTGCATGGAGACACTCGGGAAACATCACTGAGGTGACATCCTACATGGTGACTTTGTGCCATTAGGTTCTGAGCACCCAGCAGGGCCCAGCACCTCCTGTTGTGTTGGGAATGATGTGATGATGGTGCAGCTCCTGCCATGATGCTGTTTACAGGTGCCTATTTTTAACTTATGTGCATTTAAGACAAAAAGAGAGACAGGACAATCCTGCAGGTATCCTGAATTTTAAGGTGGAAACTAAGAGATGAAGATGACTCTGTTCCTTGATAAATAACCCGGATGATTGTATTTAGATTTCTATTCACAAATGAATGATATTTCAGCACAGTCATCAAAAATTCCCACTAAGAAACGTTTCTTTTGCATCCATCTAGCCTTCATCATAAATCTATGTGCCAGGCATTAATAATATTTTCAGCAACAGATTGATTGACTAGAACATAGCTTGGTTTTCTCTAAACACTAAGGGGTTCTCAACTGATTTATCACTTACTGAGGTCTGCACATGTTTATACGTGTACCATATTCCTTGTTATATATGTACCCCTCCTTCAGCCAAGCTTTCTTCAGCAGATCCATCATGATGGTGTCGATGGCTGCTGTAGATCTGGGCATCTTGCTGCCAAATCTGCAGCAGAGGCTTTGCTAGCCCAGTAGAGTTGGCATGGTTTTGATAAATGACTTCTAGGGCCAGAAGAAACAATTAGATCATTTTGAGTGGCATAGTCCAGATGCTCTTATCAACGCACCCCTGCTCAATGTCCACTAATTTGAAGAGACACAAGGTTTCCCTTCCAGAAAAACCTTCTGTTTTGGGGCATCAAGAGATTGCTGGTTAGGCTGGTTTTAATGTAAGACTTTGGATATTTGGAAGGTTTGGGGGCGTATATGAGAATCCTGCTTTGATATATTTTAGTTAGTTTGTGTCTTGCTGAGAAGAGCTTAAGCCTGTGGGCGACACTTTTCGAGGGCTTCAGGCTGAAGAAGAAATAAAAACATCTCCTGATGCAGTTTCTAAAGCTGTCCTCATCTAGATTGTGAGGGATTGGCTGCAGAGTGCATCTTCTCTGGAACCAAGAGGTAACTCTGGCGTTGCTCCCTGTATCCATCACACAGGAAGGACAGGACACAACAAAATGAAGAGGAGAGAGCAGCAGGACAGCACTGAAGAGCAGCTTGCCCTGTATAGCCAGGCTCCTGGACTAGATCTCAGCATCAGTCATCACAGGGCTTAAGAAGGCCAAGGGCAGGGACAGGGACAGAGATTCCTGCTTCCAGCACACCCTGCAGTCTGATTTTGCCTTCCTGGGGAGTGGGTGCTGATGAGCTGATGAGAGGAGAGCTTTTAGACATCCCAGAGAGCCGAGCCCCAGCTGGAGGGACCCTCTCTGACATAGCCCTGGCATCCTCAGGACACTGCGTCTGTACCAGCAGGAGGAGGCAGCTGGAGACGAGATCAGGCTGAGAATTTTATTTTCACCCCTTTAATATCCTTTGATCCCCTGTCGGACACTGTGGGGGCTGGCAGGTGCCCTGCTGTGCCCAGCTCTGGTGCAGCATTACAGCGATCACTGATGTGACTGACTGGCTGTCTAATGCCTTGTTACAGCACTGCAGAGCCTGCCTTGCTCTACAGGTGAGCTGTGAGGAGCTGGGGAGATGAAGAAACGCTCCTCTAAATTGGGCTGTGCATTGGGAGCACGAAGAAGGGTCTCAAAAAATACCTCACCCTACCCGTTGCAAAATTTTCTTTTATTTTCTTTCACAAGGGAGGCCACAAAAAAATGGAGGAGATGCCAGGAGTCAAAAGGGAGTTTTCAGGTGGATTTATGGGTTTTTTTTTCCTTCTTTAAAAGGCCTGAGTTGTTCAAGGCAGGTTCAGTGCTTCTGGAGATTTTGTTAGTACAGAGATGATGCTCAACTTCTACTTTTCTGTGCTTAGCTTGGTGCAAAGAAACCAATGACTCAGGGCCTTTGCAGCCCTGTACATGAGGGTAGGGGCGAGATGTTCAAACTCCAAATGTTCCTGACCAGGCACACAAATCTGCTGTCTGAGATGTTTGATATGAATTTCAAATACTTACTGTAAATTTCTAATGTGCTCACATGTCCTATGTTGGATCCCATAAACCTGAAGTTTTTGAGCTTTCTGTGCTGTCTAGCACTAACCCCCTAGAGAACATTGCTTTTGACCTAAAACCTTGGAGAAGGCTTCTAAATTTAAGTAATGAAATTAAAATCACAAGTGTGCAGTTAAATAAAAGTGTGTGCTTTCACATGGTAAAGGGTTTTAAATTTGAGGTTTTTATAGTATAGTAATAAATATAGGACAAGATGAAAAATTTTGAGTAGCGTCTTTTTCGGTGTTCATCTTCCTTCTTCCTTCTTCTTTGTAAGTTTCAAGTAATAGTTTCTAGTTGGTCAGTCAATGTCACACTAAAGGTCATAAAAATTTAGTTATTAGGTTAAAAGAATAAATAATATAAGTATTAATTCACTATTAGACTGTTTAAGAGGCCTTGTAACAACTAGATCTTCCTCCATTTCCCTTGCTTCTAGCAAGTAGCTAGAAGTGCTGTTAAACTCTCTGTACTTTCTAATAAAATTTAATAAACAACCAAGCCCAAACACAAGAAAAACCTTCATGCATTTGTTAATCCTAGCTCTAAATAAAAAAAAAACAGAAGAAACAAAGACAAACCACTAATTAAGTGGTGCAAACTCCCACCACTGTTACAGTCCTACACCGAGACACCATGGATGTGACACAAGAGCTTCTGCTCTGTGTCCTTGGCTATAAAACCATCTCTGAACAGGAGTTTTGTCACCAGGTTCATGGTGACAATGGCTGTGCTAACCCACGGCTCCACGTCCCAACAGGGCAAGGGGCAGGTGGCCTCAGCAGTGGGGACCTTTCCTTCCCTTCTCAGGTCTTCACACAAGTCCCACCAGGCCTTGGTCTTTTTTGCTTTTACTTTTTTTTACTATTTTTTACTCTTGCTTTTACTATTTTTTACTTTTGTCTTAGTCTTTTTTGCTTTTACTTAGAGCCAGGATTAATAAATACAAGATGAGAACTGAGTTTTTCATGTTTGGGCTTGGTTGTTTATTAAATCTTATCCAAAAGTGCAGAGCATTTAACAGTACTTCTAGCTACTTGCTAGAAGCAAGGAAAATGGTGCAAGATCCACCTGCTACAAGGTTTCTTAAAGCTAAACAGTCCAACAGAGAATTAACACTAATATTATTTATTCCTTTAACTCAATAACTAAATTCTTATAATCCTTAGTGTGACACTGACTGACCAACTAGAAACTACTACCCAAAATCATGAAGAAGAAGAAAGAAGAAAGATTGATACTGAAAGAGACACCACCCAAAATCCTCCATCTTTTCTCATACCTATTACTATACCATAAAAACTTCGAATTTAAAACTCTTTACCATGTGAAAGCACACACTTCTATTTAACTACACGCCTGTGATTTTAACTTCATCACTCAAACTTGGAAGCCTTCTCCAAGGCCTCAGGTCAAAAGCAGTGTTCTCCAGGGGGTCAGTGCTAGAAAGCACAGAAAGCTCAAAAACCCCAGGTTTCTGGGATCCAGCAACAAGCTAGGGGTTTGGGTGACCAAGCCCACAAGCCATGACGGGTGAGGAAAGGATGACCTCCCTCCCTTGTGACGGGAAGGACATGGATGCCACAAGAGAGAGGAGTTTTGGCTGCAGAATCACTTTGGAAGAGCAGAGTTGTCTCCAGCAGTGTGTGACTGGGGGCAGCTCTCCCAGGGGAAGGCAGGAAGGAGGATGGAGGATGCTGTGCAGGGTCTGGAAGCAGCCTGGCTCCTGGAGGGACACGAAGGACCCTGCAGCTCCTGCTGTCAAAGCCATGTGTGGCAGGAGCTCACTTGCTGTTTGTTCTGCCTCTCGGAACAGCAGGCCTTTGATTCCCTTGGTAGAGCTCATCTGTGCTTCTCTCTGGCCTCCTCCTCTGTCTGTGCCAACCACGTGCCCCCAGCCCGTGGGCTCTGCTGTCATTGTTGGCTGCTGGTTCCACTGGCTGCAGCTCATGGCGTCTGTTTGGATTTGCTGGGCCCTGCACTCAGCCATCCGTTCAGATTTTATTGTGGATTTCTAAGCTCAGCTCGGGGTGGTCATTGCAGCTCCTTTCTCCCAGCCCTGCACCCGCTGCATTTTAATTGCTCCCCTTTCTCCCCCCACTCGCTCCCTCCCCATCTCCTGCCTGGCATTTGTGGTTTGCAAACTTTGTGGGAATATTTTGTGATCAAAGCCCGGCTCTGCCCTGGGTGAAGGTGTGAGCAGGGCTCGGCCACCTCTCGCAGGGAGGCTGGGGGTCACACCAGAGGCAAAGCTGGTCCCTCTCCTGCAAATCTGTGCTGGGAAAGCCTTCCTCTGATTGCTCTGTCCATCTGCTGGCCACTGGCCATTCCTCACCATTGCCTACTGCCCGATGCTTTGTCCAGTCTAACTTCAGTATCCTGAGCAGTGGGGCTCTGGCACTTTCTCTGGCTGATCAGGGGCATGATGAGAAAATTCCAACCTCTTCATAGTTCTCCCTGAACATGGAATCAAAGAACCATGGAACCACACAATCACAGAATCATGGAATCATAGAATCATAGAGCCACAGAATCACAGAGTAATGGAATCATAGAATCATAGAGTCATCGAATAATAGAGTCACAGAATCATAGAATCATAGAATCATAGAATCACAAAATCACTGAACGATAGAATCATAGAATAATAGAATCATAGAGTCATCGAATAATAGAGTCACAGAATCACAGAATCATGGAATCATAGAATCATAGAATCACGGAATCATAGAATCATAGAGTCATAGAACCATAGAATAATAGAGTCACAGAATCACAGAATCATGGAATCATAGAGTCACAGAGTCATAGAATCATGGAATCACAAAATCACAGAGTGATGGAATCACAGAATGATAGAATCATGGAGTCATCGAATAATAGAGTCACAGAATCACAGAATCATGGAATCATAGAATCATGGAATAATAGAATCATAGTCATAGAATCATAGAATAATAGAGTCACAGAATCACAGAGTCATGCAATCATGGAATTATAGAATCATAGAGTCATAGAACCATAGAATAATAGAGTCACAGAATCACAGAATCACAGAATCACAGAATCATGGAATCATAGAGCCACAGAGTCATAGAATCATAGAATCACAAAATCATAGAGTGATAGAATCATAGAATAACAGAATCATGGAGTCATAGAATAACAGAGTCACAGAATCATAGATTCATGGAATCATAGAGTCATAGAACCACAGAATCACAGAATCATAGAATCACAGAATCATAGAATCATAGAGTCAGAGTCACAGAGCCACTAAGGTTGGAAAGGACCTCCAAGATCAAGTCCTGATGCTAGGAGGTTCTCTTTCCGTGGTGCCCCTGTGGTACTGCCTAGCGCCAAACAGAATTTCACTTCACACTGTGAGATGTTGCATTGAGAGGAAAAATTAAAATAAATGCTCATGCTCACAAGCCTGAGCAGGCTCCTTCCGCCTGGCCTTGCTCTGCTCCTCTGGGCTACAGCACTTTGGAGACTGGGCTGTCTTGAATCATGAGCCTGCCCTGGCTCTGAAGTGTTCTGTTGCTTAATGACTGATGATAATGTCTCTGTATGTAGGCTTGTAGCCCAGCAATCCATCTTTAAATTTCAAAATCTTTCCTCCTCAGCCATTACCTCCACCCCCATAATCATTCCTGTTGCTCTTCTCTGACTTCCACCTCATTTATCCTTGTTTGAACATAGAACACAATCAAACCAGCCAGTCTGGGAGCCTGGGTGGGGGCTGAGTCCCAGAGGGGTCAGGACTGAGTTTTGAGAGGGGCTGAGGCCTCAGAAGGGTCTGGGATGATGTCCTAGAGGGGTCCACCTTCACTCCTTGGCCCTGATGTGCCCTGAGGTCCAGAAGGTTTGTCAACAGCCCATCCAGCTGTGTCGACATCAGCTGACCTGGGAAGAAAGGTATTTATATTTAGGTATTTCTATTTCTCCAAAGCTTTATGAGGACAGAGGCTGTAGGCTGGAAATGCTTCCAACATTTAAGCTGCCTGTGCCCACCTCCCCCAAAAAATCATTGCAGAGAGATGGCTCAGTGGTTTTAGCAAGGTGTGCCTGCCCACAGGAGATCTTCACAGAGGATGCTACACCTGAGCTACATGGAACAGATAATGGCACAGTCTGCCAGACTGGGACATGAAATAAAACATGGGAAGAGAGTCCATCTCTTGGGAGGTCTCTGGTCCATCCTGCTGCTTGGAGTAGGACAGCTGGCAATCAGATGTGGCTTTGTTTGGCCAAGTCTTGAAAATCCCACACCTCTGTGACCCAGCCTGGGGCTGTACCACCCACCAATGTTTTTCTAATATCCAGCCTGAAGATTCCACCTGCAGCCATCACTTCTCGTTATCCCATCCACCACTGCTGAGACCTCACAGGTTCGTGACACTGGGCTGTGCTCTAGAGTGAAAACTTCCTGTTTTAAGGGGAAAGAAAGCCAGAGTGACTCCCCAGTGTGCAAGGAAAGGCCTCCTCCCACCCATATCCAACTCACCATCATCCACCTGAGCTGTTGCTGCTCTAGACCATGGCATTGGTCCTGTGCAAAGATGGGGCCTGGCAGCCCTGCTAAACCCCCGATTTTTTCTGCCTGGAGTAAGACTGGCACTTTTTCATCCTAGCAGGAGAACCGTGGTATCCAAATTAAGCACAAGCTGTAGTGTTTGAAGTCTGAGCAATGAGCTTTCCTTGGCAATGGGTGGGTTTCTGTCATGGGGGTAGGGAATTCCTCATCTGCCCTTGATTTCACTCCCAAGCAATTTCTGTTCCACGTCCTCACCTCTGTTCGTTTGATGGGCTCCAGCGGGATAAGTGGATCACAATTAAAGCCACAGTTAGGGGAGCTGGCCAAAATATTTGATAGGAACTTACTTTAATGGAAAGATTGTTCCTTTTTAATAAATAAGTGGAGTTGGCATTAATTCAATTTGACATTTGCCATATTCTGCAGAATTATGAGCATTCACTTTTTTCAGAAGCTGTATTTAAACAGAATACTTTTAGTCAATGACAAATTTTGAACAGTTTTGGAAAAGGTTTCAGTAAAAATAGACAATGTGTTAGCAAACAAAAATCAGGGGGCTTGTAATTTCCAGGAAGACCTTGGGTGGGTTCACAGGCAGCCATTCCAATAATTTTTCAACTCAGGAAAGCTGATTTGAAGAAGCTACTGAACTCCTTGTGACCATTATTGTTTGGACAAAGAGGAACAGCTTCAAACTGAGAGTAGGTTTAAATTAGATATTAGGAAAAAAATTTCCCTGTGAGGGTGGTGAGGCCCTGGCAAAGCTTGCCCAGAGAAATTGTGGGTGTCCTTGGATTCCTGGAAGTGTCCAAGGCCAGGCTGGATGGAGCTTGGAGCAAGCTGGGGTAGTGAAAGTTGTCCCTGCCCATGGCAGGGGTGGAATGGGATGATATTTAAAGTCTCTTCCAACCCAAACCATCCTGTGATTCCATCATTCTCTGGTTGCTCAGATACCTCCAGCTCAACCCACTGCCTCTGGACAGAGATGATCTTGTTCCTGACAATAGGTAAGGAAATGTTTGCATTTCCTCAGTGTCCCCAGCTCCAAATAACAACCACCTGCACATGGCTTCAAATATCCTGCACAAAGCAGCTTCTTGCCAGCTCTTGCCATGGGCAAGGAGGCCAGACAGGATGGGGAATGTTGGTGTGTTGTGCTATAAACAGAGGGCACATGTCTGGAGTCACTTCTTTGGTCTCTGCATGCACACTTGGCCCCTGAGTGTGGAAGAAAGTTCTGAAGAAAGGACTGAATGTTCTGAAGAAAGGACTTCTGCCATCTCCAGCCACAGGAGGTGGGCTATCTTAATCTCTCAATTAAAAAAACTGATTAGCTCTGTCCACCAATGCAAAACCTCCTGATTTCAGTCCCACAGCATCAAAACTCTTCCAGCTGCAGGTAACTTGGAGATCTTGCTTAGCAGCTGCACCTGGTTTTGACAATTTCTTCCCAGGTAGAGGCAAACTGGACAGGGCTCAAGTGGCACTGCCACAAGGTCAGGTCCTGCCAGGTACAATCTGCTTGCACTGCCTGATGGAGCCTCTCCCACTCAGTATTTGTGCATTTCTAATGTCTGCAGTCAGGATACAGCTCCCAGCTGCCCGAGGGGTGAGGCTGTCAGTGCAGGCTTTTTTCTGAGAGCTTCCTGAAGACCTCATTGAAGCCCTTTTCTGTGGACACGCTGATGGGGACACACCCAGAGTGACACCTTTAGCAACATCTTCCTTCCCATCCTCGTGTGATGGAGGTGAAAAGCTGAGCAGTCAGTGACAAGCAGAAAAAAGAACCATGGCCACAAGTTAGGCTTGAGAAATTCTGGTTAAAAAATGTTTTATCCAAGTGGGTGTTTCTTCCATGGACAGGTCGCCAGAGAAATGGGGCTCTCAAGAAGCAGTTAGGACAAGCCACAGCTGATCTGGCATAGCTCTGAGCAGATTGGACTAGAAGTCTTCAGAGGTCACTCCCCATCAGCATTTCCTTGTGTCTTTGATGGATGTGGATGGAGGAGCCATTGGTTTTCCTTTTGTTCAGTAACAAAGCTTGGGTGCATCCTTTTTCTTTATTGTCTCCTTGCCTTGGTCCTCTCTTGGATTTCAGCCCCTTTAGAGACTTTGTTTGTGCAAAATGTATAAATTATGTACATAGATCACAGGGTAACTGATTTACCCTGATTTAGGCATGTTCTCAGTCAGCTTGAAAGTGTGTGAGAATCTCTCACACTGGGCCCAGAAAATGGGCTGGTCCTCAACTCACACCAGACTTGGCATGGAAAAAAAGGGCACGAGTGAAACCTTTTAAGAAGCTGTAAGAGACAGGATTTTCTCAGCTGATGCTCTTTTCCCCTTCCCTCTTGAATGAATGTGGCCAAACAGCTGGGTCAGGGACAGACATGGTATGGGGCAAAGGGGGACTGCTCTGCCCCATGCTCCACAAAACCATGAGTTATTCCAGCTGGCTCTTCACACCCCAGAGCTCCTCACCTAAATCACAACTTGGAGTCTGAGCTCTGTTTACAGCCAGAGAAGCTGTCCTGTTCCTTCTGCTGGGACAAACTGGTCTCTGAGGAGAGATCCTCCTTCCTTAAAGAGGGGATCAGATCACTCAGACAAAAAACTGCTGTCACTTAGGCAGCAGCTTAGTGTTATCACTTAGATAACGAACTTTTACTTTCATAAACTCAGAGGGGAGATCCACATGGTCAGGGCAGCAGAGGAAGATGTCCCAGCTGTTGGGTAAGACCAGGGTGGGATCTCTCTTTTGCCATGCTGTTTTCTGCTGGAGAGTGGTTGGATTTGGACAAATGGGGGTGGATACTTCTCCCAGCTTCCTTGGGAGCTCTGGTTGTGTCTTATCAAAGGCTGGTGGTTGTGCACAGTTTTCCAAATCCACCTTCCATCCAACAGTCCCTTTGTGCTGTCCCACCTCCTCTGCTGACAGTTCAAGGACTCCTCCTGCTCCCTGCTGACTTGTGTGTCTTTCTGGAGATCTCTTCAGCAAGACATGTCAGCTCTGAGGTGCAGCTTTCCATAGGGGATAGCAGGAGATAAGAGAATGCAGTGACTGCTGTACATCCCCCTCATTGATATGCAGCATGTTCCTGACCCTCTGTGCTCAGAGTTTTATTTGCTGAGACACTGTAAAAAAATACTGTGAGAAAAGTCCAGCTCCTGTAAAAAAATACTGTGAGGAAAGTCCAGCTCCTGCCTGGAGAGAGACCCTGTAAAAATGGCACCTCCTTACTCAGCCCACCAGCTCCCCTGTGCATGAGCCTGAGCTGATGTGGTAATGACAGGAATAAAATCGTGCTGCCTGCCATGAGTCACAGCTCTGCAGAGCTGGGCTGGCTACAGAGGAGGGAGCTAGCACAATGCATTTTCTGCAGAATCGTCAAAAAGTGCATCCTACCCCTAACACACGTGCAGAGCCTGGCACAGGCCATGGAGCAGCCATGCTCCAATGGGCACAGAAAAGAGAATGGCTCTTTTCCCATCTACACCCATCCTTTCCATCCTGGAAATGGAGGAATGGTGGCAGGGGCGGGAAGCAAGGACTAGAAATCCATCCAGTGAGGAGGTGGGCTGGGATACCCTGGGAAGGACTGGCCCTGCCTGGATGCACAAAGGTCACAAAGGCAGGGTATGCTCCCCAGCACATCCCACACTTGAGGTTGTAGAGAAAGGGGAAGGTTTTTCAGCCCTGGAGCTGCACACAGCCTGGTCCTTCCTTTGTGCAATCATGCAGCCACAGAAAAACTCTCTGTGCTTTTCTCTCTCTTATATGGCCAGTAAGGGATAATCACCATGGATTGGTCTTGCCACAGAACTCAGGCTCCCCTCTGGGAAAATAACAGTGGTTCTTTGTGAGCGTGACTGTTCTTTCCAGCTGTCTGAGGTGAGGTATAAAGAGGAACTCCAGCTCTCCAGTAAAATGTAGGGAAGCGTGCCCAGGTAGCCCATTCTCAGTGGGAAACATCTCCAAGAGACCTGGAGAAAGACTCAGGAGTCCTGTAATCAGACAAATTCGTGATATCTAGGATTGTTGAGGTTACTGATTTTCAACTCTGCATCCTAAGACAGCATCTGCAGGAAAATGGCATGACTAGACCTTTACAGAAGGACTCACAGGGCAGCAAAGGGCTGAGCAGGTGTTCAGTGAAGTCAGCTTTTATCCCAGAGAACCTTTGGTGGTACAAGCAACAGAAAAAAATCAGAATCTCAATTTCTTAGTGAGCTGATGGGATGGCAAAACATCTGTTAGCTGCAGGCTGCATGGATTTGATGTAGGATCCTTGCAAACTGGAAGTGGGAGGCACCTTGGGTGAGAGCAGCTGTGAGAGTTCACAGCTCTGAGTGGCAGGAGAGTGGCAAGAGAAAGGCAGTGGGCTCGGGAGACATCTCCTGTGGCCTTGGAGAACCAGGAGGGGACATCCCAGGGGTTAAGGGGACAGAGAGGAGGGCTGGCGACACTTCCTTACAGAAGTGATCTTAGGCATACAGGTACAAAGGAAGGCATGGAAACACAGCAAACAACAACAAAACCAGCTGATTCCTGAGCTATTCACTGCGCTGAAAATTGGGAAGGAAAAAATGAACTGCATAAATACAGCTAAGGAAGAAATAAAGAAGAATATGAAAACAGGAGTCAAACTCAGAAAGGCTAAAGATCAGGAAGAGGCACAGCCAGCCAGAGAACAGGACAGCAAAGTCCCTCCTGCCTGCCTGGGCACATGCCTGCTCCCCACACTGAGAAGCCCGTATGGGTGAGTTCATGGTCCAGCTGTGTATTCCAGGCTACTGGATGGATACAGTGGGACTTGTTGCCACCTTGCCAGCACAGGGTCAGTAGTGCCACTGGTCACTCACTGCAGAGCTCTTTCAGGACCCTGAGGCTGAGAAGGGACCCTGCTTGGTGCAGACCTGAATGGCAGTGTCACACAGTGCAAGGCAATGCCTGCCCAGGGCTACCTGGTGCACCACCTGGAAGTGGTTCAGCTAAAACCTGACTCAGTCCCCATCTGGATGCTTGGAAAGGAGTTTTGGTGGGTGAGAGCGGCTGAGTGCTGAACGCTTGTGCAGAGATGTGTGTAAGTCAGTGCCGACCCAGAAAACTGGCAGGAGAGTGGCAGTGATGCTCCCTTCTGGCTCTGCTTGCATCTCTTTCTGTTTAGCTCAGGATTACGAAGCTAAGTCCCATTTTATATGAAATAAGGAGAGCTGAGCCATATGTTGTGCAGGTTCAGATCACATCTTGTGGCACAGATCTGCAGGGAAACTTCCATGAGTCTTGAACCAAATTGGTCGTATCCAGGTGGAGGTTACATCTTGTGGAAGAGGCAGCTCGAAGATAAACAAGGTCAGAGAAAGGGTGACAAAATCTCCATACAACACAGCCAGCACCAGGTGATTTTACACAGCCCATCAAACTCCTTGGTGTCCCTGCAACACCACCAATCCCTGGGACACAAGTGCTGCCAGTTCTGCCCTGGGCACTGGGAAAATGAGGCACAACGAAGGTAAATGACTCAGCCCTTCTTCAGGACATCTAAGTGAAGCAAAGCTCTCCTGGTACCCATCCTACACCAAAGGGGAGCATTCTCTAGGCTCCTTGCTCTTCCCTCCAGCCTCAGGCTGTCTCTCTCTTTGGATCAAAAGAAGGTTTTCAGGGGAAGATGATACTGATGGACCTATTTCTGCATGTGGCATTTTAGAACCCTAAGAAGTTTTCACCAATAGCAGGCAGAAAGTGCTGCCCCAGGCACAGGGAGGCTTTGTGAGCTGGAGCTTTGTGGGTGTAGTGGGTCTGGCTGGGATGAAGCTCATTTTCCTCCCAGCAGCCCGTATGGCGCCGTGTTTTGGATTGGTGATTAAAACAGTGTTGATAACACACTGGTGTTCTGGTTAGTGCTGAGCAGTGTTTGCATTGTGCTGAGGATTTCTCTGTTCCAGTTCCACCCCCAGTCATGAGACTGGGAAGGTACAGAGGCAGGACAACTGATCCCAACTGACCTGAGGGATATTCCAGACCATATGATGGCAGCAATAAACCCTTTTCCTCAGGGAAAGGAGGGTGAAGGGCTGTTCATGGTTATGATGTTTGTCTCTCCAAGTATCCATCATGTGTACTGAAGCTCTGAAATGCAGGAAGCAGCTGGACATGTGCCTGCTGATGGGAAGGAGTGAATGAATTCCTTATTTCCCTCAGCAGGCACACAGCTTTGTTTCTTTACGTCGACCCACGAGTTTTCTCACTTTTGCTCTTCTGATTCTCTTCCCCATCCTGCTGTGGGGAGGAAGCAAATGAGCAGCTCTCTGGGTGCTCAGCTGCTGGCCAGGGTCAACCCACCACAACAGGCCTAAAACATGCAGCCTCCAGGCTGAAAAATCAGACTGGCATGCCAAGAGCACAGCAAGTGCTGTCATCCCTCTATTAAGGAAGGGGAGCTCAGGTGTCTGAGGTGGGGCAGACAGACCGAGCTCCTCAGGTCTCTGCGAGTGCCCACCACGTTCCAGCTGCCCATGAAGGGATCATTTGCATCAATGCCATGTGTTTATCTATCTTCCCTCATTCCCAGGAGCCTGAGAACTATTGAGCTGTGGCACTGGGGACGGGTGACACATGCGTGGTGTGCATTTCTCCAAGATGGGTCTGGAGGCTGCTTTGACATGAGGACACAGGTCAGCTCTGTTGTCCCCACATCAAAAATCACCCTGGGCCTTCTTTACCCTCCTCCCCACTGAACAATGTTGATGAAAACCAAAAGCAAGTGGTGTGTTTTACCTGAGAACTCAGCTTGCTCAAAGTCATCAATGCATGGACTTTGGGGTTATGGATTTTCACATGCAAAGTGCCACCGATTTCCTATGGATCAACGGGAAGAAGCCAAGCAAAGAGGAAAATGTCCAGAGAATGATTTATCAGCCTTTGTCACTCAAACAATATCTCCCTATTCTCTGTGGAGTATTTGTTTAGCTTTAATACAGTGACAGTGCTTTATGTGTTGAGGGGATGTGCGGGTCCCTTGCAGGGGGCAGGAATCTGAGGTTTCCAAGCACCTCAAGAACTGCCCTGGGAATCAGAAAGGATTTTGTTTTCTAGCTCTTGTGATGTGTTGCAGCTGCCCACTGACTTTTTTGTTTCCATCCTTGGCACGCGGGAGAATTTCATCACCACACTCTTTATCATGGAAACATGTCATTCAGTGGCATTCGTACATACTGTTCACATCAAATCAGAAGGTTGGCTCGAACCCCTGCAGGGATGGGACCTTTCCAATTGAACCTGCCTCCATAGGTTTGGTGCCGGGCTGAACGCAAAGCCAGAAGGAGACCGATTTCTTTCAGACAGGTTTTCAGAGACGACAGAAGATGCATGGAAGCCTCCCAAGAACCGCCTACCCCATGAGATGTTCACCATTCAGGATGTTGGCAAACTTGTCAGATCAGAAGGTTGTGCAAGATGCCAGCCGCTCAGGGCCAGAAGTGTTCGTGAAGTTTTGGGGACTGTCAGATTTTCGCTGAAGAGCTACCTGAGGCAGCCGTATGGCCCAACACCAAGAGCTGAATTGAATCTAGGTCTTCCTCAGGATCTGACGCCCGCTGCTCTCTTTCCCTGCTTGGGATTTGGAAAGCCAGACCTGGAACAGGATGTGATTTGTTCATGTTGGTCTGCGTGATGCCAGCTGAGGCTACTGGCAAATCCTGCTCGCTGAAAAATTATCTCATGTAGATGAGGGTCAGATGATTAACTTTGATGAATCTTGCCACAGCTGAAATTACTGCCAGTGCTAGGTATGAGAAGGAAACATTGGCAGAGCTGTCTCCCTGCCATGGGAAGGATCTCTTTTTCTCCTGGAAAGTAAAGCAGGGGTGCTGTAACTGCTTTAGCTGGACTCCTCAGCCTTGATGAGAGAGAAGGGTTTCGTTTCAGGCCTGCTTCAGAGTTTTTCTTTCTGAAATACTTACACAAATGAAGACTTTTTCCTGGGGAAAGAGTCCCTGGAGAAGAGATTTTCATCTGGAAAAAACAGGACAGCGGATGGAATTTCACAACAAATTCTCCAGCTGCCATTTATGAGGCAAGGGGATGGGTGGGGATTGCTGCTTTTGATCATGGGGTTTTTCATCTGTTCTGCCACCCGAAAAGTGCCCTGACACAGGAACTCCCTCTGGGGCTGATATCAGCAGTGAGGGATTGATAAGCCTGGGAGATGTGCTTTGCCTGCCAGGCCCCAAAGCCCACGCCTGCCACCAGCTCTGTGCAGGCACTGGGGGTGCTTTGGGAGGTCAGCACACGTGGGGAACTTCTGGGTTAAGGTGGCAGCTCTATGCAGTTACCATCGAATCATGGAATATCCTGAGCTGGAAGGACCCACAAGGATCATCCAGTCCAACTCCTGTCCATCCACAGGGCACCCCAACAATCCCACCCTGTCCCTGAGAGCATTGTCCAAACACTCCTGGAGCTCTGGCAGCCTTGGGGGCTGTGACCATTCACTGGAGAGCCTGGGCAGTGCCCAGCACCCTCTGGGGGAAGAACCTTTTCCAAATGTCCAACCTAAATCCCTTTGGCACAGCTCCAGCCATTCCCTTGAGTACTGTCCTTGGTCCCAGGGAGCAGAGATCAGAGCTGCCCCTCAGGAGGAGCTGCAGCCCCTGGGGAGATCTGACCTCAGTCTCCTCTGCTCCAGTTGGACAGGCCAAGTGCCCTCAGCTGCTCCTCATGTGGTCCCTCTGGACCCTTCACCATCCTCATACCCCACCTTTGGACACTGTAAAAGATTTCAATTGTCCCCAGTGAAGTTTGAGGAGAGTGAAGGAGGCTCCCTGACTGCCATCAAGTCATGTTTGAAAGATGCAAACAAATGAGGCAAAGAAAAAGATGTGCAAGACAACCAGCACAACACCCAGCAGGCTGCAATCACCACAGTGCTCCCAGCAGCCTGCACAGACCTGTGGAAGCCAGCACTGGTGGCAGGGGCTTGAACTGCAGTCACACTGGGGCTGCTGCTTGTCCTGCAGCTCCTTGTGACCATCAAGAGGGTCACCCCAAAGGGCTTCAGCTGACAGGAGGTTCTGTAGGGCAGTGGTACCAGCACCACATCAGGTCGCTGTGGGATGTCCCAGGGCATTGGAAGCTTGGCCTGCCTGTGGGACCACGAAAAGAGCAGGGCCACGGGTCAGGGGGCAGAGAAAGGCAGCATGCACTGGCTGCAGGCAAATGCAGCTGAGCTCTCAGGGCTTTTTGTTAAACCTCAACCACTTTTTGTGATGACACCAATCCAATTCTCATCCAGCTGCCTCACCAGGGGCACCCAAAGCAAGAGCAGAGAGACAGATGAATCAGCCATAGGTTTGCTTGCTGTAGCATGCCCGTTGCCAGTAGATTTCCATGCTTCCAAGAGCAAGCTCAAAGCTTAGTTCATTTTCTGAATAGAGGGATGCTCTACCAGATGTTCTGCAGTTGGAAATAGACTCATCTGAAACTTCCAGGCTGGGCATCTTTTGGAAAAAAGGCTTGAGCTCAACTACAAGTTCACTGAGCATCACCCGTGGAAGCTGGGGTGAGATGATGTCTCCTGTTTTGGAAGAAATCTGATGAGACAAGGACAACAACCTCCCCAAGGTGTGTGTGGCCTCTCTCACAGAAACCGTGGCTCTACAATTGCAGAATGAGTGTGTGTTCTTCAAAGCAAAATGGAAACATCATCTATCCTTTGCAAGCAGTATCCCAACTACAACCTGTGCTACACCTATTACAAGCAAACCTAGATGAGGGGAGAAATTCATGGGCAGCCACCCATCTCCAAATTCACATGCCAGAAATGTACTGATATTGAAAGGGATAGGGACACTGCTGCACAAACCTGTCAGGGGACAGAGAGCAACCCACTGAAATCCTGTCAGAGACAGGATGAGACACAGCACTGATGGTGTCACTGTCACTGACAGGAGACAGTTGTCCAGAAATAACAGCCCTGCTTAGCTGGGGAGAAAGGCACACAAGGGACTCAGAGGAAGCTGAAGAGAATGTGGTGAGTAATCCACAACTTGTAACTCCAAAAAGTCATTTAGAAAGGGTAAAGAAAGAACAGGGAAGCAAAAAACTCTCTGAGGTCCCCAGTGCTGCTCAGTCATTAAAACACCTGATAGAGGGGTGTTTGGGTGTTTACATCAGCCTCTGAATGAACATCCCAAGTGAATGAGATCCCATGGCTGTAGTTCTTGTCCCTCTCTAGCTCTCCTCCCGTGTCTGATCTTCACTCGTTACAGCATGGCAGCCACAAGCCATAACAGACCAGGAATTGTTTCTTTCTTTAGTTTTGGGAGGAATCTGTCCTTCCCCAGCATGCAATGGTAAACGCTAATGCATGTGCTTGCTCTGTCTTAGCTCCATCCAGGGCAAGGAAACACAGGCACTTGGGCTTGTGGAAGAAAGAGGGAAGGAAGAGAGAGAAAACCAGGCTGTGTGGATTTCAACCATCTTTGAACTACCCTGGTTTCTGTTTGACAGCGGGGGTCAGCCTTGGTGTGCCTGAAAGGGCCCTGTCTGAATGTACAGGATGGATGGCAGAGACATCTGACAGACAGGAGGTGAGAGGAATGTTCCCAGAGATGGTTTGAGAATGAACAAGACACCAAGCACCAGAGAACTGTCACTGCCCCAACATCCCACCCTGCCAGGGCCATGCACAAGAGAAATGTTCAAGCAACCTCTCACATTGTCTGGACACCCACTAAGGAGACAACACAACCAATGACCAGGCACATCTCACTGACTCAGCCATTCATCAGGGTGGAACTCTGATCATTGCCCTGCTGGATTTCCACTCCCACACTGCCTTCAGTCCCTCCTCTGCTTGCAGGGACTATTCCCAAGGGAGAGGAGAAGATCATTCAGCCCACACCATCTCCTGAGTTCTCATTGTCAGTGCTGGAGTTCCCCTGGGGTTCCCCATATCTGTGCCCCAGTGCCAACTGCACTGGTGACAGACCTGCTCACTCATTTTGTAGAGGTGTTGTTGTTTGTCAGAGTCCAGCCTAGATCTCAGGCATGGCCTTCGTGTGACACTAAAAGTAATAATGGAACAAATACTGGAAAGGAAAACAATGCAGAATGTGAGAAAATGCTGTGCAAAGTGCGAGCTGGTGGAAATGATCCTGAAGGAACTTTCTTCTAGAGGAAACTGAAGCAGTGCTGCTGGGGAGGCAGCATCTCTCATCAGCTTCCTGGGGCAGGGGTAACACATCTGTCCCAGCCTGCTATTGGCTTCATGGAAATGCAGAGTCATTGATAACAATGGGTAACGAGGAATCTGGAGAGGCTGCTCCTGCCCAGCTGTGCCTGCAGCACTCACACAGCAGCACTGCCTCAGACAGGAGCAGCAGCTGGCTCCAGCCTGGAGCACCAGCAGCTCTTTCATCCTTTGGGTGGGAAATGGGAAAGGTGGGAAATGGGAAAGGGATGTGCTGGAGCACACGACAAACACACACCATCCACTCACCTCTGCCTGAGCAGGTGAGGACAAGCCCCTGTGTGGCAGCAGGAAGATCCCCACAGGTTCACAGGAGGGAAGAGGAGCAAGGAGTCCATTGTTCAGAGCAGCAAGGACACAAGGGCATGAGGAAGCTGCAGCTGTGGCCACACACAAGCCTGGCACAAAGTGCCAGCATCCAGGAGGGGAAATTCTACTGGACCTCGTGCTTGAGCTGACCCATGGCTCTCCCTGGTGAGCAAATATGGTGATGCCAAAGGATGGAAGGGACACACTGAGAAGGTGTGACACATGGGAAGGTCAAAACCAGTGCATTTGGGATGAATTAACACCTCTTCACCACTTTGCCCAGCAGAAGGTGGTCCTGCTGCCATGGCAGGAGGAGATCAGCAGCTGGTGAATGCTCTGGTACAGTCCCTGCAGGACCCAGTGGCCCCATGGCTGCTCAGTCCACACTCACCCCATGAGGGTCCAGTGCCCTGCAGTGCTGACAGGGCCACAAGCCCAGTGCTGTGCTGGTGGCACTATGGCAGAACAAACTGGTATGGAAGCACTGGAGAGAGTGACAGAGGTGGCTGAGTCACCCACCTGGGCTGGCCAGAGCCATGGCTGGAGGTCGCCTCTCACAGACTGCAGCTTTGTCACTCTCCATTATTTAATTGATAATTTATCATGCCATTCCAGACAGAGACGAGTTCCCGTTCGTGCCACTGTTTGTTCCCTGTCACATAGTCAATTCCCCAATCCAATACACCAGTTGTACTCTTATTTTATGAACCATACCTTAGGGCCTAATTAATGCAATTAATCAAACTTTTACTTAGGCAGGCATATCTTCATTTCTCTGCTGACTGTCTGCTTGGACAGCTGGGTGTGTTGTCTGCATAGTATTCATCATCTTAAGCCATTACAATGCTCTGGAGCGCACTGAAGAGTACAGGGAGGGGAGGGGACCATTGGTGACTGAGCATTTCTGATCAGGTTTCAGATACAAACACCAAGGGCAGATCCTGCTCTGTCTGAAGCCAGGCTCCAGAAGGGGAAAATCCAACAACTCAGCACCAGGGATCTGGGGTAATGCAGAAGTTGGTCATAGAAGTGGCTTCATTAATATTACTGAGGAACATCAGTGGGTTTGCAGGTCACTCGCCACAGCAGAAGAAAATGTAATGATAATTGGAGGCATTAGGCAGAAACATGATGGTGATTTTGTGACTAAAAGGCTCATGAAATGGAGTAAACTGACAAACTGGACAATTTCCTAAGAAGCCATTTCACATCAGATATCCCAAAAGATCACTTGCACAAGACCCAAGTAACATTTCCTATAAAAACAAACAGCTTTATGCTCTCTAATTATCTGTAAGATCTAGAAAGTGACTATAAGAAACCAAAACATTGTCATCCTTGAGCCCATCTTAAAATAATAAATAGATGAAGCTGTGAGGATAATCTTTTAAAGTGTTTTGGAAATGAAGTGCACACTTGGCTGAGTTGTGACTCACTGATAACGGTGGACCTTGATGGAGTCGTGGCTATCAACAAACTACGCCCAGACCTCAACCTGGCATCCAAAGATGATGGGACAAGGTTATCTGCCACATCTGTGAACGCTTAAAAATGTGTCAGGACTCACCATTGTGTTGAGTGCTTATCAATCAGATACTCTTGAAAGCACTGCCAGGAAATACTAACACCAGAGATCACAGACTCGGGGATATTTATAGTGTTTCCCCAAAACTGGCATCAATTCCACTGTCAAAACAAGAGTAAAAAGAGCTCTTTCCTTAGCTGGCAAGTTGTAAGGGAGAACTTTAAAGAGCCAAGTAAAGCAGAGTCATAGCTAAAGCCAGTCAAAGTGTGTCATGTCACCACAACATCTCCAGGATTGTGCCCTGTAACGTGGCAAAACTGACACTGGGACATTTAGTACAGAAGTGACAGCTCCAGGCCCAGGACATCTGCTGTGACAGCATCTGGACCCAGACTGGCAGTGTGGCACTTCTTGACACTTCAGTTTAAAACTAGAAAATTAAGACCCGCTATCTAGGTATAGAAAGGGCCAAACTGACGTCCACTGGTCATGAAAAAGCCACTGGTCTGTGCATTAATTTGTTGCTACATGGTTTTGTTCTTTGCAAAACAGGGTAGGCATGCAGAGTGTGTTTGACAACATCACTGCTGCCTCAATAAACCTAATGAGCCATTGATGGAAATCCTTCAAAGACTAAAAATACACCTCTCAGATTTTTTCCTGTAACACCACAATGGTCCCTGTGGGCTGGACCAGCTCTGCTTTTCACGGACAGGAACATGCACCTGCTCCTGCAATAGAATTTGTGCTCACCAAGCACTGCCTGTGTCTGTGTGTTCATGAACATCTCTGAAATACAAATGTTAGACAGACAGAACTGGGAGGAGAAGGAGAAGTGGAAGATCTGTAACAGACCACAGATTAAGAAGAGGTTCTTACAACATCGCTTTCCAGAGCTTTCAGAAGCAGCCCCAGATTTTGAAGGTGACTTTTCACCTCTCAGTCCATTGTGGCAAGATATCACTAAATGCAACCACAGTGTCCAGCACAAGAACCATCTGCAAACTTCCAGAGCCATGGTATGTGTGACACCAGGAATTTCTGGGATAAACTGCAAATATCTAGTTATGCCAGAGGGGTGGCTGAGGGACCGCCTGTTGTGTAGCTGTGGGACACAAATTAAAAAGCAGGAGTTGAAAGGTAAAGCCACACACTCACACAAAGTTTTACCAAATTCATGAGAAGCTGAAGTAATTACTGCTTGTATTCAGCGTTAACAGACCTGCAATGACAAGCATTTAGCTAAGCTTAACTTGAAAAGATATACTGCTCTCTGGGAATTTAGTTTCTGCTCAGATTAAGCCCAACCTGTGTGACAGCAGTATGATATAATGATGATATCATACTACATCATTCTGAAGGAGCTTAAATCAGTCAGCACACAGGCTCTGTCCATGGCTGTGCCGGACTCCATGTGACCACACACCCACAATGCTGCCAGAGCACTCTCAAACACCAGGATGGAGAAAGACATTTTGGGGGATTTCAGCACTTTTCACTATGCAGGAAAAGCATTGCACTTCCCAGCAGTAATGGCAGAGGTTCAGGCTGGTTTTGGTTTTATCCATTGCTTAGAACACAGACAGAGAGGAGCAACCACAATGAGATCTAGGCATTGGTGAGCCCACCACCTGGCATTTAATGACAACAGGAGCTGGAGAGAAACACTCGATGTGTGTACAGCCCCATGCAGATTCCTTACAGGAAGAAGAGCAGAAGAAGACAACCAAGCTGCTCCCTTGTTGTGTTTGAGGCCACGCTATTTCTGCCTATTCCTGCTCTTGTCCTTCACCTCCCATCTCCAGCTGGACCTGAAACTTGATGGAAACCAGTTGGTTTTCCCTAAAGATGACAAATCTGAAAGTTAAAGGTGAAATTCCCCCTGTTGTGTTTTCACTGGTGGGCAAAGTGAGGTTTCAGGATAGTTCCAAGTCTGACAGGTACCTCCTTGAAGGCAGACATCCACTGTGATACGAGCACCAGGAATCTTGGGAAGCAGATATTCCCTGCAGGGATGTACAGGGGTACGTGGGAGTCTCTGGAATAGCCAGCATCACCCAACTCATGAGGCAGAGGGGGAAATCTCCAGGAGTGGAGCTGTATTGAGAGATAGCTTTGACTTTTCCTTGCTACTGCCAGTAAATGATCTGTCTTTTCATCTGCTTATTACCAGGCACACAGGAAACATCTACATAGCCTGAGTGGTTACATGATTGCAAAAGCCCAGCCCCACCTTGGGGAAACCTTGCCATGGGTGCTGCTTACAAAGCAGGGGTGGGGATATTTCCAGCTCATATTTTCAGATGCTCTGGAAGAAATTAGCTTTCCTTACTGGAATCCACCTTGTGGCAGACTCAGGGAGCCACACAGTGCCCTGCAGCTCCCCAGCTTCCCCTCCCTAGGGGTTTATAAATCACCATCTGGCAAGAGAGGGGATGCCAAGGATGGCACACATTGGGGCCAGGGTTGGATCTCCACTCCAGTGCCATGGGAGCTGAACTCCTCACCAAAGAGGCAGCACCACTGCTGGTGGCTCAGGGATGCAGGAGATGCAGAGCTGCTGTGGCAGCACCCCTGGTGCTCCCCACAAAGCTGGTCCCAGCCCTGCTCCTGCCATCACATGCTGTCCCCCACCACGAGGGCTGCAGCAGCACTGGAGCTCAGACTGCTCCCAAAGGCTCTGGTGGTCTTTCCATCAGTTTGGCCAGCTCTGGCTCAGCCCCAGAGGGACCAGGTTTCCAATGACTCACAGCTCTGGCCAGGGTGAGATCATAGGAAAAGTGGCCAACGTGGCCCTTTCCATGACGGAACACACGCAGGCAGGCGCCGGGCAGGACCTGGGTGCAGGCAGGGGCTGCCAAGGTGTCTCCAGGCTGGGCACGTGAAGGGAGCCAGGGGCTGCTGCTGCCTCTTGGCTCTGCTGCCCTGCAGCTCCTCTGCAGCATGGAAATGGCTCCTTGGAGCGTGGAGGGAAAGCTGCATGCAGGGAAACAGGGAGGCACAAGCTGGGAGAGTGCTGGCAATGCTGCCCTGGCTGAGCTGGGAGCCCACGGAGTGGCTGCCCTTGGGAAAGGTGATATGAGATCCAGGGGATCCTGCCACACCACCCCAAACTCCTGATTCCCTGGTCAGGAAGGAGTCCATCTCTTTCAGGGTGAAAGAGAAAGGCTCCTCTCGCCTGGCTGGGGGCAGCCATGGGAAGCATGGCACATCCCTGTCACAGCTTCCAAAGTGACAGCAGCATGTGCCATGCGGGCCTGGGCTACTCCTGGCTGTTCCCTTGCACCCCAAGTACTGACAGCAGAGTCACCACATCAGGCTGGGATTAAGTGCATGTTTTCAGCCCACGTTTCCAGGAATTTGATGCCTGAGTGTCTCATAGGGCTTTGGCCAAGGAGTGTCTTATTCTCTGAAGAGCAGAGCTCGGTGGCCAAGAAGAGGTTGTGTGCAGGAGCATACATGATTTACGGACGAGCCTGACCAGACTCCTCCCTCTAGGACACCTCCCTGGTACTGCTGCTCCTTCTAAAACCTCGCTGTTATTTTCTATTTCTTCCCCTCTCATTTTGCCCACTACCCTCCCAGTCTGGGCTCCCAGACAGCCGGAGATGCCTGAGGAACACACAAAGCACAGCGCTGGTGGGATGGAGCTGCAGGAGCCGTGATCAGGAGGGAGCTGCAGGAACCATGAGCTCACCACTGCCTGGGGGCCAACACCCCGTGCCGAGATCCCCCCGTCCAGCAGCAGTGGCGAGGCTGCAGTGCAGGAACATCTGTGCTGCACAGCCAGCAAGGGCTCAGGTCTCACTGGGTCCCTCTGGCTGGCTGGTAATGACCATTTTGGCACTGCCCCACGGAGCTGGGTGGGTGCCAGGTGCTGGCCAGGGGGCTGCAGGGTGGGGGTCACACTCTCCCTGCAGAGCCAGCGGGGTCGGGGGCCTGGCCCCGAGGAAATTGCCTGCCAAGGACTGCGGAGGGCAGCCGCCACCCGCTCCCATTAGCATTCCGCGGCACCGCCGCGCAGGAGAAGGAGAAAGCCACCCTCGTAAACACAAGGAGAGGAGATAAAAGCACTTAGCGCAGGCTGGTGAGCGAGACAGAGGCACTTCGGCTCAGGTGGCTGGCTCCTGGTCGGGCTTTTGTAGTCTGGCTGCAGCTTTGCAGCGCGGCAGGTTCGCGCCCCACCGCTCGGCACGGCGGAGCCGCGGCTACGCCTGAGCGGCGCTGGCACAAGTTCCCCAAAGGTTAATTGATGCTGCAGTGCTGCAGCCACCCTGGAGACAGCTGCCTGCCAGCAGCGTCGCCCTGTCAGCTTCTCCTCCCTCCGCAGCATCCTTCCCCGGGGTGGATTGCCTCCCAGCGCTCCCACCCACGGGAGACAGCCGGCGGGGTCTGCATGTCCCCCCCGGGCTCTTGGACTCCGTGCTGGGATCTCTCCCAGGACCGAGAGCGCTGCCAGCAGCAGGAATCATCGTCCCCATGCCCCTCCTGCTCCTGTCCCCGCAGTCTGGCAGGCTCCGTGCCCCGCGTTCCTCGGCAGCAGGAGGGACACGGAGCCCCAAAGTCTGCATTAATGCTGTCCCCACCTCGATGCCATGGCCTCCACTGTCACATCCCCTGTCTCATGCCCCCCTTCAGGAGCACAGCCTGATGCTAAACCCCCACAGCACATCCCCTGGTGATTCCAGAGCACAGAGCACAACAACAGCAGTATTTAACCCAAGGGAGGACAGAGGATGGGATTCAGTGTGCATTCTTGGGGGTCAGCCCCCCTCCCTTCGGACCCTGTGTGTTCCCTGGGTACCCAGCTACGAGGGGGTGCAGAAATCCTGGGCTGTGTGTCGGGGCAGCCTCAGAAGAGAGGAGCAGGCTGTGCATTTCTACTTGAGCATCTTGCTGGGGGGCACAGGACAAGCCTCTGGCAGAGAAGCCAACCACCCTCAGCGGCCCTGAGACCAAACTGGGCAGCCCTGCCTTGGTTTGTACTGGAGCCACCATGTGGGAGGCCTCTCCTCAGCTGTATTTCTAAAATCTTACATGATGTCAGCTTGTTTCCCTGTCTGCAGGCTTTGAAATTGAAAAAGACCCATCTCTGAGATGTCATCCTTGCTCAGTCAATATTTTAATTGTCCTGGACTCTGCCGCCCTGTTTACCTCCTCAGAGCTGTAAAATAAATAGCACTGGCCTTTCCCCCTCAAATCAGAAGGTTTTTCCTTTGTTCTTCCCTCAGGGACCAACAATGTTCACTTGTGAAGAGATATCTATGCTACAAAGTCCAGCAGTCCCCTCCCCACAGCAAACAAGGTCAAAATTCAAAGCCCACCAGGATCTACGTGATCCTGATTATTTATACAGCACTGCCCCTCCTCAGGGCTGTCCCCATGTCCAGGAGCTCACAGCCTCACCCCCAGACAAGGGCCAGGCAGAAGATGAGCCATGATCTGTGGCAGCCCAAAGCAAAACACTGTTCAGCAGAAGCACCCCAAAAATATGATGGAGAACTATCTTTTGCATCACTGGGGACCAAAACCAGAACTGAGGAATAAAGACACTGGTGCACAGCCACAGCCATCACTTCCCGTGACCCAGGTGTGCCCCTCCTCTGGAGAGCTGCCAGGCATGCTGGCATCTGCAGGGGTGGCTGTGGCCATGCCCAAGGGGGCTGTGGGGTGCAGGGGTACAGTCTGGGGTCCCAGGCACAGAGCCCCACTGCAAGACTTGAAGGGGAATCTCCCTCAGCTTTTGCATCCATGACATGACAGGTACAGAGCATGGCACATCCCCCTGCCCCTGGTGGCACACAGGGCTTTCCAGTGGGCCAGTAAAGATGCATCCCTGGCTGGACAGGCAGATTCCAGCACAGGAACTCCCTGGGGAGGGTGCTGAGGTGCCAGTGCCCCCATTCTGTGCCAGCCTCCTCCCAAGGACAGATCCTGCTCGCCCTCCCTCTGCCCTGCTCTCCCCAGGCTCTGCAGCAGAGCAGTGCTGGGACAGCCCAGCAGCCCTGGCCAACTGGGATCAGAAACCCTGCAGAAGAGGCTTTGTAAACCACACAAACACCAGCCAAGGAGCCAGTTTCTTTCTTCTCCTTTGTACTCTGAGTGCAATCTGGCAGGGAGCGGTACGTGCATGGACTGAGGCTGCAGCTGGCACTGGGAGAACTTGGTCTCCTGCAGCTCCGGGGCAGGACAATGCAGCAAGTGAACAGAACACACAAATGCTCTGCAGCAAGCAGGCCCAAGCCATTTGCTAGGGGAGAACAGCAGTGAGCAACTGGAAAAATTAAATTTCTCCTGTAGAAGTGAGCCCAGCCTTGCCTCCCTCAAGCCACTGGATAAGTCCAGGGACCTGTCTCAGGTGTCCTGGCAGTGTGAGCCTCTCACAGGTCTGGCACTGGCAAGATAACTGAAAACTGGGACAACCTCAGCTTGGGGAGCCCTGAGTTTCCTTGAGAGGGTGTCCAGTCCCTGAAACCAGAGAGCTCCCTGCTACAAGAGATCCCAGGTGACATCCCAGATATTGCCGATCCTACAGTGGAAAAAACACCCCCAGAACCTGTGAGATTTTGGGTGGGAGAAATCCCCACTTCTTGGCCCTAACACTGTTTAACTGTGTGCTGGGAAGTGGCTGCCCTTGGCTCCAGCATCTCCAAAGCACTGGAACTCAGCCCCAAGAGATCTCCTGCCAGCTGCCCAGGTCAGGCACTGCTGCAGGTCTTGTTCCTACCTGGGCTTTTCAGAGGTGCTGACTGATACCATGGCTGAGCAGCACAGGCCTGTGAAGCAGGTCAGAAGAGTCTGATCCATTTTAAAGGTGGAAATCAGAAGCACACAGGGTGGTTCTTTGGTTATGATCAGAGGAGGTTTCATTCAACGAAGAACTGGAGCAGTGATGAGTGCTCTTGAAAAATCCCAGCCCTTTAAAAGGTTGCATTTGGTCTAGAACAGACCCCAGACCTTCAGGCTGCTCATTCAACATTTCAGCCACAAACCTCCCATTCCTTTAGGTAATAGGAAGTGATGCTCACTCCTCACTATCCTTTGAACTTTGTTGCTGTCCCAATGGGAGTCAAAGAATTGATATTCCCTATTGCACGGGATCCCCTGGAAGGGGATATTTTTATCATAGAACATATTGTTTCTTTTTATCATAGAACATATTGTTTCTTTTGAGGCTTCAATTCACAGCCCCTCCCTGACCCATCCCAGGTCAATGGAAGGAGCACCTTTGTGCAGGAGAAGACATCAGAGCCTTCCATGCACTATGAGGAACCTACCCAGGGAACACAAGGACTATCACATTGTGTCAGGGAAAATTGTCACTGCAAGTGGCCAAGGAAAACCCACAAATGAGGCAGTCTCTTATGGCCATGGAAAGGCTGAGGGTTACAGTCATTGGGAAGAGGACTGAACACACAGGACAGGTTCTGGGAAGCACTGAGCACCTAGACTGGCTCCTAAACTGCATCCTGGGTTTTGAGTCTATACCCAAGAAATAGGATCTTGTATTAGTCATAATAAAATCGATTGACCCAATAGACTCAAGGTTATTAATATCTTTCCCACCCATTAAAAAAAATCTTTTAGGAACCTAAATATTATTTGATGCTTCAGTTCAAAACAGAAAGAACCAACAGTTCAGACACCAATGAAGGGTTGTCTTTAGTGATGTTCCTTGGCCTGTATTAAGTAAAAAAAAGTACACTTATTTGCTATATGAACTCTTCTGTACATGCTCTTCAGATGTTCTGCAGCTGCAGAAGAGCCCCACTGCCTTGTGACAGACTTTTAGGGCTACAAGAAGAAATTAAATCCTGCTTTTTATTGGGGTAACATGAGAAACTTAGACCAGAATATGATGCTACAAATCATATGTGACTCAGGGCAATGTGACTGGCTCTCCACCAGGTATAAATGGTCTCAAAGATGTGGCTCAAAGCCATCTTTCCACAGAGAAGGTAAGTTCACCTCCTTGAGGATCTGATTCCCAATTGCCTGTTTTGTCTCAAAAAGCTTTTGGAAAGAAGAGTAGTAGAAATAGTAAAAATAGTAGAAAGTAGTAAAATCCTTTTTTTTGTGGTTTTTATTCTGGCTACACACTAAAAGGAATATACTGCTGGGAGGGAGGGAAAAGAAGAGTTGGAGGTTGCCTTTAATGTTTCTTGGGCCAGTGAGAAGAATAATGGTGAGGATTTCCTGCTGATATTGGGGTATGGGCTCAGACTCTGTTTCAGACTTGTTTCCAAGCTGTCAGGCTGGGAAGATGAGACAGGGATGCTGGGAACTGGCTGTGGAAGCTGCATTTCCCACATAGTGACACATGCAACACAGACCCCTCAGCACACCCGGTCTGCTGCCCAGGTGCCTCCATTAAATTTCTTCCTGAAAAGGAGGAGAGCAGCAAAATGTAGCTAGCAGATCACAGATGGAAGGGACAAGGCAGCAGCCAGGTCCCTTCTTTGTAATTGTAGGGTAGATTTGGGCTTTGCTTTAACTTGTAGCAGCTGAACCAGACCGAGAAGGAACATTCCCACTTGTCCAAGAGGAATTAAAATTTTGCTGAAAATCTTCAGTGAATTAGATGCAGTAACAGGGTATGGGCAGATCCTCCAGGACAGAGTGGACATGACACCTTCAGCACTCTTTTGACAGACCTCTTGAAACTGCTTTGCAGGTGTGGGAAGTAAAGATTGTGTTCAACTGGATGATGTCTGATGGACTGTGGAGGGAAAGGCTACAGTGGCAGTGCAAGATGGAGAGCTCTTCTCACCACTGCTGGCAGAAAACTTATCCGTGCTTCCTGCACACTGCCAGCTCTCTGTCTCCTCTGCTCCTTGTCTTGTTCTTCACTTCTCAACTTAAGTCATTGCAGCAAGGACCAAGCCCTGGACAGTTCAGGGCATTTTATGTCTAAGAGAGAGGCTGCAGTGGTGGGGAAGAGGATGAGGAGCTAGACAGCCATGTATGAAAATATCAGAAATTATCACTTGAGGAAGTCCAGAGGAAATGCAATTCTCTTCTAATGATGGCAACAGACCAGAGATGTGGACACATGTCATGGTTACAGGACAACCCATGCAGAGACCGCTGATCACAAGGACTTGGGACTGCAATTTCTCCCTAAAACAGAACAGCAAGCTAACAGCCAGCTACTGGGCTCAAGCAACTTCTCTTTGTAAACTCCTTTGCCATGATAGAAAGAAGCCCAGAAAAGAGACCTCAATTCTTTGAAGTGAGCACTGAAATTACTGCCAAGGACTCATGGCAAAAGATCGTGGGAAAAGACTTTCTATTGATTTTTTTTTTAATTAGTTACTTAAAGCTTCCTCATCTTGGCCAAGGAAATGTAACCATTCACTGTTGCCTGCTGTTCAGAATAGCTCCTGCACCCATTCATCATGTACTAGGAGATGTAAGCTCCTTGTTCTAGGGTTGTAACTCCTTTGGCAAAGTTTTCAGTTAGGGCTAAGGCAGCTCTTCAGTTTTGGTTAGATTATATATATATTTTTAAATGCTCTAAAATATCTTTGGATCTCAATCCCTAATGAGCAGTTGAGGCATTGGAGAAGCAGAGGTGAGAACCCTGCTGAAAGAACTGTGGGACAGATGTCCCTGCACATCAGGTCCCATCACAGTCTGCACCTGGCAGGGTTGCAAAGGAAAGGTTCATTTCCTAAACTGCCTCTATTGCTTTTGCTGGAAGATTCTGGATAACTGTAGTTACCTACATGAGAGCCCAGAAGAGTCAGAAAAAGCAGCATCAGGATGATTTAGGAGATCTGCATTGTCAGCCAGCTGGAGTGCTTGGAAGTGCCCACCTCTACCAGCAAGATCCTAGGGCTGTTCAGGATTCCTGGGAGTGATTTTAGCATCACCAATTCCTGTATGAGTGATGTAACTCACCTCCAAGCTGCAGTGTGAGCTGTGGCCCCAGGAACAGTGGGGTCTGTTCCACTTCACCCAGGAAAAGGGTTTGTAGTGGTCTTGACCAGCAAGGATCAGTGATGCTGATGGAGGAAATGTGAGAAACTGTTCTTCTGTACAGGGAGTATGAAGGGGGTTCATGGATAGGGACACACCAGCCTGGGAAAGTAATGGTGGAAGAAAGTGTGGATCCTGTGCCTGGCTCAGCCAGTCACCTTGGGGAAGTGACCTTGGCCTTATCTACACAGAGACAATCAGGAAAATTAATCTGAATTAACCTTTGCAAATTGGATTAGCTAAACTTCATTAAACTGTCTATGTGGACATTCCTGTTCAGAATTCAAGTAGTCTCCACTCATCCTGGTTTACCTCATGTCCACAATAAATGAGAAGAAAAGAAACTCAGCTTTTTTGTTTTGTTTTTTTTTTCCATTGTGAGTAGGACTGTCCACACAACTGTTCTAAGTGCAGTTTAACTAAACCACCGTAACATCCAACTTCAGACTAATGATCCCTGGTGGTCTCACATTTCTTTGTCTTCCTACCACGCTCTCTATTTGGACAAGGAGCTCTGGAGTCGCTGGAAGAAGGAGCAGCTCTGATTGTATGCACAGACCATACCTACTGCAGGATCAACACAACCTGGAGATGAAATGTAGCCTCAAGCTGTGCCAGGGAGGTTAAGCTGGACATCAGAAGGAATTTCTTCAGAGAAAGGGTTGTCAAGCATTGGGTTGTTGTCACCATCCCTGGGAATGTTCAAGAAAGGATTGCACACTGGTCTAGCTTTCAAAGTGGTTTTCAGCCACAGGTTGGACTCAGTAATCTCAGAGGTCTTTTCCAACCTGAATGATTTTGTAATTCTGTGATTCTGTGACTCTTTTTACAGAAGTAGTACCAGTGCAACTGTAAAGTTATTGACCTGGGTAGGAGAATGTCTGTCAGGGATAGGTTGGTTTGAACCCAGCAAGACAAAGGTCACATCACACCTGATGGACCTGACTAGTAGAAAGACAAGAAAACTGGCTGTGAGGATAGAGGGTGAAAATAAGGGAATATTGAGTGGTTTCTCTTGACTGTAGCAAAGCTTTCAATGCTTACTCTCCCTAGAGCCAGGCTGGGGAGGTATGGGCGCAATAAATAGGAAAGAAGGAATCTGGAGGATGGGTTGGGCTGTTGCACTCACAGGGTGATGATCAGCAGTACAGAGCCCACTTGGCAGCTCATTGCTGCTGAGATCCTGGAGGGGCTGGTTCTGATGGCCTGGATAATTGGGCACACCCTCAGGAAGTTTTTGGATGCCACCGAAGGAAGCAGTGGGGAGGGAAACACTTGATACCCAAGAGGCTGCAGCTGCTCTTCAGAGGGAGTGGAGAAATGGGCAGACAAGTGCAAGGTCCTGATGGAATAACCTCACAAGGGAGCAGGACAGGCCAGGGGACAGCTGGGCTGCGAAGCAGCTTTGTGGAAAGGGAGAGGGGATTGCTGGCGAGTCAGGGATGAACAGGGGTCATCGCTGTGTCACAGCAGAGGTGAGCTGCACCCTCAGCTGTGTTAGCAAGGAGGCAGGCAGCACACCAAGGGAGTCAGAATCCTCTTTGTTTGGCCCTTCTGAGATGGTTTTGGAAATGCTGGGTCCAGTTTGGGGCTTCCTAGGACAAAACCAGCATTGACAGATTGGAGCAGGTCCAGCAGAGGCCACCAGTGGATGGTTGAGGTACAAGGAGAGGCAAAACCAGCTGGGTTTGCTCATCATGGAGGAGAGTAGGAGGAGAATCAAACTGCTTTCTGCAGCTCCCTGGAGGAAGGGATAGAAAAGACAGAACTCCTGGAGGTGCAGAGCCAGCCTGGGTTGTTCTGTGGTCTAAATCTGAGCTTTGAGACCCCAGACAGTGTGCCAGGCACACCTGCAGTTCCTCAAAGGAAAGGAGTGCTCACACCATGATGCCAATCTACTTGAGGGTTTGAGGATGCTCTCTATCATCACGTTGGGGCACTGCTGGTGAAGGTTAGAGAAGTAGCTCCTCCATATTCCTATAAACTGGATTAGTGGAGTAGTAAACATAAAAGTAATAATAAAGTAATAACAAACATTTCTAGAGTGATTAACCTAACTGCTAATTGAGGAATCAGTCTGATCTCACTTCATATGTAAAGGTGTGTTTGCCAAAGCTACTCCTTTGAACTTGCTCATACCTTTCCATCAGTGGTTCCACATTTCCCTTTACAACTCCAGTGAAGCCTGTGAGATGTGGCACTGGATTTATCCTTGCTCACCAGGCAGGAGTCTGAGGTTCAGAGAAGCCAAGCAACTTGTTTGGAGTCATGGTGAGCGCTGTGCTATGTAAATCATCAAAACACTGAATGCACCTGCCTGGTGTTCCTGCCTCAGGTGCTTTTCCCCCTGCTTTTTAAACCTGGATGTGGTCCACTCTCGCAGCCCAGCTGATGGATGGTAACTCATTAAGCAGGACTAATGCAAGTGGGTCTCAGCCCAGCAAACAATTCCCTAAGAGCACACAGCCTCTCCTCTGTTCACACAGAGAAACTGCTTTTATTTCCCTGACTGTCCCTGAACCTCTGATTACTCCCAATTTGAAGTCCTTTCCTGGGACAGTTTCAATAGGATGGATGGAAAAATCAGGCTTTTCCAATTTTTTTTTTTTCAATTTAAGGAGATAATAATTATGGAGATCATTGTGTTGATGCTCCAGTAGACAATCAGAGAGGCTCAGCACCGAACTGCTGGCAGCAGGAGGACTGTGAATCGCTATCTGCTCCAGTCACCTGCCAGGAGTCCCCCACCCCTCCTCAAGCAGATCTGCTGATGGGGTGTTGTGTATTTTTTGTTGTTGTTGTTGATTGCTGACATAAAAGAAGCTGAAGCGACACCGTTTTAAGCTGAGTATCCAAGGCGACCTCATTAACATCTCTGCAGAGGAGCCCTTGAAAAAACATCAGTCACGGTGGTCCTGAGTGGAACAGAAACTGTTCTGTGTTTTCTTGATCAATTGCTTAAAATTCAAGGTCGGGGTGCAGAGCAGTGAGGGCTTCCCGCCAGTCACTGCGGGGTTGGGCTGAGGGTTTTTTTGGAAAATAGTGATGCTGTCGTACTGGAGAAAATCCATGTGCTCCCTCAGAGGAGCACTATTGGGAATAAATGCTGGAAGCTGTTCCACTTGAGCAGATGGCTGAAAAACTTTGGCTGAGAAATAAATTGAGTATGACGGTCTGAGGGCCAATCACAGATGGATGAAATTCTAGTGATGTCCCAAATGTCCTGAACATAGAAGGTTCTCTTCTTTCCCCTTTTGTGCTGAAAAACCATAGCAGGATTTTTAATACAGACTGAAAAAATGTTGATGGAGTGAGACACAGAGATAACGGTTTAATGTCTTCTGGATCAGCAGCACGTTTAGGGGAGCCCTGAGGTTCTGCCACCTCCAGGTCAGTGGTGGAGGAAAGTGCTGATCGTGCAGGGACCACAATGGAAGGGCTGGGAAATGCCCCTGTGCTCCTTCAGACACAGCCTAGAGTCCACATGCAACACCAGAGGTTCAAATATGCCTGCTGAATTCAAGCCCCAAAGCAATTTTTTTTCTTCAGGATCTTTCAACCCAGCCTCAGGGTAGAGTGGGAAACTGGTGTTAAATGGAGAAGTCACTAGGAACTCCTTCCCTTGGGTTGAGGCCATCTCCATAAACCCAGGGGTGACCTTCCAGGTGTGTAACCTTAACCACTCTCCTTCCAGTGCAGCACAAAAAAGGAGCTGTGAGCCCTGGGTTTCAAATCACGGGCTCTGGGATCCAGCCCAGTGCAGATCCCAGACTGAAACTCATCTCTGCTCAGGCTCAGAAGGGAGATGAGCCACATTTCAAGTGGCACATGTCTTGCATGTCCTGAAAACACCCTGAGCCCAGATCCTCCCTTCCCAGCTCCTCATTTGACAGGATGCCATGAGAGCTGGTGAGGCATCAGCTGGGAGTTAGGTTAGTGCAGCCTGGCAGCCAGCAGCACCCAAGCCCAGTGTGATTCCACAGGGACCCAGTCCTCTGTAGTGTGAGGACAGGGGACAGAGCAATCCTGTGCTTTTTCTAGCAGACAGATGAGGCCACATGCACACACTCTCTTTTCCTTTCCTCGAACTGCTCCTTCCAATCCATTATTTCTCATGATGGGACAAGCTCATGCCCGTGCAGGCTGCTATAACCCAGCCCCAACACTGAATCTCATGGGCCAACGTCAGCAGCTTCCAACAGAGAAATCCTCTGTGGTCAAGTGACCAGCTGGAACGATTATGTGGGATTTAATCATTCCTTCAACCATACAGGACACCATAACCCCACAGAGCTGCAAAAAGGTTCTGTGCTGCCTGTGTGTGAAACCTTGGTGCCAGCTTGGTGATCTATGGCCAGGTCAGTGACAGCTGTGACATGTGAGGCCACACGGTGAGGACTTGTCAGGACTCACTGAAAGCTGCAGGAGAGGTGGACAGGGTTACAATATTTCCTGGCAGCCCTGTCTGAGAGCTCTGCCTGTGGGACTGGGACAGATATTAAAGGCTGGACTTAGGCTGCATCTGCAGTGCCCAGCAAAGGCTTTATCAAATGAGCTTATCAGCAATGCTGCTTATTCCTCTCAGCCAGAGGCTGGTGTGTGCTGTATTAACCACCCTCAGCCCTTTGTGGCAGATGCCCCTTCAAAACCCATGGCTTGAAAACAGTCTTTGCATCTCAGGGATGTATTTGGGGGTTTTAACAAACATACATTTGCACTCATATAATCTACGTAGATTCAGTAAAAGAGACAAAAAAATGAGAATGTGAAAAATTCCAGAGGGAAGAGGATGTGAAGCCTGGGCTGTCAGTGCAGAGAGCAGGACCCCTCACACCCCTGTGACTTGAGGCAAACTCACTCCACTTTATGTTCACAGGTTGAGCCTGGCACTCAGGGTGTCCTGCTTGGTCCCACACCAAGCTGGAAGAGGAATTTTAAATGCTGGATAAGACTCTCCACAGAAGACAGAGAAGTTTGAACCTTGGGCTGGGCCCTGCTTTTGCACTCTGGCTGAGCAGGAAGGAAGAGTCCAGGTTTGGAGATGCTCCTGCCATCTTCTCCAAGGGCACAGGTGTAGCTCCCCCAGGACATGGCCAGTGCAAGCAGAGAGGAGGGGTGGGTGACATACACACCAAGCCTGGTGTTTTACTCCCTGTCTCACAGCACATGGCAAGGGCCACTCTCTATCTCCAATCAAAATTTGGTAAATGATGTCATGGCTGTGGGGTCACACAGTGGACCAAAGGCTCAGCACCTGTCCCCAGCACTGACCAATACACAGGACAGCGTGACCATGGTCAAACACTTCCCCATGACATCCCTCCAGTCTGCAACAGATTGTGCTTTAGAGACTTCCTGACCCAGAATTAAAGTCCTTGTATTTAGTCATCCTCAATTCCTCAATGGATTTCTTTTCCATGACCTTGTTTGTGAGTTTGCACCCCCCAGTAAAGTCAGAAATTCAAGTGTTTCATTACCAGCATTTTCTTTACCATTTCCTGATTAATCATCCCCGCACTGCGGTCATTACAGCGGCTCCTGGAGACCCAGCAGCCACAGGGCTCATTGGCCAGGCAGCAGCAGAGCTCACAGCCCTCACTGGGGAGGCTTCCCACGGAGAAACTGAGCAGAACCAGCTCTGGGATGGGGGCACTGCCCCAGGATGAGGGCATGGGGGGATCCAGCGAGGAGGGCACAGAGCACAGGGGACTGGAGGGGGTGGGGAGGACATTGGGGAAAGCAAGACAAGGGGAATAGAGAGCTGAAGCTGGAGATGCAGGTGGATTAAATAGTTGATCTGCATTATAAAC
The DNA here is from genome assembly GCA_013397075.1 of Rhabdornis inornatus. Classification (NCBI taxonomy): domain Eukaryota; kingdom Metazoa; phylum Chordata; class Aves; order Passeriformes; family Rhabdornithidae; genus Rhabdornis; species Rhabdornis inornatus. The sequence goes on along the minus strand of VWZS01007634.1, from coordinate 155,001 downwards.
AGCACAGGTGAGAGTCTGCTACTGAATCTCTTAATCCAGTTATTACCATTCAGTGTGGTCATTTCCTGCCGTTCTGATGCACCACTCATCCTTCAGCAAAAACAACAGTAGCATCAACAAAAAGAGACACAAAAGAAGTTTTTGTGTGTTTGTGCAGTTTGGGATTTCTCTCCTGTAAAAACCTACCAACTCTTCAAAGGGGGAACATCTTTGGGAAGAGCAGGGCTGTATCACCCATGTGTTGATGACACAGTTAATATTCCTGAGTAACTCAGAAGTGACGAGTTTGATACCTAGAGGCAAATCTTCTGGGGTCCTGTCAGTCCAGGAGGGCAAAACAGAGCAGATGTGACCTCATGAGAATTTATCAGATGCAGATACAGGTGTTTGAGTGGTGGTGCTTTACCCTACAACCCACACAGGGGCCAGAAAACAAGGGACTCAGCACATGGGGAAGTACGAGGGGATGGATGGGAAAATGGAGGAAACACTGAAGGGATGAGGGCAAAGAGGCCTGGACCTGCTCACAAACAATTTGTGACTCAAAAAGAGGAGGCAAAACTCCTGGGCTGTGCATCCCCAGCTGCTGCTGCCTCTACCCATCCTTAGGCTGACATTCCTGGAGTGGGAAGTGCCAGCACTGCCATGGCAGGTGGTGTCCCACGTGCCTTGTCACAGCGAGATGGCAGCGTTACAGTGACAGTGGCTGTGGGAGAACTGACCCAAGTGTGACCTAGCACGTCTGAAAGGCAGCAATGGGAGAACCCAGTGCCTTCCCCAGGGCCGTGTGAAAATCAAATGAAGCCTCTCGGTGTTGGAGAGGGGTTGTTGGCTTGGGAACGTGAATCTATCTGACACAAAAAGCCCTGAGTCCCTGTTCTGTCTCAAGCTCACGGAGCCATAGGTACCTGTGTGGAAAGTGCTGCCCTTGATTTCCCATCCAAGTACTTTATGTCTCAGTTACATGCCACTGAACGTGCTAAGACCCTCACTTCAGAAGAGAGCAAAGCAAGGATGTGGTGATCCTGGAATTTCAACCAGTTCTGGAGGTGTGTTTGAAGGCAGCAAAATTGTCTTCTAGCCCAGCACAGAGACAGGCACTTGAGGTCCAAGATGGAGCAGAGCAGATCCATCCAATAAGCTGAATTCAGACACGATGTTTCAGGAAAAAGGACTGGATTCAGCCACTTTTGCAGGAACCACCTGGGCTTTCAGCAGGCAGGTTGATTAAACGAGATGGAACTTTCTCCAGCTGCATGGAATCATCTGAGGAGCTGCCCCACGAGTGCACAGGACAGAGAGGTGGCAGGGGTAGTGAGTCCTCTGACCCTCAGAGCACTGGAAGAGGCTCTAAGGCCTCCCTGGAGCCTGCTCCTCTCCAGGTGAACACCCCCAGCTCTCCCAGCCTGACTCAAAGCAGAAGGGCTCCAGCCCCAGGGGCATCTCTGTGTCCTCCTCTGCCCCTACTCCTGCTGGTCCTTCTTGTGCTGTGACCTGGATGCAGTCTGAAGATTTCCCTTAGTGCTTCCTCTGGAGGAAAAAAATGATGTAGAGGAGAATATTGTGCTAAAGCAGTGTTGGTCCCATTCCTTTTTCGCCTGATTGGAAAATTATGTTCTCTAAAAAAAAAAAAAAGCCCAGCAAAAAACCCTGACAAAATAATCAACAAACCATACAAAATTGGAGGCATTTTCTCATTTTCTCCATCCTGCATGGAAGATTTGTGATTTAACAGCAGCCACAACTTCTTGTTTTACCTCCACTTAGCAGCTGATGTGGCTTTATGAGCCCTGCAGAGATTGCACAATCCTCCTGGAGGGACTAGGACCTTCTGCCTCCAGGATGAGTGTTGAAAGTCCAGCCTCCAGAAGAGATCTCTGGCTTCTCTCTGTCAGATTCCTGCCTTTGTGTGTAGGACTGGGGAGGTTTTCTTCCTGAAGACCAAGGGATGCTGTCTGGGTGTGACTTTTTGAGTGACTCTCTGAAACAGAAGTTACCAGAGGTGCAGAACAAATAGAAGAGAAAGCCACTCCCAAAAAGGGAGCCCAAGCCAGCCTGATTGCTTTAGAGAAAAGCATCTGCATCATGAGCAAACACTTAATGTTGGCATTGCTGCCTGGAGCTCGCAGGCTGTGTCACTGCAGCAGAGCTCCAGCAGCAGAGCAATCCATCTCCTCCCTTTGCTGGCCTCAGCACAACCAGGGATCCCTGGCCATTTCTCCAGTACCTGCAGGCTCAGGAACCACTGCTCTGGGTGGTGGTGCTGTGCCTGATGCTGAAGGAAGGGATGCTCCACGCTGTGCAGCACTCACCTCTCCCCTCCTGCTGCTGTGCAGGGTAAAGGAACCACCCAAACCACGAGAATCAAGCCCAGCACTCACCAGGCTTTTGCTAATCAGCTCAACGTAAGCAAACTGTTGGAAAAGTGGGCTTGGAGAGACCCCTCCAGCACAGGAGGGGAGTGAAGGGACAACATTGCCCCAGGCTGCTTTCAAGCCCCAGAGGACTCAGTGACTCCAGTTTAGGCTGAAGATGCTAAAATGTCACAAGCATCTGGGGAGGGCCAGGATCTGGTGACAAAACCTCTGGGACCAGTCCACTGAGTGGATGGTACTCAGAGGAAGGGACCAGGAAGGGGCAATATGGGACTGCAGCAATTCTTGCCTCACCAATGTCATTAGGAAGAAATTCTTCCCTGTGAGGGTGGGCAGGCTCTGGCACAGGGTGCCCAGAGAAGCTGTGGCTGCCCCTGGATCCCTGGAAGTGCCCAAGGCCAGGTTGGATGGGGCTTGGAGCACCCTGGGATAGTGGGAGGTGTCCCTGCCCATGGCACAGGGTGGAATTGAAGCAGCTTTAAGATCCTTCCAGCCCATTCTGGGATTCCATGCTCCTGAGGAAGAAGCAAACATGGACAGCCTATGGCAAACAGCACTAAAACCCCCAGTTAAGGTCCCCAATGAGCTTCATCACAACAACATTCCTTCAGCCAGGGCTGGATTAGCATGTTTAAACTCTCCTTGCAAATCACTTCTAATCAGCAGCTAATTTTTTTGCAGAGCCCAGGCATGCAGGTTGCTCTGGAGGGCTGGATCTGCCTGTAGAAATGTGCAGTCACCTGACTGGAGCCTCGTCATCTTCACAGGCTGTTTTGTAAACAGTCATTATAAATAATAAATCAACAGCATGCTAATGAAATGAGCTCTTTTTAGGATGCTTTAGAGAAGCCTCTAATTTAATATAGAAGAAACTCTAATCTGCTCTGCCAAGTTACAAAGAGGATTAAACTATCTTCCAATAATGGTGAAATATTCAGGCTCTGTATTTCTAGCACAGGAGCTGAAGGGAAGCATTCAGAGGCAGGGGGGTGAGGTCAGTTCCCCAATCCTGTTGCATTTGGAGGAGAACTCTTGTACCATGGTGCCTGGAAAACCTATTAAATCACAGATCCCACATCCATGAAAATCAAACTCTGCTATCAGATTGGTGGGCACTGCCTTCACCCTTCAATGAATTTAAATAAATCTTTCTAAGTCAATGCTGCCATGAGCTGGTCATGGACAAGTGGTGTTTAAATATGTAGGAAGAAATTTGTTGGTCCACTGTGTTTTCAGGCAAAGGAAGGACTTGGGGATAGCAAGGACCCAAAAGACACTGAGGTCAGGATGGGAAGGACTGGGAACAACCAAAATTAGTTTAATGAGTTTGCAATAAAATTTTGGGCCTATTTAAGTGTGTACAGAACAGAGCACGGGTCTGAGAGCCTCATCTTGCCTTTAGAGAGTCTGTCCTGAGAACCAGAAGCTGGTTGAAATTACAACAAAGACCCAGACACACAAACACAACCCTACAGGGACAAAGCAAGTCCTCAGAAGAAAGGGAAATGGAAGAAATGAATGAACATGGAAAGCTGGCTGGGAGAAGGTTGTGTGAGAAGCTCTGGGGTTTTTCTCAGTGGGGCACATGGAACTGAGAGGACTGAGATGGACTGTTCTGTACTATTCCACTGGTTCTTATGTGGGGAACCACATGAAATAGCCTTTCTTTAAAAGCCATTCATGGATTGATGAACTTTTCTGCCAGCTCAGCACCCTCAGCATTTCTCCAATTGTGTGAATTCTACAATTCTCCAACCCATCCTGGAGCTGAGATCCTGAGTGCCTGAGCTGGGGAACTGTGAGAAGGGAAAGCCTGGGACATGCAGGAGGGTTGGGGAGTGAGGAGTAGGTTATTTCTAGCCCAGAGGGCACAGGAGAATCTGCACAGCTCTGGGGATGAAGAACAAGAAATGTCCATCCAGACCCTTCACCAGCTCCATTGCTCTTCTCTGGACTCACTCCAGCACCTCAGTGTCTTTCTTGGGGGCAGAGCATCTGCCAGCACCCCACCAGCAATGGGAGTTTTAGCCAATGATCAATTCCAAAGAGTCCAGCAGACACATTAGAGATGATGATATTCCACAGAAGAACACGGGATGCAGTACTGGACACCTGACCCCATGCACAGAAAAGGGAGCTGTGGTTGGATAGGGAGGGGCTGCTCAGCCCAGAGCATCCTGTGGATTGTAGATGTCCATCACACCACCTGAATAAAGCAAACAGAAACCAGTCCAGAATGCCTGGGCAGCCCCAGAGCTGGTGCTGGATCAGAGCTCCCAAGCAGTGCTTCAGCTGCCAGCAGTGACCTGGGGTCAGAGCAGGGCTGGAAGGAGCAGCCAGCACTCAATGCCTGATTATTTTCTCTCATTTCCTATGCAAGTCTCTCATCAGCAAGTCATCCCAGAGTGACCCACAGCTGCACTGATACACGATGCCGTGCGTGCACTGGCATCCCACACCAGGGAGTGCAGCTGTGGATTTTATACCCCAGCCTTCCTAGGTGCTGCATAAAACACAAAATACAGCCAGCCCCTGTCTCTACAGAGCCTTCTGCAGAGACACCAAAACATGCTTCACCTTCATGCAAGGTTTTAATAGATAGAGTACCTCTTGTCTATTCAGTAAGAAACTGTCTCTGCATGGATTCAATCAAGTAAAACAGCAATCTGTGTGCCTGGGAGTTTGAAATGGCTCCAGGTTACACTTTATTCCCTTATTTAAAGTTTTAAAAAGCAGGTTACTCCACTGTAACAAAGACTTGCTGTGTCATATTTACACAAAGGCTGTATTCATACAACCATGGAATGGTTTGGGTGGGAAGGGACCTTAAAGATCATCTTGTTCCGACCCCCAGCCATGGGCAGGGACACCTTCCACTACGCCAGCTTTCTCCAAGCCCTGTCCAACCTGGCCTTGGACACTTCCAGGGATGGGGCATCCACAACCTCTCTGTGCCAGGGCCTCATCACCCTCACAGGAAAGAATTTCTTCCTAATATTTATTCTAAACCCACTCTGTCTCAGTGGGAAGCCATTTCTCCTTGTCCAGTCACTCCAGGCCCTTGTAAATGGTCTTTACATCTTTCTTGCAGGTTCCCTTTGGGTATAAGAAGCCACAATGAGGTCACCCCAAAGCTTTTCTTCTCCAGACTGAGCAATCCCAGCTCTCCCAGCCTTTCCTCTCAGCAGAGCTGCTCCATCCCTCTCCTCATCCTGGTGCCTCCTCTGGATTTGCTCCAGCAGCTCCAGCTCCTGTGCTGGACCCCAGAACTGGGTACTGGCTTTTGTCTGTGCTGGGAATTCTTCTTGATAAGATCAGGCTGGGTTTGGCCATGGAAACAGCACCCTGACCTGAAGGAGAACTAATGCACCTTGTACCATGCCCTGAAGATAATTTGCTTGAAATTTATGGAGGACAAAGCAGAGTGCCCTGATGAAGTCAGATATCTGCCCAAAGTCACATTGCTACAGCCCTTGTTAGCCAGAATCCCTCATCCTGCACTGCACACCTGATGCCCTCTGGGACATAGGGAATAACCACAGCAGGCAGGGCTGGAGGAGCCAGGAGTGATGGCCACAAGCCAGCAAGGAGACATTGCAGCACAGGAATTCTCAAGAGCCACCTGGCAGAGTGGCAAAGTTCATGTCCTGCAGAGGTGTTTGCTGTGGCCTGGCACCAGAAGCTCCCCGGGCACGTGAGGTGGAAGCTGCCCTGAGCTGTGCAGTGGCCAGGCCTCAAAGGAGCTGCCACACACCCTGCCAGCTGCCCTTTGCCTCCTGACCACAGGCACAGCCACCAGGCAGCTCAGACTGGGAGCGGCTGCAGCTCTGGAGCTCTGTGCCCATGGAAAGCGGTGGATCCACAGCTGGAAGTGGAGCATCCCTGTCCCGTGGGAGGCTGAGCAGCAGCCTCCCCAAGCTGGCCACAAACCCCAGCAGGAGGCCACTGTGCTGTGAAGCAGCAGCTCCCATGGCCACATTTGCACAGGCTGTTCTCTGAAGAGTCTCTTCAAAGCTGAAGCAGCCCCTGGGGCTCCCTTGGCTGGCTAACACTGACGCATGAGTCACCGAAAATTACTTTTCAGTGCTCAAGCCCGCAGGCTCGAGGGCAGGGAAGAGTTATGGTGACCCAGCCACCTAAAACCCTGTCCTGGAGCCGCTGTTCTGTCTGTGAATGACTGAATGGAGAGCCCTGAGCTTACAATAGGAGCAAAAACCCAAACAGAACACTGCCTCTCAGGTTCGTTCTGTTCTTCCCTCTCTGTTCCAGACCTCTGCTGTCTCCAGCTCAAGCAGCAAAGTTGTCATGCAACTTTGATATTCGCTGTAAGAATAAAGCCAGCAGCACCAAGCTGGCTGTCTGTGCTGCCCCACTGCCTGTGCGTTCTGGGTACCTCTCACAGGAGCACTTTAAAGGATGCTCGCAGCATCCAACTGTCTGCACCTTCAAAGAAAGGGAAGTTATGATGTTAGCACTGCCATGACCTTCAGAGAAAGGGACTAATTATTCCCAAGCAGGCAGCTTAGTGCTGGGCAGCTGCTAATGAACATTGATAGGGAATGAAACGCATCCAGATGCAAATTGCAGCACTGCCTTAGGAGGTTTATGAAGGAGATGATCCTGTGCTGGCTGCAGCTCCATGGTTTTACTGTGAATGAACCTTTCAAGATCCCTGTCCACATCAATACCCCTTTTTTTCCCCTTCCCCACCTCCTCCCAAGCTGATCACCAGCCGAGTGACCATGGCCATTACCAGGAGCAGAGCTGTGTGCTGGAGGCTCCAGTTCCACTTGCAGGATCCAGGTGTCGGTCTCCAGGGAGGCCTTGGCAGGTCAGGGGCTGAATCACCACCTGCAGCATCCACAGCAGCAACTGCGCTTTATTTTGGGATGTGAGGGAAGGAAGCTGCAGAGCAGAGCTAAGCAAACAGGCAGCTGCTCCCCAGGAGGACAAACTGTCCAAAGTGCCAGGCTTCCCTGGCTGGGTCACCAGGAGCCCTTGGAAACAGTGCAGAAGTGCAGCAAAGTAATGAAGGGCATCATTCTGGGGAGAGGTGATGCTATGGGAAGCAGAAAGGTGGGACAGAGCAGCTGGAAGCAGCCTCTGAGCAGGTCAGGTGGCAAAAGGAGCAGTTGCTGGTTGCCACACAGTCAAACCACATCCCTAAAAGCCGTGTGTGCTTCGCAGGGAAAGCTGTGCTGAGGGCTGTGATTGCAATCACCCCTGGCAAAACCTTTCCCAGGCATGGGAGGGGTGATAATGGCTTGTCTGTTGTCAGCATCCTGGAGGAGCCCAGGACGCCCTGGCAGGCTGTCATCGGTGCCTGCTGCTTGGCTGCCTGGCCAATTCCACCTTGCACAAGAGAAAGCAAACACTAAGAGGAGGTTGCAGAAAAACTCAAGCGCCCTGAAGACAGGAAGTGTCAAAATCCAGGCTGCCCGCTCAGTCTGGCTTTGGCAGAACTCAGAATGCCAGTGGGAAAGGAAAGAATCTTACATTTTATGAGGGGAAACATGCCTTGCTCTGTGTTGAAGAAGCTCGGGCTGTGGAAGGTTGTTGGATGTTTTGCTTTCCCAGCATCTCCAGTGGGTGTCCTGGCCCTGCTCAGGGCAAGCTTCTAATGCTGTCATGGTGATGGAAGTGTTTGTCCCTTCTGGGCTGGGCTCTGGGATGTATAATTCTGATTTCTGGCTCCTTGAGATAAAAATATCAGTATCAGTAGGTGTCCAGTGAAGATCTCAGCCTGCACTATCCCTGCCTGGCAAGCTGGGCTGGTCGCTGGTGCTGCAGTGAAGCTCATTCTCAGCATGAGCACTGACAGCTCTGCTTGGACCACACCTTTGCCTCTGCTCTCCCAGTGCCTTTCCCAGAGGGGAGGGGTGCAGGGCACTGCAGACAGCCCTGCTTCAAGCAGCCATTCCCGTAGAACTGCTCAGCCTGCCAGGAATGTGCAACTCCAGCACGGGCCAAGCTCCTGCCAGCCTCACTCCCTCTCATCTTGCACAGACACAGCCGAGTGCAGAGGGCACCAGGATTTTGTCAGAGCTCATTTCAGGTGTCACCTACCTTTCCCAAAGCATCCTGATTTCACCTCATATCATCCATGATCTCACAGCTTGCTGTTCACTCAGGATTTTCCTGTGGGCAGTGGTGTGATGGGTGGCAGAGGTGCTCCCACACACCTCGTTCCATCGCTGCTCTGGGATCTGAACCCCCCAGTTTTCTCAGCCACTCCTCATCAGACTTGTGCTCCAGAGCCTTCCTCATCTCCATTCCCTTCCCTGGACAGGATCCAGCACCTCCATGTGTGTCCTGAACCCACGATTCCAGTGCATCCCGGAACAAACCTGATATTTTTAGGCATAAATAAGATTATCAGGAATACTACTGACCAAATATCCACAGAAAATATCAAAGGACATCCATAAGGATATCCCTGGGCACGCTGGGGAGCATAGTTTGGTTAAGCAGGCTGGCAGGTGGGACTGGACACTCAGAACATCCATCAGGCAGGTTCAGCTCTGAGCTGTTGGACTCAGCTGCAAGGTTAGAGCATCCCAATAGGAACTTCCACTCACAGACAGGGAGCTGAAAAAGGACCTTGAGCAGTCATTGCTCCATCCTCCAGTTTAAAGCAGGGATAATTTAAAGACTAAATCAGGCTGCTTGGAGCCTTATCTTGTTTATAGGTTGTAAATAAACTGAACAATTCCAAAGACAAGATATCTTCTTGTCAAGAGCATTAACTAAGTCTTGGTATTTTTCAGGGAGCAAGAGTTTCAAGTTTCTTGGTAATTTTTGTTTATGTGAGCTCCAGGTGACCAGTGACAGAAAAATTGGTTGAATTGTACCTGGCAGGACTTCTAAGAAATATTCAGTTTCATGGGAAAATGCATCTTCTTGATGAAATGGGACTGCTGGCTCATGTGGTGACCTTAGATGAATATTCAGAAGGGGTGGTTTCCCAAATCACAGGGTCAGAGGTGAAGACATCCCATGGACCGACTGAATGAGATCAGGGGGCTCCTTCAGAGCACAGAAACTTGTCCACCCTGAGGAACCTGGGTATCCCTGAAGTTACCAGTGCTACCAGAGATGCCAAACCCTGTAAAACTGAGCTTAGACTGGCTCCACTGAGATGTTAGGGTGAAGTTTCCCTTGCTGCAGGAGACAGCTCAGCCCAAACAACTCATGCAGTTGGAAAGGATAGTTACCAACAAAGTTGTAAAGATCAGTTCTTTGTGAGATTTGATGCTGGAATTCCCACATAGCTTCTGGCTGGAAAACCATAGGGAAAAATGTCCCAGTTTAAACAAAGCTAGGCTGTGTCCAGCACACTTTGTGCCCAGCAGAAATGCATTTTCTTGTCACATCACCTGGGCCTGGGCTCACTGTAAGCTCTACATCTGCAGCCAGCCTGACTTGGGCAAAGTGGACTAAATAAAGAAGACAAGAGGTTTTCTGTTTCTTGGTATATTTGCCTCATCATTTAACTGACCACGTGCTGCACTCTTGGTGATGATGGGTTTAGATGCTAAAAATGCTGCTCATCAATGCATCTCCTTTATCACCACGTGCCTCAGAGCCTGCCCTGAAGAAATCTCATTTCAGTGGAGAGTCCTTCCCTCTGACCACAGCCTCTCCCTAGGATGGGTTTACCAAGGAACAAAGACAACAACCATGGCAAACCTTTCCTGCTCGAGGGGTTGTGGCTCTGGAGCTGGGACACCTGGGGGTGGCTGCACAGCTGCAGCACAAGCAAACTGTCCTGAGAGGAGGCAGTGGAGAAGACTGCAGTGATTGCATTGTGATACAGAAGAAGTGTTAGAGCTAATCCATTGCCATCTGTCTTTATTTTGCTAACCCGTTCAGTTGGACGCCACAGAAGTGCATTCACAGCAGATGAGCTGGGAGAGCCGTGGCATGGCAGCTCTTGGATTACTGGCATGAAAAGAATCCTTTTGTTCACGAGCCAGGAAGATTAGCTGCTGCCACGTCTGTGTCTGGTTTGTAGGACAAGAAAGAGAAGATGCAGCTCTCTTGCTGCCTGGGCCACTGCTCTGTGGCATCCCAGCTCCAGCTCTTTTCTCACCTCCCTCTTGCTTTATCCTTCCTCTGCTCCTTCCTTCCTGCTCTCTCCTCATCTTGAGCTTTCTCTGCCTTTTCCATCTGCTTCTCTCCTCTCTTGGCATCTTCTCTGCTTCTGCTTGAGTGCACACAATATCCCTTCTCCTCTTCCCCGAGTTCAGGCGGGCAACAGAAAAGTTCAGAGCAGCACAAGCTCCTCTCCACCGAGGTGCTTTACCTGCAGCCCCTGCTGCGAGAGAAATTGGCTCGCACCACCTGATCCCAGGCAATTTTACTCACAGCGGGCGCTGGGGATAAAGCGCTCCAGCGCAGGGCGGCTGCGTCCTTCTTAATAGCGGGGCTGGGGGTGCCAGTGGGGCCAGGGGCTGCTCCAGGGGGTGGCCCTGGGGCAGCGGGGCTGGCGAGCAGCGGGGCTGGTCCAGCCACACCCCGTGGCCAGGCTCTGCAGAGCAGCGTGACCCATTTAGGGCTCCCCGACGGCTCCAGGCACGGCGTGACCCCGCTCTGAGAAGCGCTTCTCTCAGCAGACGCTAAAGCCCTCCGTGTCCTTCAATTCCGGGAGTGCCACGCTGGAAGGAGATGTCCTTCAGATGCCCTCTGCGCTGTACCTGCAGGCTCTCTGCAGAGCACAAAGGAAACCCGGTTTATGGGTTAGGGGTAGGGGCACAGCCCCTGCTCCACAACCGCAGGATTGCACAGCAGCCTCCTGCTCGCCGCGCTGGAGGCTCCATGGGGGTGACCCTGCCTCCATCATGCACAGCCAGGCTTTGCCAGGGTGGGTCCCAGCAGGACCTGCAAGATCAGAGCTGCCTCCTGCTGATTTCTCCCCTGGAAGAGGGTGAAGCGTGGAGGTGAGGCAGGGGAGGAGGTGGGAAGTGTTCCTATTTCTCCATCTCCCCCTCCCAGGTACAGAGCCGGGCATGCAGCACCAGCTGCCACTGCTCCGCCCTTCCCTGGGCTCCGGGAGGACTGGCATCATGTGCAGGGCAGATTGACCTTGGGGCTGCATTCCCAGAGAGATGCTGGTGAACAGAACCCTCCCCCACAAACTATGGGGGAAATGCAGCCTCAGACCAGCCAGGATGGCTGGGGACACTCACAGCCTGCTCAGCGGTGTGCAAGAGTCCCAGCCGTGCTTTTGTGATATCCTTAGCTCTGTACACTGCAGTGACCAGGATCTGTGCCACAGCCAGCATTCCTGAACACATCCCCCTGCTGCAAATGCAGTGACTTCTGTGTGGGGCTAAAAGAGGTAAGGAGTGCTGTTTGGTTGCTTTAGGTGTTGCCAGTTCCTCCCTAACGGAGGTGAAAACTCACCCAAGTAAAAAAATTCCCCGGAAACAGGTCTCCAGTAGTGCCTGAAGCGGGTGCAGTGGATGAGAGTGATGGTGTGCCTCCAGGAGCCAAGCTGCTCCCTGTCCCCCCAGAGACTCAGTCCTCCTCCAGCATCCTTCACAGCTACCTCTGACTTTCAATCCACATTCGTGAAAAAACTTCATAATCTCCCTGACTAGGGAAGGTTTTGGGTCATATACAGATGGATGGAAGGAAATTAATTTTCTGCTTGGGCACTGAATCGTCCTAGGAGAAGACCTTCATCTCACACTGCAGCTCGCTGGACCATACCAGCCTGTTGAATTTCCTCGTGTGACACCATGGGGGGCTGTTTGGGCCCTTTGCAATCAAATAAAAGTCAGAGATTCATAAAAGATGAGCAGCGAGAATTCCTGCCCCCTTGCAGGACGAACTTTTGCTTCTCCCATTGTGAGAAAACCCCCACTGTGAAAGAAACACAGCCAGAATTTGACCCCCATGGTTTTCAGAGCTGGTCAGTAATTTGGGGGTGCCCAATGCCTCTAAAACTCTGCACATTCATCAACATGGGGGTCTCCATCAACATCAAGAGGTCTCCAGGATCTCAGGCTGGTCCGAGTGGTTTAGGATTTTACCAGCCAGGTACCTGCAGTCACCAAGGGTTTGTAGACTAAAACCCCATGAGAGCTCCACTGCGGCTTTGTGCCATCTCCTGGGAGCCAAGAGGGAATCTCATGCCCTGGCACATCTCATCCCTGCACTGGCAGCAGTGGACACTCGTGGCATTCATGATCCTGAGCTTCCCCAGCATGGGATCCTCTGCAGCCATGGCATCTGCAGCTTTCTCCTTCAAAACATCCTTGTGCATGGATCTCTGCAAATGCTGGTGGCCTTCCCAATTCCCGTGGTGTTCCCTTTGGCTTGGAAGCAGCGTGGCTGCAGCATTTGGGTCTGATGCTCCTCACTCCTCCCTGCCCTCCCAGGGGTTGAGTCCCCCTGTGCAATGGGGGATCACCTGAGGCTGGATGGATGATCCAGTGCCAGGTGGGTGAGGAGCTGGGGCACAGCTGGCAGGGGTGCCCATGCTGGAACAGCTGTACCAGCAGTGCAGGGCTGCCTGGAGCTGGGCTCTCACGTGCCCAGGGAGGCAGGATGTGCTGGATCATTGCTCCCCACGCTGGCCAGGGCTGGTGAGAGCCCTGCCAGCACCCCTCGATCAGATGGGAGCTGAAGGGCTGCCTGGCTCTCCGTGACTCAGCAATAATGCTTTGGGTAGTTAACATTTCATTATCATTTTTAAAGGCTAAGTGGCTTTTACCACCTGAGAAGTATATTAATGGCCCCAGTAAAACACTCCCCTGAGTGCCCTAATGCTTCTGTTATATCGATTCATTTCCCCCCTCCCCCCTTTCCTTCTTTCTTTTTTAAACATTTTTTCTCTCTCCCTGCATGTATTCCCCCATTATGAAAAATACACACTCATTTATGCGGTGCAGACAGGGGGAATAATGCCGTTCTCCACCTAATAACACTGCTGAATCCTCCCTTCCTCACTTGCTTATTACTCCCCACAGCAGAGAGACAAGAGGCAGATGGTGACAAATTCCTTCCCTGCCCCCGCAGATGATCAGCTTATTCCCTGGGTTCCCTGGGTTATTCCCAAGGGGATTTCTGGGGTTTGGAGGTGGTTCCTTCAGCCTCTGGAAACCTCTCCCTTGGGTTGTGTTGTTTCCTGTGTCTTTTCTCCTCACTTCCAGAAAGGCATTGAGAGGCTGGAGAGTGTCCATGGAAGAGAACAGAGCTGAGGAAGGGTCTGGAGCACCAGGAGCAGCTGAGGGAGCTGTGGGGGCTCAGCCCAGAGAAAAGGAGGCTCAGGGGGGACCTTCTCACTCTCCACAACTCCCTGAGGAGGGGACAGGAGGGGGCAGCTGGGGGAGGTCTGGCTCTGCTCCCAGGGAACAGGGACAGGATGAGAGGAAACAGCGTCGAGCTGCACCAGGGGAGGGTCAGGTGGGATCAGGAAGAATTTCCTCACTGGAAGGATGGTCAGGCATTAGAAAAGGCTGCCCAGAGAGCTGGTGGAGTCACCATTCCTGGAAGTGTGCAAGAAATTACTTCCAAGAAGAAGGCCTTGGAAGAGATCTCCAAAATCATCAAATCCAACCTTTGAGTGCTCAGCATCCTCTCAACCAGCCCAGGGCACTGAGTGCCACATCCAGTCATTCCTTGAACACCTCCAGGGATGGGAACTGTCCTGAGCAACCCCTTCCAATGCCTGGCCACCCTTCCAGTGAAGAAATTCTTCCTGATGTCCAACGTGAACCTCCCCTGGTGAACCTTGAGGCTGTTTGAATAAAATCTTCCCCACCACAAATGCAGACCCCAAATTCCTGGATGCCACCTGCTGTACAGGCCAGGCAGGAGCCTCCCAGCCCAGATTTGGTTGCTGCTGATGCTGGGTCCCACAGTGAAGGACTTGCTGTGTCACCAGTGGCACACTGGCACCAGGTGAGCTCCTCTGAGTGGCCTGTACCAGAAATAGTGTGTCCAGCAGGACCAGGGCAGTGATTGTCCCCCTGTGCTGGGCACTGCTGAGGTCTTTTCCAACCTAAATACTTCTATGATTCTATGGAATAACTTCCAAAACGGGATCCTCCCTTCCACTCCTTTCATCAAAACTCCATTCCTGATACATAAAATGCCGGTTTCAAAGGACAGGATAGCAGGGAGCATCCCTGGCAGTGACAGGCCTCAGGCTGGCCCAGGCACTGACCAAGTTCTGCTGGTGAAAGTCACAGCTGAAAGATGCTCAGCAGTGTTCCAGATCCCCACAAGACTCCTGTGGAATCAAACTCTGCTCTGAGCTCTGGGTTCTCAGCTCAAGGCAGTTGCACCCACTGTGCTGATGTGCATCCTCCCATCCCTGATTTTGACCAGGAGTTGCAGGAGGAAGGTGAAGCACCCTTTGGTCTAAACTGAGGCAATTTAACAGCAGTGGCACCAAAGCTCAGCGTGTAACAGAACACAGCAGTGGTGTCATTATATCCAGTCACAAAATGTAATTTTTCACCATCAGTGGGGATGGACCTTGGGATGTTTTAAATCCTTCTTTTCTGACTGGGGTAGCAGCCAGCAAGGCAGATTGCAGCATGACTTACCCCAAAGTGCCACCCCAGCTCAGCTGGGGAAACTGCAGCTTTGGGCTTTCTTCTTCCTTGCAAGTTTCTTGCAATTTTTCTGTTCTCAAAGTTTTTCCTAAAGATTGGCAGTCCATTTCCAGACACATAAAGTTACCTGCTTGGCTCTGAAGCACCAAGATCCCACTGCCTACCCACAGATGCTCCAGTCCTCATATCCTCAGTTTTTCCCCACCTCTAAATCTGGGGAAACATACTCCTCCCAGAATTTACTTCTCAACAGGCAAAGCCTCTATTCTTTCCTCCTTTTCTAAATGACCTTTCCCTATCTCGTCATGATTCCCTATCTAAACTATACAGGACAAGCGACTTCTTCTCATTGTCTCCAACATTTGTTGATATAAAATGGATTTCTTATCTCTGATGAAATATACCTCCCCTTTTCTCATCCTTTTTTTATTTTTTTGCTATTCAGTATTTCAGGTGCGCTACAGAAATTAATTTGAGCAGTTTCTTGTCTCAGCCCCTTTCTCCTCCAGGAGCTCAAAGACAGCTTCCTGCACTGCCCAGCCCTCAGGGAGGGAGGCTGCAGACATCCTGAAGAGCCACTGAACCTTGCTCCAGCCCAGAGGGACTCAGCCCTCCCCTCCTCTCCTCCAGACCTCGACATCCTTTGCATATATATCCTGACCTGGGGCTCTCTGCATGCCAGGCAGGGGTGTGCTCCCCTGTGTCTCTCCCAAGCTCAGGAGGGAGGAGCAGGGACAGTTTGTGGGGAAGAGGCAGAGCAGCAGCAGCAGGGACAGAGGGAGGAGAGTGTCACCAGGAGCGAGCAGTGGCTTTATGGCTGGCTGGTCTGAGCGCTCCGGAGCAGCCCCGCAGCTCTCAGGCACTGCCACTCCCTCCAGTTCACCCCGGGGGTTTGGGGAGCCAGCCTTGCACACAACAGCAGTGGCACAAGCAGCACGAGTGGCACTCCTGAACCTCCAGGAGTTCACCGTGGCAGTGATTCCCTGACCTTATCCCGGCCTCCCTAGCCCCTCTCTCCACTGCTCCACACTGGCACCCCAAAGCTTTACCCTTCCCTTCCCTCTGTGTGCCCCCTTTCCCACCCTTCCAGCTCCTTCCATGCCCTCGGGCTCGCTGGCATGCTGCTGGAGTGGAGGGGACACGGCTGCTGGGTGGATCTGCGAGATACGCTGAGATGAGGAAAGCTGGCTGAACTGATGCCCAAGTCTGCAGACTGTCACATTCAGAGCTGCTCTCCTGGAAGTGAGAAAATTTGGTCCCGATAGTAACACTTGGATCGCTGCTTTGCACAGATGTAACTCCTTTCTCCAGCTTCTGTTTTAATACGCGCGTTCCTGCCTATTCCTGGAGATGCAATTCAGCGCCGGGTGGAGGGAGCAGCCCAAGACACCGAGTCAGCTTGACTCGGCAGCCAAGGGGCTTCCCATTGTTCTCCCAAAAAGTTGGCCAGATCTGGAGATCTTCTACCCCAGGGGGCCACGCCTGGCTCGCAGCACATCCCACTCAAAAAAACCACCCAGCCCTCAACCTCCATTCGTTGCATTTGCTGGGAGGGGCAGGTTTGGGGACTGAGAGCTCCACACCATGCCATTGCTTTCTTCCACCTGTTCCATGCTACCTGTTCCAGGTGTGCTGCAGGGACGGGGTGAGGCCATGCCCTTTCCATGTGTTGTCCTGGCAGCCCCGGCTGGAGCGGGATGGGCGGGACCGGGATCGCGCTGCAGCTGCAGCAGGAGCTGCCTGGCTTTGGGGCTTTCCGATTCACAGCCCTAATGCAACATTAATGGGCTTTGCTGGCGCTGAATATTTATAAACCCACCAGCAAGTTTCTGCCCATCCACCGAAAAACTGGGGTCTGCAGGGCAGGGAGCAGCACATGGCCCCTCGCTCGCCACGGTGACCTGGCCAGGACCTGCTCACATTCCAGGCAGGGACCTGCCCTGTCCACCCACTTGGGGAGGGGAAGAAGATGAGGATAAGGAGGACCCAGAGCTGAGCTGTCTGCAACACCTTTCCCTCTCCTTTCAATGTTAAATCTCTTCCTAAGTTTGTGGGAAACCAGCTCAACTACCATCTCAAGCCTACCTCCCTCCCGTCTCCTGTCATCCCTCCCAACACCCCTGTGCTGCCCTAGCCCTTCCCAAAGCCTGACTCTCCCAACCAGTGTCCCTTGTCCTCATCCTCCACTCCCATCAGCATCCACTCCTGTCCCCACTTCCCTCACCAGACACCTCCCCTCCCCAAACCCTGCTCTCCTCAGCTCTCCTTGTCTCAATTTGGACAATTTCCCAGGACTCCTTCCCACCTTTCTGCACATCCTGGAGATGCCACCGGGCCCTGGTGGCTGCATGGCCCTTCCCTCCTCCTGCCATGGCCCTGTGGCAGCCGAGCCACACAAACCACTGGTGCAGGTGGGTGGCACTGCCACACCAGGGGACTGTCCCCACCAGGGCAGGGAGGGGACCCTGAGGAGACCCTGTCCCAGCCCCCTACAGTTCCATCCCACACTGCTGTGCATGGCAGCCTGCAGTGACCGCTCCAGATGAGCCTTCTTCAGAACGAAAAGCACATGAAAAAAATGTATTTTTCCCCTTTTTAGCCAGTTTCAAAGGGATGCTCTGGTTTTTTGTTTGTCTCTTGGAATCTTTTGTGTGGAGACAGAATGAGAAATCGCCCTGCTATGGCTATCTGGCCAGCCAGAGGGAGATGCCAGCCTCCAGAGGACATCACTTCTGGAGTGTGGGGACCTTCTCTCTCCCACCCAGCCTCCTTGGACCACTCTTCCCAGTGTAGGGCAGGTGGAAAGCCCTCCTTGAGGGTGGAGGGATAGCCCAGGAAGGCTCTCACCCACCTGGGGTGATGTTGCAGTGAGGAGCATGGCTGGGCTCTGCTCCAGCTCACCTCACCTTGAACGGGGCACTGCAGCTGGGGGGGCTCGGGGGGGTTCCTGGGGCCAGGGACATCCCCCCTGCCCGTCCCCACCTCCCTGGGAGTGCCCGGTGGCCCAGGCCACCTCTCGCCTCTCCTGTTCGAGCTGTCAGCTGCAGCAATAAAAGCACCTCCCCTTCCCAGCCCTACATTAAAAGAGCCGGACCTAAAATTAATTTAGCCCTGCTCTTTGTTGTGGACAATACAGAGGGGATATTGTGTGTGGGGAGAGAAAGACTTTTTGTTTGGGTGAGGAGACAGCGGCGGTCTGTTCTTGCGGACATCTGAAAACAAGGCTGGGAAGAGCGGCCCTTTAAGTTCGGCTGAAGCAAAAACACACAGCCCCATCTCACAATTAAACACAGTATCAAACCGAGAAAGGATCAATTGAGCCTAAAACAGAAAGCTCCCCATGTGACAGATTCCAGAAAGTACGTGATACACCATGCCCAGGGCTAGTACATGCCTGCTGTGTTTCCCAGTACATGATTAATTTGACTCAGGGCAGGAGGCTGCAGGCAAGGGATCTGCAGCACACACTGAAAAGTTTTAACACTTTGAAGACTGGAGGCGCGGCTGAGCGCCGGAGACAAAGGCAGAGGCGGAGGCGGGCGGTGGGAGCAGCGGCTGGACGGACCCACGGACAGCCCTGACTCGATTTTCATCCCGAGACACACACGGGGTGTGCATCCCGCTGGAGCCCAGCACAAGCACCCCCCAGCCAGCATCCCCCTCCATCCCGCAGGGATGCTCCCCATCGCCACGCTCCCAGGGAGGATTTGGGGTTTGGGGTCCATGGGGCAGTCCCTGCGCTGCAGTCTCATCCCTTGGGTGTGTGACAGGGATCGCCTGGGGAGGTTTGTTTCCCTTTCCCGGTCTTCCAGGTGACCTTGGAGATGCGCAGATTAGAAACAATTAATATATTAGTCGCTTAATTGCTGGAGAGTGCAGAAGGCGGCAGCGGGCACTTTCCCCGGGAGGCAAGGGGTGGCGCTGCGACACCAGCAGAGCAGCCTGTCCTGGTGGGGTGCGGGCTGGGGACACTGGGGTGACACCCCCAAAGCTGCCCCTCCCCGCCCTCCCATGGCTGGCCACCGGGGGACACGCTTTTCCAAGGGCATGATACGATCTTGGCCGACGGGTGCAGGAGGAGGATACAAGGGTGGCATCCTCAGAGCTGGATGCCCTCTGTCTCTCCTGCCCGGCTGTTGGGACACAGCCGTTCCAACAGCAGGACATCACCCTGGCTGAGGGGTGCAGGCTGGGGACAAGGGGGTGGCATCCCAGAGTCTGGTCCCTTGTCCCCCCCTTGCCCACCCGTGGGGGGCACAGCACTGCCTCGGGCAGGGCTCACTGCCCTAGCCAAGGTCTGTGCCACCAGCCCTGCGCTCCTTGCTGTGAGGGTGGTCCCTGCTGCCAGCCCAGGCTGCCATCCTGGGGGCAATGTGGGGCCCACGGAGGCCACAGCCATGGCACTGGGGTGGCTGGTGTGCAGCAGCAGGGCTGGCATCACTGGGCTCATGCAAGCCACCCCTGAAAGCAAGCAGAGCTCAGGCTATGGCAGCACTCTCCAGCATGGCTGGACACAGGACCTGACAGCTCTGCTTCTTGTTGCCGGCATCTTTTCCCGGGTCTTGGAACGGTTTTAGCTTGGCAGTGACACTCCCCAGCCTCAGCCCCAGCTCTGGACCCTGCACAGTGCCACAGAGGTGCTGCAGCCCACCATGGGGAGCCCCAGTTTGGGGGTGGAGGAGCCCTGAGATCACTCGTCCCTGGCAGAACACACCTCACCCAGGGCTGCTGTGTTCCCTGCTACACTGAGCCTTAAACCAGCACGACTTTTCCAAAAATATCTTTGTCAACAGGGTCGTCCAGGCTGTCTCACAAAGGAAGCAGACCCACAAGCTACCGGGGAACGAGCCACACAGAGGTTTGGCACCATCCCCTTTCCAAGCAGCTCTCTCATATTCCAGCGGTTGAGCCGTCCACATGTGGGATGAGGAGCAGGACGGAGCTGGGGAGCAGCAGGGTCAGCCCATCCTTGGGCTGTGCTCCCCCCATAAAATGCAGACACTCCTGCCTGCCTCGCAGAGGGGCTCCGTTCATTATCCGCTGCAAAGTGCTCCGAGATCCTCGGATCAAAGGTGCCGTCACAGCATCGAGCCTGATTATTATTGATTATCCGTTCCGAGGCAGGACCCAAACGAAGCCAGCGAGCCCTGAACGCAGAGGAGCCGAGGGAGGGTCCAGCAATCGACTGGCGATTTTTACTGCAGATGACCCGAGCCAGGGAGCAATTTCTGTTCATCCATCAAGGAAGATCCAGGCGTGAGCAAACAGTCAGGTCATGGGCATTCATTTTATTATTAAATCCTAAAGGGGCCGCGGCTCGTGCAGCTGGATGTAAGTGATCTTCGTGTTAAAAAGACGAGCTTTGAATTTAATTTTGCAGCCTGGCTGATAGACCTGGGGATGACTCAGCCAGAAGAACCAGCTAGGCCTTCTCCTTGGGGAGGAACAACACAGCCAGGAAGAGTCAGGGGCCAGCTCCCAGCACAGCACAGCCCTCAGGTCCCTCCTGGAGCTCCTCTTGTCCCTCCTTTGCTCTCCTGTCCTCATGCACCGTGTGCCAGGGTGGCTGCCTCCCAGCCTGAGCTCATGTGGAGGGTTGTGCCTGTGCTGGGGATGGCTCCGAGCTGTGCTACCCCAACACAGGCAAAGGTGGAGTGAATTGTAACAGTGCTCTGGTGATGTGAGCCATCCCTGGAGCAGGAGCACACACTGCACCACGTGTGGATTCACCCTGCATGGCTGTACACACACATCACCCACTGCAGAGGTGTGCTGCACTCCCTGCATGGCTGTATACACACATCACCCACTGCAGAGGTGTGCTGCACACCCTGCATGACTGTGCCACACTCACTGCATGGCTGTACACACATCCTGCCCAACTGTGCCACACTCACTGAACACCTGTACACACACATCACCCACTGCAGGGGTGTGCTGCAGGCCCTGCATGGCTGTACACACACGTCACCCACTGCAGAGGTGTACCACACTCACTGCACACCTGTGCACCTGCACATCTCTGTCACACTCACTGCACAGCTGTACCACACTCCCTGCACAGCTGCCCCACATTCACTGCATGGCTCTGTCACACTCCCTGCACAGCTGTACCACACTCCTTGCACACCCACATGCTGCTTTCTGCCCCAGCCCCATGCATGGCTGCACCCACAGTCCCTGCTGTGCCAGGGTCCTGCAGGGCCAGCAGGAGTCAGTGAGGAGGTGCTGAGGACAGGCAGGATGCTCATGGAAGCCAACCATGAGGGAATGTTCCTGGAGGGGATGCAAATGCTGCTGTAAATCCCGGGACTGTGGGCGTGGGAGCTGAGTGCCCTCTCCTCATGTCCCCTTGGGCTGGCACCAAGCAGGCTCAGGGTGTCCCAGGCTCCAGGAGCAGAGCACATCAGCAGCCTCTAATCCCTGGCGCCCATCCTCATCCTCCTCCTGCCCCCACAAGACTGGCTCCACTTTCCCCAGCAGGAGCCCAAAGAAAAAAAAAAGGAAGAGAGAGAGGGAGGGAGGGAAAGAGAAGCTAAAAATCTGTCTTCTTTAATTAATGAGGCAAGCCAGCCTGGAGAGCACGTTTGGGATCGCAGGCCCCCAGCCAGGGGCGAGCCGGCAGCCAGGGCCAGTGACATGGAGGAAGAGAGATGGGGGGAGCGTGGGGGGACACAGGCACGGCTTTTTATACTCTCCTGTTAACTGATCCACGGAGCTTTCCTGGCATCGGTTTCAAAGGTATCCCTTCACTAATCCGCCGGGCTGTTCCAGGATGGCGGTTTTGACCAGCAGGAAGGGGGAAGGGAGGGAGGAGAAACGGTCACAGGCAGACTGCACCTTTTCACAGCCCGCAGGAAAGAAAAGCAGAGGGGAAAAAAGGAGCAGAGTGCGGTGTGGGGCCGGGGAGGGGGATGCTGGTGCTCAGGAGCTGCACACGAAGAGTCAGGGCCAGCTCTGGGGACAGCTTGCTGCAGCATCCGGGGAGGGAACCAAATGGCACCTTCCAAATTTAGCTCCTGCCACGCATCTGCCTGCTGGGCACTGCGGGCATCCCAAACACGCCTTCCCCAGCAGCCTGCCCTTAATATAGGCTGACCCCCTCCCCAGTGCCCTTCCTCAGGAGGGCTCCTGCTGCAGGGTGAGCACCACAGGGCACCCACCCAAATTCCCTGCAGGGAACACCTCCCACCCCAAGGGAAGGCAAGCTGGCAGCTTTGCAGTGCAAAGACATGATGGGGCTGGGCAGAAGGAAGATGGCCTGGTGGCATTTGTCCCTTGGGAAGGGTTGTGTGGGTGCCACTTGGCCATGAGAGCTGGGGGGATGAAGCAAATGCAGCAGTTTTCACACTGAAGCAGCATCTTAGGACCTGATTGCTGGGGGCTAGACACTGCCTACCATTACAAGGGCCAGGGGTCTTCTTTAATTATAATCTTGCTGCTCTGTTTTTGTTTTAATTCAAAAATGCAGCCCCAGAGAGAGCCTGGGTGGGTGCCCAGCCTGCTGGGCTGTGGGGACTCTCCAGGCAGGTCCAGTCTGCCCCAGCAGCTCCCCAGAATCCTGGCATCATTTCCTCTTGCAGCCCCATGAGCTACTGCCCTTCTGCTTCAGCATTCTCTCATTCCAGGGCAGCCTCTGCCCGTCGTGCTGGAGTGAGCCTGGCTCTGTTGTGGCCATCACCAGTGGGCACCAGCACCCCTGGCCACTCGGCACTTTCCCCAGCAGGAGCCCAGCCTGCAAGGTGGGCACCATGTCAGACACCAGCACTTCCATGGGACACAGAGGAGATTGCAAGATTGGCAAGAAACCCTTTTGCAGGGCACCACTGCAGGCAGCAAAGGTGTTAGGTCATTAATGTCATTCTTCAAATTGCATTTCAGAGCTGGGCACAGAGTCACCATCAGGGAAAAGCTGCTGGTGCTGGCCCAGGGGGTAGGTACAAGAAGAATTTGCTTATGAGCTTTTTCTCTAGGTGGTTAAAAAGCTCAGTCTGTGTGACACAGAGAACTGTGCTAAGACAGATCCCACACCACAGCTCTGATTTCCCTATCAGGCCAAGGCCGCTTTGCTAAAGCTCATGTCCTGATGTGTAAGATTTGGGCAAAGTCAGGTAAAAGCCTCAGTCTCCCTGTGACTCTGAAATAGCTGTGCTAGCTTGAAAACCAGATGTGTTCTGCTCTTTAGCACAGCTATCTAAACTAGCCTCAAAAAGGCTACAAAACTGCTCTTCAGCAGAGGAAAAATGTCAATCCTCCATCCAATAACATTTTTACAGATTCTTGCTGCCCAACCAACTCCCTTAAGTTCCAACAGTGTCAGTTCTGCGTCATTTTTGAAAGGTCCCTTTTTGAGTGAAGGACCAAGGTTTTTGTGTGAAGAAGAGAAACCAAACCAAACCAAACCCTCCTGCAGAACCTAAATGGCATGGTGCCATTTGGTGTTGACAACTGCTCTGGGCTTTCTTGGTCCCTTCAGACCTGGCCCACCTCATGGACAGTGCTCCTTGAGAGTGCTGGGAGGCCAGTGTAGCTCATGCACAGTTCCATCTTCCAGGATGGAGTTTGCTCACCTATCCTTACATCTGTTGGAAGGGGGGTGTACATGGGGTAACTGCACTGTCTAATTAGTGGCTTGTCTTCATTTTCTTCTGTCTTCACTCAGAGTCAGGATTAAAAACACGAAGGAAACTAATTTCTCGTGTTTGGACTTGGTTGTTTATTAAATCTTATCTAAAGTACAGAGAGTTCTGCAACACTTCTAGCTACCAGCTAAACGTGAGCAAAATGGAGGTGAATTTAGCCAGTTGCAAGGTCTTTTAAAGCTAAACAGTCCAATAAAGAACTAACACCTGTATTATTTATACTTTTGACCCAATAACCAAACATCTGTGACCCGCAGTGCAGCACTAACTGTCCAACCAGAAACTACTACCTGAAACTAGGAAAAAGAAGGAAGAAGACAGAAAGAGACAATGCCCAAGAACCTCCATCTTGTCCCATACCTATTACTATATTCTAAAAACCCCAAATTCAAAACCCTTCACCACGTGAAATTGCACACTTCTATTCCAACTACACACCCATGATTTTAACTTCATCACTCAAATTTGGAGGCCTTCTCCAAGGCCTCAAGTCAAAAGCAGTGTTCTCCAGGGGGTCAGTGCCAGAAAGCACAGAAAGCTCAAAACTCCCAGGCTTCAGAGTTCCAAGAGGGGGGAGGAGTTACCCCCACAGCCATCCTTGCCCAAGGAGAGAGGAAAATCCTCTTTCCTGCTAATCTCAGCCTCTGATGCTCCCCAAGTTCCGAGGTACTGAGAGGGAAGCTGTGCACACTCCTGTGCAGAGAGTGCACACAGGAAGATGGTGGGAAAGTCTAACGGGGTGATATTTTTCTGGGTTCCAACAGGAAAGCAGCTGGGAAGGGGCTGATCACCTGATCCAATTTTACACCAGAATGCTGGACATGTGGAGACTCAGCCCCATGTCCTCCAGACCTGCAGACAGAGAGGCTTGGATGGCTGCTGCCTGGGAATGGGAATGCCATGGCAGTAGCCAACATGTACCCAGCATGAGGACCCGACTGACGTTACACATTACATTCCTCCCTGACCTTTGTCCATGGGCTCATTAAAATAATTGATCCTAGCCATGACAGTCACACAAGGACCCCATGCTTGTCACATCACCTCCTGGGTGGCTCCTTCCTTCCCACCGCCCTGGCCAGGCCCGAGTCTGGTTTTGGCAGACCTTCCCTTGCCCTGTGTTCCCCCGGGGGTGCCCCAGGACCAGCAGCAGGCTGGGCTGGCTCGAGGGGCTGGGGAAGGTGTCTCACTGCTGCCCACGGGGACATCCAGCCGCTTGTTTTGCCGGCTTTACTCCGGAGCGTTAATTATTCCAGCCCCAGGTGGCATTGTCCCTCACTATTACACGGTTGACCTGTATCTAATCCGTCATCATCTGAAACCCTCTGCCCCATCCTGGCATCTCCTGTTTGCCCCGAATCCCCCACATCTCCGTGTGCTTTATTACTCCTGCAGAAACCAAGCTGCAGTTTCAGGACGGAATCAAAGAAAAGCTCCTTAATTTCCACCCAGCGAAGCCGGGTGAATCTGGAGCCCCCCGGGGCGGCTGAATCGCCACCAGGCAGGAGCTCAGAGCCCGGAGGGTCCCTGCCACGCTACCCTGCTCACCCCCGGCTGCGAGCAGAGATGTCTCAGGGCTCAGGCTGCCTTTGGGGCTGCTCCCCACTGCGGGAGCCGCACAAAGGAGCCCTCCCTGCTGCTGTCCAGGCCGGCAGCATCTCCAGCGCATGACTTGTAACCCGCCGAGCTGGTCCTTCACACGCCGTGAATGATAACAGGGAGCTGCAGCCCATTGTCTGCGGCCCTTGCGCCGGTTTGTCAAGTTTGCGGTTGCATTTTAATCCTGACGCCTTTTCAAAGCCCAGCTGCGCATTGTGTGGGCGCAGGAATTCTTGACTTGCAAATCCCCCAGCATTAAATTCAACCTTCTGGGGCTGTGGGGATGGTCCGTGCGGTGAATGGGGGGCGGGGGGAGGCTCCTTGCCCCCTGCCATGAATAACAAGCAGATGAGAAGCAGCGGAGGACAGCGCAGGGGCTGGGGGAGCCTGGAGCAGCCAAGGTGACAGCAGTGGGGACTCTGAGGCTGGAGCTCGGTGGGATTTGTACCCAGACATGGCCAGCTTGGCAGCTGCCCTCAGCCCCTCCTGCCACGCTCGGTTTGGTGCCCAGAGCCGTTACAGACCATATGGGATCTCCAGCAAAGGGCTCAGCATCCCCCCGTGTCAAATCACGAGAGGCAGAGACAGGCAAGTGGGAATCAAAGAATCACAGAATGGTTTGGGTGGGAAGGGGCCTTAAAGCTCATGTTGTTCCAACCCCTGCCGTGGTTGCTCCAAGCCCCATCCAACCTTGCCTTGAGCACTTCCAGGGATGGGGCAGCCACAGCATCTCTGGGCAACCTGTGCCAGAGCATCACCAGCCTCACAGGGAAGAATTTCTTCCCAAGATCTCATCTAACCCTGCCCTCTGTCAGTTTACAGCCATTCCCCCAAGGATGGGTAAGGGACAGCAAAATCCTGCAGTGCCAGCCGATGGGTCATGCAGGCAGATTTAGCCTTTTCCTGCCTGTCTGGGTCTGCTCCAGGGATTGGGAAGCCTTCCTGCAGTCTGGAGGTGTAGAAGTTGGCCAGACCCAGCTGAAGCAGACACAGAGTAGGGGTCTGTCCATGCAGGTGATGACACAGGGGGTCCTGTCCAGTCCTGTGGATAATGCCAGCCATCCTCTAGCTCTGCCCAGAGAACAATAGGCATCCTGTGTGCAGAAGGCCCTGCTGCCCTGCTCCCCTACAGACTGGCTGAACCATCCTCCGACCAGTCGGGCAAGTTTTCAATGCGCCAGAGTTGGGTTTTTCATTAAAAAAAAAAAACAAACAAAAAAACCACACACACCAAAAAACCACACATTTGTCAAAGCTGAAATGTTTCAGGGAGCTGTATCGTTCAGGCAGACTTTTGCCAAAAGCTGGGCAGACTTTTGGTGGCAGCCAGCCCGATTTCCTAACCCTTCTCCTAGCAGGCAGCCTCCAAACCCAGGTTCCCAGGATGCCTCCAGGCTGCCAGGGCTCAAAGCCTCCCAGCCCTGAGCTCGGAGGGAGGCACGGGCAGCAGAACAGCCTCCTGCTCCACTCCTGCTCCACTCCTGCTCCAGTGGGAGGACCTGGACTCCAGGCACCGCTTTGCACAGGACCCTGCAATGCAGGAATCCCACGCCTCACCCCATGGCTCTTGTCTCCTCCGTGACGTCTCTTGTCTGCTGGAAGCGGCCCCAGCAACCCTCTGGAGCTGGGGCAGCGAGGGAAGTGTCAACTGACAGCTCTGCTTTGTTTCAGGGGGGAAAAAAGAGTAACACAATCCCTTCTCGTCTTCTCTGGTGGCCTCAGTTAACTTCTCAGTGCCTCGGTTTGCCAGGTTCTGGGATGGTAAAGCCCTGTAAAAGACTCAGAGATCCTGGAACTTGGGGGAGGAAGATAAGGATTAAAACAGGAGGAGCAACTGGCTCCCAGAGCCCTCCACCACCTCCCAGCCCAGCACTGTCCTTTCCCCTCCTCTCTGCACATTATCAAGTGTGTGTGATCGCTCTCTCACATCTTCACCTCCCAGGACCCCTTTCTCTGCTCTCCCCTGTCCTGTTTTCCTTCTCTCCAAGGCCCAGAATGCTGCAGCCATCCCTACCTCTGCCAAGCTTCCCTCCTCTGGTTCCCTGCCCGCTCTGCTCCGTGCAAGGGCTCAGGCAGACTGTTCCCAATTCCTTCTTTTTGTCCCTGAGCTTTCTTCACCTGGGGAGAACCCCTTGTTCTGGGCACAGACCACAGTCAGGCTCAGCAAAGCCTGGGACCGGGACCACTCAATGGGAGCCCGGAAAATGCAGGAATGTAGGACTATGAATCCTGCAGAAGTAGAAAAAGTGTTTAGGTTCCCCAGCACACTGGCCAGGAAGGAAGACCTTGAACCCAGCCATGCTGTCCCAGCAAGGAGCTGGCCACTGTCTGTTGGCCATGCAGGACTTGGAATGACGTCTGTCCTGGGAGACACCCTCTGCTCAGCAGAATTCCCCACTCTAGCCAGAGAGAGAATTATCCCTTGTTTGTTTGCCCTGGTTTGTTTTTAACAAAACTGTGCTGCTGGCTGTTTATCACTTCGTTTTCCTCCAGGAGATGAGGCAAGCGAAGGAGATCAGCCAGAATAAAACACGACCTTTATGGGCTGTGCTGTGGGCTTGGACTTTCCACCTACCGCCTGTTTGTACCAATGGGGTCTGAGCTGAGCAGATGCCAGGTGCCGTGTTTGGTGCTGGCACAGGAGCAGCATATGCAGCTCTGAGCTCAGGCCCACGGGATACTCCCCAGCGTGTGCTCATGACACCCACCCAGAGAGTTTTTGTGCCACAGCTCAAGTCACTTCCTCACACCCAGCAAATTCCTCCTCCTGGTGCCCGTCCCCCCACGGTGAATCTCAGCAGAGGAGGGCTGGGTGCTTGTGAGGGAGCACTGCACACAAGGCACCATTTCTGGGTTGCTGTGAAGACCCAGGCGTGCAGGGACTCATTCCCTGGCCTTGCTCAGTCCCCAGCTGGGCTAATGTGTGCAGAATTCCTGAGGCCTCCCTGCTGATCTGAGGGACTTTGCTCCCTCAGTGTGCCCAGAGCATGAAGGCAGAGTCTGCACTGAGACACAGCAAAGCACAGCAATGTGAAAGATGCTCCAGTTGGGGTGTCCACAAACCCAGCCCATTCCTGCCTCTCTCTCACAGCTCTCCAGCCCAGCCTGGGACCTGCCCCTGAGTCAGGTGGACCTGACTGGCTTCCAGCCAAGCGCTCACCAGCCTGGGCTCTGAGCACAGCTCAGGTCTTTGCTACTGGGAATTGTTTGGAGCTGGCTCACCCAGCTCTCCAGTCATGCCCTGTGCACTCCCCAGACCACCACACACTGACCAGCCTTCCTCCTGTGTCACACGGGTGTGCACAGCCACCCCCTCCCCATCTGGGTTGGGGGAGACAACTTTGTCATGAGGGGCCAGGCTAGGGGGTAGAAGTGATATCCTAAGGAGAGGCTGAGAAAGGCAAAGCCTTCAGCACAAAATGTCTCTGTCCACCCAACACTGAGTGCCAGGTGGGCC
Source organism: Rhabdornis inornatus (assembly GCA_013397075.1). Taxonomy (NCBI): domain Eukaryota; kingdom Metazoa; phylum Chordata; class Aves; order Passeriformes; family Rhabdornithidae; genus Rhabdornis; species Rhabdornis inornatus. Next base: position 126,359 of record VWZS01007634.1, on the reverse strand, counting down.
ATTGGTTCCTCTGGGGTCCTGCTGAGCCTTCAGAGGGTCCTGCTCAGGGATTCATGTCCAGTGCTCCTGCAACATCCTCCCTATCCTCATCTGGACCCAGCCTGTCTTTCCTTCATTCTTCTCAGGGACAGAGTGAGGCTCTCTCTGGTGTCATTGCTACTGCCTCCAGTCCCAGAATGTTCTGTCCAGTGACCCTGTGTTATCCTTTGGGAGCACAGTGTGTCCAGCACATCTCTTCCAAACAGTCCTGAGAGGGGTTGGGGGGTGCCTCTGTCCTGGCTTTTGTGGTGCTCACATAAGAACTGAACATTCATTGTATTTACCACAGACTCTAGCTGTGAAAAGAGCTCTCCTGACATGTTTTTGAATGAAATCCAAACTGTTTCGACCCATGGATGGCATGCTGAGTTTTGAAGGTGTTTACTGAGTAGCAGTGAGCTCAGAGATGTGATGATGGACCAGACAAAGAGTGTCCTGGTAGGGATATCTCCAAGAGAAGGTAGGAAAAGACCCCACCCTAACAGCCATCTGCCAAGTGTCCTGGCGGCTTCTGGGCCACTGAAGATCGCTGGCTTCTGAGTCACAGCCCCAAAGGGCAGCTGTGGGACCTGTGTGAATGGGGACAGTGAAGGTGACAGTTTTGAGCTCTTGAGAGAACAAAGCCTTTTTCAATATGTCTTATCTTCTACCTCTGTGTTTGGAAGATCCAGGGCTTCAAAATCCCCCACCTGAAGCACAAAGAAAGGTGTCTTCCACCCTCACCAGTCCCCTAGGCATGGTCAGATCAAGTGGATTTTGGTCACAACTAAAGAATTCCCTTTCCAGACACAAGAGAGCCTTAGGGCACACACAGGGAAGCAGCAGGGCATGAGGCAAGGCAACATGGGGAAGGCAGCCAGGTCCCTGGAGGCATTTAGGGACATCCTGGGAGAGCAGTGGGGATGGGAGCTAGCCTGGAAGCCTGCCCTGCAGCCTGCCTCTCTCCTCCCTCAGCTGAGTCCTCGGCAGGTAGTGACAGAAACCAAGCAGGTTTGTTCGCAGTGACATTTTGGAGGATGCCTCCCAAAGATGAGTCAGGCTGTGCCTGCTGCAGAAAAACAGTGATGCAGAGTCTTGTGGGACAGCTTTAGTGGCTGTGGAGGAGGCAGGCTCACCTGAGCCAGCCCCACCATGCTGGTCCTTGGGAAATGCCTACCACAGATACAGGCACTGGATGCAAGAGCATCCTGAACACTCTTCCTTTTCTTCCAGAGAGTCATTAACGCTCTTGGAAACTTCTGCAGGAGCTGGAACAGAGGTGTCCCTTCAGTGAGGTACCCAGAGGTGTCTCCTGGACCTCTGCCTGCAGTGTTCCCGCCTCATCCTGTCCCTGTTGCTAAGGTGCTCAGCTTAGCAATGCCTGCTGCTGACACAAGACCCTGGATACTGCCTATCACATTTCCCGTGAGCTGCAGAGAGCAATGAAAACAGAGATCAGAGAGCCGAGGAGAGGAGCTCAGCCTGCTAATTACAGTGGGAAAGCAACATTCAGCACCTGCTGCTGGCAGTTCCGTGCTTCTGCCAGGGGCTGGACACCAAAACAGGTTTGGTTGGTGGTGAGACAGGGCAGCAAAACAGGACCCAGTAGGGCCAGGAGTGGTGGGGGCAAAGTTGGAAAGGAAGGAATAGGGCAAACTGGTGGGGTTAGGATGATCACATCCATGATGCTCTGATCCAGAGCTACCCCTCCAGACAGGCTGTGCAGAGGCAGGTTGTCACGATCATCACCCTTCTGCCGGCTCTGCTCTCATCCCTGTGCAAATCACAGCGTGTTCTTCCTTCCTCCCGCTGCTCTGCCAGGGTGATTTGTGTCAGCAGGGTCTCTGGCCAAGGTGATTGCAGCAGCCTATTTTTGGGAGCGCCCTTGAGAGCTGCAAGCCAGGAAGGTGGAGCCCAGCTGTTCCCAGTGTCCGTGCCCTGGGGAGGCACCAACACCTGCAGTCCCTGCTGGCTGCTCTCCAGAGCCTGGCTAATTGCACCGGGCCCTTGAATAATGCAGGGCCGAGTGCTGAAGGGGCTGCCTGCCCGCTGGCTCTGCTGGCCCTCGGGAGGGCACGGAATGGCCCAGCTGGGGGCCACTTCAGGCTGCAGGAGATGGCAACATCTCCTTTTGGACCCTGGGGTTTTGGCTCCAAAGGTGCTTTCTGGCTCAGCTTGGTTGCTGGATGCCTGCTGACTCCCTGGGACTTTGATTTGGCTCTGAAAATCAGCAATAGGCTCATAGATTCTCATTGTTTTGAGGCCATTTTAGGTACAGACAAAGATTTAAGGGACAGGTCTGCACCCAAATGTATGTGAATCCTATTCTGACCATCACATTTATTTACCTCGTCCTATAAGCCCAGGAAACATCCCACTGAGGTGCTGTCCACCCCCAAAACCGCCTGACTTCACCTGAGCATGGCAGGGATCCATCTGAGCAGCTGTTCCTGGGCCTCCCTTGATCTCCCTTATCCAGAGGAGCTGTGGCTGCCCCTGGGTCCCTGCCATGCTCAGGTGAAGTCAGGCGGTTTTGGGGGTGGACAGCACCTCAGTGGGATGTTTCCTGGGCTTATAGGACGAGGTAAATAAATGTGATGGTCAGAATAGGATTCACAGGCTGCTTGGAGCAGCCTGGGATAGTGGAAGATGTCCCTGCCCATGGCAGGAGGTTGAAATGAGATGATTCTTAAGATCCCTTCCAACCCAAACTGTTCTATGATCTCTTGACCTGCAATACCACAAAATGAAGGTAGAGACCTGACCACAGCTTTGCATTCCAGACCTACCCATCCAGTAAACACCAGCAGCCCTTCCTGGTGTGGGTGTCACCCTGCAGGACCCAGGATGATGGTGACACGTGGGATTCCACTTCTTTCTGGGTATTGTTGCACCTCAGGGTCTGCAATTTGCCCTCCACGAGGATGGTGGCACTGCCAAAGGCCTGTCCTGCCCTGGAGGGGAAGGATCTCTCCCACACATCCTTCCCTGGGATATAAGAAGAAGACAACCACACAGTGCTTCCCACAGCACTTTCCCAGTCTCTCTCTGGTCTTCCTGATCCAGATGCTGTCTGCAGAGTGCCTGCTTTTCCATGGGTTCCTTTCCCATGATCTTGCATCCACACTAATGCTTTGATGCCCTTTATTAAGGAGTTCCACAGCACGTTCCTTGAAAAATTACTTCCATCCATCTGCTTTAACTCGCTGCCTTTGCCTCATGCCCCTGCTTCTCAGCTGGGAGGGAGAATGAGCAATCCCTGCTCACATTCCCTATGCTGCTCATCTTTTCCTGGATTTCTCAGCCACCCCGCAGGTGTCTCTTCCTGCTCTGCCTGTTCATGAGAGGTAGCTGCAGTTCAGTGGTGTGGATGAGAAATGCTGTGGCTGGCAGTAAAGCTGGAGTCTTGTGATACCCTCCAAATATTGCTGAATTTATCTTTCCAGCACACCTGCCAAGCTAAGAAATCCTTTTACCCCTTTTTCCAGTGAGGAACAGCATGGCCAGGTAGCAAACACTCCCCTGACGCAAAACAAGGAGCTGGAAACCAGGTGCTGAGCCTGCATGTCCTTGTTCCCACCCAAGAGGTGCTTTGCTTAGCAAACCAGCTTAAACCAAGCTTAACAAAGCACCTGGCTTAACTCAGCAGCCAGCCAGCTGACCAAAATCTTGCCATTACAGTGACCAACCCACCAAGGGTGTGTTTTGATCTCCAGGAGTTGTCATTCAGTGAAAACTAGCTGGAGAGACGTTGCTTTTCCCAGACAAAGGGAAGGAGGGGAGGGAGCAGCTGAGCCAGTGGAACTGTTTGTGCAGCCATAATCACACCTTAAAGCACAGCAGCAGCACGTGGAAAACAGCCTGGCAAAGAGGCCCTGGTGACCAGAGCAGTTCAGTGTGGAGCTGCCTTTTTGGGGGCACTCACCCCCCCCGAAGGGTGGGCACTGCCCACGGGGGCAACACTTTGATCCTTTTTGGCCAGGGAAGAATTGCTCCCTCCAGGATTTAACTTCACATCTGTTTGCTTTCATTAAATATATATTTATTTTTTTTTAATAGAGAGGAAAGCCAGTGTTTTTTGGGAGTTTGAAAGGGTCCCACCCAATGGAAACAGAAGGGAGCAGAGAATGGGGAAGGCTGGGAGGGAAGGTGTTCCAGCCTTGCCTGGGGCATCCTCTGCTCCCTGCCCCACGTCTGTGGTCCATGTGCCCTCCAGCTGTGCCATCCTCCTCTGCCCGCGTTTCCCTTGCTTCCCTTGCTGGTCAGCTTCTGCTGACCCCTCTGTGGGGCCAGAAGGACAATCAATGTCAGGGTACAGCAGAGACACTCGGGGCTCAGCTCTGGGGCACTGGAATGCCAAAGATAAGAGTGGAAGCATGCAGGGCCAGACCCCATAACCCACCTGAGCCAGGCCATGCACCTCCATGCTGTGTGTGCTTCATGTGGCTACTGGGGCACAAAGGGATGCTCAAATCTGTCACCAGGGGAGAGCTTGCCATCTCTGTCATTCAAAGATGCTCAAGTGCCATTCTGGGAGGCACAAGCAGGGTCCGGGAAGGGCCCGTGAGCTGAAGCAGTGGGAGGGACAAGCCAGACTTTGCCTCTTTCTCAGCTCTGTCCCCCACACACTGCAAATGAGAGCTGCAAAGACCTCTGTTCTCCAGGCTGGCCTCTCGCCCTCAGTGCTCCTGCTCCCACTCTCAGCAGCTCAGCCCTGCATCCAGGTTTACATATAAATACAGAGTGAGTGTGAAATCCACCCTGGGGTCTCTCCTGACTCCCACTCGGCTCCCTAATTGGAAAGTCTGCCAGCAGGAGATACTGCAATGAGCTAAGGCAGAAACAAACTCCCTTTATCCCAGGCAGAGATGACAGCTGGGGTTAGGTCCCAGTCCAAATCACACTGCCTGGGAAGGACACAGAGCAGGTTTGCCCATGCTCTGGTTCTCCATCAGGCTCTGGGGGCTTCACCACTGCTGTGCCTGGAGGGAAGGGGCAGCGAAGGGATGCATCAGAGAGGATCCTGCAGCAGCTCATCCCTCTGGGAAGGGCTGGACTAGCACTTTGCAATCCCTGACCACCTGATGCCAGCAAGGAGGGACATTAGGACAGGGGACTGATCTCTGTGCAGCACTGGGTGTGTGTATTGCTCCAACACCTGCATCTTCAAAGACACCTGATTCTGAGGTTGCCCCATTTGCTCAGTTCCCCAACACACACAGCTCCCATCCAAGCACTGCTGACCCACACCCCTTTTGGTTATTCTGCCTCAAGGAATCAGACTCTTCACCTCCTTCCTGTGAGGGAAAACTGACTCTCACACCTTGGGGCCTCTATTTCTGCTCCCCAAGCCCTATATTCCAGGTGTTTCTCACCACCTCCAATGGAGGCAAAGTGCCACACCTCATCAGGGGATGTGGCACCCCAAAAACTCATACCAGGAGCACTGGGAAAGGCAGCTCAGAAACCTCCTCCACCAGACCCCCATTGATTTTTTTTGCTGCCTCCTCTAGTTTTTGGAGGCCCTGGAGGCACAAACATTGCCTCCAGTAGAGCTACTTCAAAAGCAACAATGATTCCAGTACAAGCAGATCAATGTTCCAGAGCTTTGTGTTTTTGGAGAAAATAGCACAGATCTTGTCTCCAACACTGCTCCCTGTGTCCAGGGAGTGTTTTCCACAGTGGGATGCCATATTGACCCAGGATCAGGGGTTAGCTGGTGCTTTCTTTGGGTCTGGCATCACCCAGTCTCAGGGAGCTCTCCAGATGAGCAGACAGGAAAGAAGCCCCAGGGAGAGAAGAGGAATGAGGTATGGTCAGATATCAATTTAAACCAAGGATGGACTCAAAACAGGCACCCTGAACTGCTGAGCATGAACCAATCTACTCCTATGAAGGGCAGAAGCTTTGCCTCTGAAAGCTCATCAGAATTTCTGACTTATGTAGGACCCAAATAACTAGGAATTCAAATGTCTTCAAACAGAAATTTCCATTTTTGACCAGTTCTCTGAAGCGAAAACAAACCTGATATATGAAATTCCGTTTTATTGCTCATGTTGTCTGTGTGAATTCAAACATCTACGGATGCAGCAAATGCTTTATGCCAAAACAACACCAAAATTTGTAAGCTCTCTGCTTTAATCACGGTGTTTGGAGTGAGAGCCAAGGTGGCACAGACTCACAGGCATCTCCTGTACACATGAGCATTGCTTCTTGGAGAGTTTCTCAGGTCATTCCCATGATTCACCCTCTAAGACCAGCCTGACACTTGCAAAGGCACAGTTATGGCCATACCCTTTAGCTGGTGAGATTCTGCCAGCTTTGTGCTGCAGACTCTTCCTTTTACTAATCCTATCTCCTGGAGGCACTTAGCAACTAATCTGGATTACCTGGTTCTACTGTTCCACGGCAAAGGAAACATCATTGTTTCAAGTCCTGTGGGCTCACTCCAAGGCAGTGGCCCATGGGAACATCCCCTTGTCTTCCTAATTTGATTTAGGTTGCTCCTTTGCCAAGACCCCTCGAGTCTCACGTGGATTTAAGTGAGCCATTGCATGGGCTCCAAGCACTCTCTTTAGCTGGGGACATTATCCTGCTGCAGCAAACACTCAGACCTGGGCTTTTGCAGCAGGAGGATTATCACTATTTAGCAGTGGCTTGCTAACAAATGCCTAAGGAAATACAGACAGCACAATGCTGACCCACAGCATGGAGCAGAAACACCTTCCTGGTCTGATGGAGGCAGGAGTTTCCTACTTCAGAGCATCTCTTGTCAGGTTTTAACCAGCCCATATCACTGCAGGTCAGAACATTCAGACAAACAAAGTCCAGCTGACTTCCCCAAACCCTGGAGCAAGCCTTTGGCTCCAGTCACCTCAGAAAATACCAGCTGGAATTAGGACTTCCAGGGTTTCGTAAGCCAAATGGGCCCAAGCTTGTGCATATAAAAGCCCCAGGGTGTGCCAGTCTTGGAGCTATTTTCCCAGCCCTCCTCCAGATCCGTGCCTGTGACTGTCATTTGTGAGGTGGGATGTGCAGCCCTGCCCACAGCTCCAGGCGAGGTCACGGTGACACCCCCCGCCTGCCTAACGCCTCTCTGAGACTCCTGACATCCTTCTCTGCAGTCTCTCCCATGAAGTCTCTCATTTTTATTCACCTTTCTGGTCACTGCTGGGCTCTGGAGCAGAGGTCCTCATTGGGTTGTCACAAAATATCCCAATTCCTGGGAGGTGGCAGCCAATTCGGGAGCTCTCAGCGCAGGGAGTGGCTCAGGATGGGTTCTGCCCCTGTGACATGATCTGCCTTGTGCTGTGCTGAGCTCACTGTGTGATCCAGGCCCATGGTGCCTCTGTCTGGACACCCTGCTGAACCTGACCCTCGCAAGATTTGAGCAAATTAATAGGACATGATCTCACTCCAGACATCTCCCGACGCTCCCTCACGTGGATCGCGTCTTGGTGCACACGAGCCTTTTCACAGATGCCACTGAGTTTCATGTAGGAGGATTATTCCCGGGAAATCTCATTTCTCACTTCCACTCACACATCCTGGTGGCCTCTTCTAAGGACAGCAAAAGCCCCAGCCCAAGAACCTTCCCAAAGAGCTCAGATGAGTGAGGCAACTCTTCTAGCCCACTTGCATTGGGCTAGTGTAAAAATTCATTGCACAAACTGCTCTGGGGAAGGAGCAGCCTAGCTTGGTGGCCAGGGTGACCTGCCCCAGAAGGAAGGATGCTGGTGGCTATACCTAAAGTCTTCAGCTTGTTCACCCACCCAGGAAAGACAAAGGCTTCAGCCTGTCCCCAGCAGCAGCATCGTGCTGGTCGTGGTGCCAGGATGCTGTGGAATCTTAGAGCTCCTGGGAAAACCAGCTCAGGTGGGCTTGTGGTGTTTCCAAGAGTGCAAAACTCATTGTCACAAAAGCTTGCCCCCTGCCTGCAGAGCCACTCTTCCCTTCCCAGGCAGCCTCCAGCCACCACTGCTTTGTATGTGGCTTCAGAAACAGTGAGCTCCTTGCCTATCCTGGTGAACCAGCACCCGTGACTGGATTGTTCCAATCCTTCCAGACACCACCAAGATCCATCCAGCTGTTTTGGGCTCTGCCTTGGCTGTTCCTGCTTTAGTGCCTCCTGCAATGGGGCAGGCAGTAAGCCTGGGTAGCTGGGGGACAATTATTTCTCCTCCACGTGGGTGAATTAAATCTCTGGTGGTGGTGCAGGACCTTGCTGCTGACCTGGAGCGAGGCATTCTTGGGATCTTTGTCAGAGCAGTTTGGGAACTGGTCACTCCTTTCAGCACTCCAAGGGGTTTACAGGTGGTGGCTGAAGGCACCTTTCCCTCTGAGCAGGGCAGGCAGCTCCTCCGGGCAGGAGCTTCTCTCTGCTGGCCATCCTAGAGAAGAGATGACCTTCTTGAGAGAGAAATGCTTTCCAAGCTTAAACTAGATTTTCTAAATATCCTGTCCCTCACCCTGTGGCCCCAGAGCCACTTCTGCAGGCTGGCCCTTGTGATGGCAGCCAGAGCACTGTCCCACAGCAGAGGGAAGACACACGGTCCTGCTTCACACCCCATCCCAGCCTCCACACAGCCCCAGCTCTGCATCCCTGCCTGGCATGTGGATAAACAGGACAAAGCTGCCCAGGACAGTGTCCACCAACAGGATAATATTGCTCTTGTGTGGAGCAAAGCCCCAGCCTGTCTGCATGCTGAGGAAGGACCAGCCAGGACCGCTGCCTCCCCTCCCCATCACAGCACCCAGGATTGCAGCCCCAGGCAGATTCTCTCCTTGCTGGATAACTTACACGTAGCTTCCCTGCTCCATATACTCAGCTGTTCCTCTGATATGGTGCCAGTCTCAACACATGGAATCCAGGCCTTCAAAATCTTCCATAAGCTCAGGCAACTTTACATTAGCACATTGTCGATGATTTCGAAGCCTCCAGGCTCAGCCCGGCGAGCCTTCCATAAAATATCGAGCGAGGTAATGGTAGCTCTGCATGAAGCAGAATGAAACGCTGGAGCTGTCCATCTTTCCAGCCACCACATTTCTCCTGGCTGAATAAAAGAGGCTGTTTAATGGTACTATTAAATTCAGTGCCACCTGTTGTATTCCTGTGTCCCCAGGACCTGGAAGGAATGCTCTTTACACAGCTTTCCATGTTATTCGTGAGGATATGGCCCCTAATTGCAGCTCTGCTGTGTTAGCATTTCCAGGAATTTTCATCAGGCCATTCAACATCAACCCTTAGTTCCTGAGAGCTTCCCTTCCCTTATGAAATTGTGCCATTTTTCTCCCAGGGAGAGTCAAAAAAAGAGAGTGGAGGTATGACCATTCAAAGTTTTGAACCAACGGGTCAATAAAGGAATTTCTGCAATATTCTGTATTTTGGGACTATTCACCCCCACTGATTAACTCCTCCTTTCTCATCATGAAGCCACATTTGTTTTCTTGAAAAGACCTTTCCACCCCAACCCTTTCTCAAACTCCAGCCCTACACTGCACAAGCAAATCTGAAAAACCATTCCTGCCCCCCAGGATATGCACTTAATGGAGGAGAGCTGGAGAGAGACCTGGCTCTTGGCAGCAGATGTGGCAGCTCTCAGCCTCCTGCTGTCCCTGCTCCCACCAGACCCTGCTCCCTGCTCCTTGTGCCACCGCTGGTGGATGTTTGCATATGGCTCATCCCACCCCTGCCCTTCTCTGGAGTCCCTTTTCTCCTGCCTCTGCCCAGACATCAGCACTGCCTGTGCCATGCCCAGCACTCTCTGTGGGCCAGCCTTGAGCTTCCTGCTGCCTTTCACCATCTCCTCCACAAAGCCCTTGGCCCAAAGCCCTGTGGGCAAGTCTGATCCTCTGGAGGTATCTGCCAGCACAGCCTGCCCAGGCTCACAGCTCTGCCTGGAGGCAGCTTTCCCAGTGGGAGGAGAGAGATGTTCATCCTCTCTTTCTTCCACCGCCCTAATCCCTGGGTCATGCTGCATCTGCATCCCCTGAGCATCCCCAGGACATCCCTGGAGGTCCCCATTGCAGCCCCCGAGGCTCACATCCCACCCACTGGAGCACCACGGGGGAGGTCACCGTGTTTGATGGCTCTGCCAGGGGACAGCTGGCTTGTTCCTGTTCCAAACCCCTTCCCTGAAGCTGCCAGCCCAGCTGGGAATCCTAACCCCATCCCTCATGCCAGGCAGGAGGGGAGGGGAGGGGAGGATAGGATAGGGACACCGTGCTGGGGAACCCCATCCTTCCCGGAGCAGCAGGGCTCAGATTTCAGCTCCTCTGCCCTTGGAGAGTCCATGCCAAGAGGACCTTGGAGCTGTTTGGACTCGTTCGCCTCTCCCCGCCTCTGCAGGAGGGTGTGGGTGGGATTCTACTTGCCAAGAGAGCCCCATGGCTTGTTCTTCTTGGCTGTTTATGGTTCAGACCAGATCAGGTTTCTAAGCTCTTCCCAAGCCGGTAACTTTGGGTTTGTTGTTGTTTTTTTTGTTTTGTTTTGTTTTGTTTAAAAAAAATAAAAAGCACTGATTTTCTCCTTTCCCCACCCTCCCATCCTCCACCCTGCGATTTGTGGCCTGGCCTGAAGATGGTGAACGAGCAGCGGTGCTCCAGAGCACTGCCAGGGCTGGGCCACCTCTGTGTCCACCCAGGTCGCCCTGAAAATGCTCCCCGAGGCCAGGCGGGCGAAGCGGCTCAGCATCCTCCTGCTGCACCTCCCTCTGGTCTCCTGCGTGTTCTCACCTGGTCTCCCAAGAGAACACGACCCAGAAAGGGAGGGGGGCAGTGCTGTGACCCTCTCAGCCCCCCAGAAGATGTTTTCTGCTCCCTGCTGAGCAGCAGGCTGGCAGCAGCAGCCACCGTGTGTCTCAGTCCCCTACTGCAGAAAGGGCTGGGAGCCCTTTCCCAGGATGCTGTGGGGATGAATACAGCAGATAGCATGAGGTTCCCAGAGCAGGTAACATCCCCCTAATTAAGATAAATACTAATTAAGTCTGGGACTTTCAGAGAAGCCCTGGGAGCAGACTCCAACTCCTGTTGAATTTCAATGGGAACGAGACACCTGACTCCAGAAAAACACAGCCTCTGATATTAAGCTTAAATGGGCCCTTCTCTAACGTTGATCTATTGCTGCTCTGTAAGTTATGAGTGCCTTCCCGTATATCCGAGCACAACATCAATGTCCTGGAAATGCTAATGAGGAGCTTTAGGAGGGCAGCAGCGAACAGGCTCCAAGTCAGATGACCATGATCATCCTGTGCTGTTAAACATTATGGACAAGCTTTGAGCAGAGCTTACCCATATTGCACACGAGGCCCTGGCTGAGCCCCAAGTGCTTTGTGCATCCCTCCTCCTCCTCTTCCTCCTCCTTTCCAGCTGTGGAGAGCTTATGCTCTCTCAGTCCCTGTGCTTTGTGGGAGACCCTTGCTGGGCTGAGTGAGAGGAAAGGACAGGGCCCTCCCCGTAGCTGGTTCTCACACAGAGCTGTGTCTGCTGGGAAGAGCCTCCCAGAGACCAGCGAGGGACAGCAGCGAGGAGCAGAGCCCCAGCAGCCTCAGATGGATGGGGCTGCAGCAGATGGGGCTGCCCAGCCTGTGCTCATGGATCCTTCCCTCCCACCCTTGTCTGGTGGAAGTTGTGGGTCACCCCTGCCAGGACCACGCCGTGAGGGCTCTGCTGAGTGGCCACAGCAGCAGGAGCCGCGTAGGGAGCTAGGGGGACATAGCAGGGGTGTGGTGATGGAAAAAAATGGAAAGCACTTGGGTTTTTCAGTGCCGGGATCACGGAGCGACGGCGCTGAACCATTTGGGAACTCCAGACCGTGAGACCCCTCCACGAGCCACCACGTGTCCAGCTGGCTCAGACCCAGCATTGTGACGGGCTGGACTTGGCCGGCCCATTGCCAGCCCAGAGGTCTGACAAACACAACCTCTCTGTCCTCCGGCCCCGCTCGCCAGCGCCTGTTTCGAATTAGCATTTCCCCTGCCCCCACCGCCGGCCATTTGGGCAAATCCCTCAGCTGTCTGCCAGCACTGCCGGGCCAGGGGAGACCGACCCCGGGAGCCCCGTTTGCTTTCCAAGGACTTTCCCAAGTCCCCGGTACACTTTAGCAATTAGAGGGTTAAGTTTCCTCCCGGCCTCGCTGCATTAACTGGAAAGGAATGAAGTGTCAGGCATGTTCTCACCACAGCAGGCTGTTGGAAAGCAACTCCCTTCTCCACGCACACACACCTCCCACTGCTGCGACCAAATTATTTTCTATCCTCCAGAGACCCAGTATGCCAGACAAAATCTGCAGCATGACTCTGATTCATTGCAAAAGGATGCAGATGTAATATTCCCTTTTTTGCCGGGGCTTCTCGCACGCTAATTCACACGGCATCTCGGCGTTTCGAGTTTTACAGCTCTCCCGGTCTCTTTATTATTTTTTTTTTCGGAGGGCTCTGACGCCCCTCGCTGACCCTTGGCCCCGCGTCCTTTCTCCCAGCACCACCAAAATAAAGACACTAAGCCTCCCATCTCCAGCGTGCAAATAGGCAGCTCTCCCCAATGTGCTAATTAGCCGAGTGTTTGGAAGTAAATAGGTAAGATTGGTGGTAATTTCCTGGCTGAAGGGGTAATTATTTGTTTCAAACAGGCTGCAAAATAACCCCCGTAAGGTGAGATAGGAAACTAAATTCAAAAGAGGTTTCCTATTCCCACTAAGCAGGATTGAAAACTGGTTTGAAATTCCTTTTTTTATTTATAGTACATGGTATCCATGGAAACCTACAGAGGAGGTCATGGTAGCTAGGCCTCCGTTTCACCCTGCTCAGGGGATTACCGTTGCACAGTGGTACGCAGCCGTGTAAGAAAGTAGATTCACAATTCCCTGCAAACAACCCCCCCCCCGCCAGCCCCCAGCCCCAGCCTTCCTGGAGGGCTGCAGGAGAGCTTTTGGGAGGCTCATAAATCTGCTTCGAGATGGGAAAGTGATGGGAACTGTGCCTCCAGCGTCCCCCGGGAGCGGGAGGCTGCCGGGAGCACGCCGGCTCCCCGCGGTACCCGGGCGCGATGCGCTGCGGGACGGAGCCGGCAGCGGGAACAGCGGGAGCAGCGGGAGGGAGATCCGCACTTCCCCTTTCCTGGGCTCCCATCCCTGCTCCCAACCCCGCGCCAAGGGGAGGAGCACCATGGCCAACTTTTCACTTGGCTGAACCAAGTGAGGAAAGCCCAAGCGTGGTCCAGATCCCGAATTCCCATTTGCCGGCGGGGATGTGCAGGCAGGGCATCATCCGCGTTCACCTTTCCCTGCTGTTCTCGGGAAAACCATCGCTTTAGAGGAAGCGGGGAAAGCGTAGGGAGAGGAATGCCGCAGAAATGGTTGTGGGTTTTGGCCATGTCCCGGGGCCGTGGTGCTGGGCACTGCTTCCCCTCATGATTCCAGCAGGGAAAAAAGGTTCTCTCGCCTTCGGGAGCTGTTTGTGCTCTCCTTGTACGAACCTTTTGCCTCTGCAGACCAGAGCGGCTTCCCCTTCCAGCCTGGCTGCGTGTGATTTAGCGGGAGAGCTCGATCATTACTTTTTATGCCGAATGTAAACCCCGGTTCCAGCCCGTGGAGCGGCTGATGCTCCTCCAGCACCCGCGAGCAGAGCAGGAGCAGGAGCGCTCAGCCAGCTCCTGGCAGGGCCACGGCGCCGGGATGTTCCCCGGGAAGGCAGAGGTGGAACGTGGAGCTGCTCCACAAGCATTTCCCACCCAGCCCAGCCCATCCCAGCCCGCCCTCCATCCCCTCCAGCTCCCCGCGCTCTGCCCCAGCAGCGCGCAGAGCCACATTCCGCCTGTGACCTTCACTAATTCACTTTCCCTCTCCACGCCGCATTCCCTCAGCTCGCAGAAGGACTCGCTTTTTCACACAGCATAAAAATAGCCTGCGCAAGGCGTTGCCAGAGGAAGCTGCGGGGCCAGCAGCGCGCAGGCAGGCGGAGGGACCAGCGCGGGTCCCCGGCCCCGCTCACGCCACTGCTCGCCCCAGTGAGCCCTCGCCTTCCCTCGCCAGGGAGCTCCCAGACCGGCCTCCCACCAGCCAGACGCCCTTGGCCTCCTTAACACCCCGGCTTCTTCCTGCGCCGCTGCCTTGCTGTGCGCTCGGTCTCGGATGTGGTGAAATTCAGGCAGTGGAGGTCAGCAGCAGGGAAATGCTGCTGCATTAACCTTCCCCCTTAAACTGAATGCTTTTCCCCTCCGTTTTGGAAAATTGAAGGCTGAAAGCATCAAATTTAGGTGAATTGCGAGGCAGATTTTTGAGGCTTTCTAAAGAAAAAAAAAAATCCAAAAAGTAATTTCCATGTCCTTTATGGAAATGGCTCTGGTTTGAACATCTATCAATGGGAAATAGCACTGGAGCCATCACCATCATGAATAAACTGAGGTGTTGGTACCAAACCGACTTTATGTTACCACAGAACACCTCCAGCTCCTCTTCTCTTCACAACCCCTCACCTTGATTCTTCCTCTGCCATCCCTCCAGCTGGCCTGTGCATGGCACCATGTGACCACGGCCACCCCCAGCCACTTACTCGGGCTTTGAGCCAGTACCGTGGTGTTTTCCAATTTCCCATCCCTGTCCCTGATGGGCCTCCCAGACACCCCCCTGTTCCTCAGGCCCTTTCCTAGGCCTGCCCTTTGCCTGGGAGTATCTCCTCTTCTGGGGAGGGCTTCAGCTGGCAAAGGAGGAAGCTTCCACCTGTGAAATAACCTCTGGACACACCTCTTGGCTGATTTGAGGAGGTGAATTGCATCCTAGAAGTGTCCTTTTCTCTGTAGCACTGGCTGTAAATGCTGGAGACATCAAAAGGGAGGCAGAATGAGGCCAGCCCTGCTCTATCAAGTGACCAGCCAGTGCCATCACACACCTCTGTGCTCCATGCCAGACTCATCTCCTCTCCCTTCCCTGCCTTAGGGAGCCACACCGCTCCCCAGCTCAACACAAAACCTGCACCCACCCCATATGTCTCCCCTCACATTAAGTTCATCCCCACGGCTGGTGGTTTTCCAGTGCTCACCACAAATCCGTGCCTACCTTGACGCGTGCTACGCTATCGCCAGTGCAGTCAATCAACCTTGCCTCGGCCAACAAGCAGCAGAGAAGTAATGCTTTTCCTACTCCCCCAGCTCTCTTCTCCTCCCGATCTCCATCAGGCACTCAGCAAGTTCACAAGGGCAGCTCGCTCTCGGTTTCCTTGGTCACGCACAGCAGCTTGCCCTCCTAGAGTAATAAAAACAAATGACACGTTGCTGGTTGTTGTCAGAGACATTGCCGAGCCCCTCTGTGCAGAGCAGATTTGGGGCAAAGGGAGCATTTGCATTTTTAGGTTTCCTTTTGGGCAGGTGAAGGAGAAGGATGTATCTCGTCAGTGGATGTGATGCCAGAGTCAACTGAAAAGGATGAGCAAAGACTGAGGAATGCAGTCCATGTCTGCTCACAGATGACAGAGATGGGGAAATGATGATGGAAATGATTATCTGGGAGCAAGCAAGACCCAGAGGTGCCTGTGCCAGGTCCTGATGACTGCCAGAAGGGGACAAGCCCCCACTCTGTAATGCTGCACCTGGCACTGAATTGAGTCACCCTGATGTGTGAACATCAGTTTTAGAAGACGAAGAACAGATTAAACAGATCAAACCTCCCTTGTGGCTGGAGCAAAGACTTGCCCTGCTTCCATTTGCAGAATATCTGCATTTTCTCCCAGTTCAGGGACCTCTCCTTGTAGGTACATGGAGAAACACATGGACACACACTCTTAACAGCATGGGAGGAGACCCCAAGACCCCAGCAGAGCTGGAGCTTGGGAATTCAGGAGTTACTCAGGCCAGGAGCCCAGTCTACCTTTAGCCCACATGTAGCCCAGAGTGATGAAGTCCCTATTAAACTGCCCCTGACTCAGGAGCCCTGCACCACCCGCCCTGCAAGCTCTGCATCCCATCCCACCTGGGAGTGAGCAGGCTCTGTGCCCCGGGCAGACAGCAGTGAGCAGCTCCGTGCCTGAAGGACTTCACCATCTGCTTGCTGATTCAGTCACCAGTCCCTGCTCCAGGACTTTCCAAAGACTGCAGGAGGGGAGGGCTCACGACACCTTTATCTTCGGCTTTGCCTCTCCCTTTTTTCCTATTTTTATTAGCTGGAAGACAGCCCATCCTTTTTATAGGTCTGAATTCAAGGGTGATCAGATGAAAGTGGAGAGGGGCTCCTGCATGGGTAGATGAGCTGCCATAAGGTCAAGGCACCTGAAGGAGAAGTTTCCAGCTTTCACAGCCCTAAAGATTGTCCCATAAAATTACTCATAAAATTAAAGTGAGGTTTGGGTTTCAAAGTCCTAAGAAACTTGAAATAGTCATCAGTCAATTCTGGTATATGGGAAGCCTCAAACCCCTGGTTATTGAAGCAGAGGTTAATGCTGAGCTGTAACATCTGCTGGGGACACGATGGACACAGCAGTGCCCAGCTCAGCTCAGGGGTTGTGGCTTGGGCAGTGGGTGATAAGTTGTTCTCACTATCACACTATGGATCTGAATTTCTTCACTCACATTCTTCCAAATAAAATACAGAGCTACTTTCTCAGTGGCTTCTGCAGGATTTACGAGGACTGGGTCCTCTCCAGTTTTCTTTCTGTATCAAAGTGATGATTTAATTAATTGATGATCTAATTTCAGTCTGGAACTGAAGCTAACCTGCCACTTTGTGAATTCGACCTTGGTACAGATTAACCATGGTGGCAGTTAGTGTTAGTTTAACAGTGTCCAGAACAGCCCTCCTGTGGTGATGCCTTCCCTGGACTTTGCTTTATGAAAATCTACCCACAGCAGGGCAAAAGCTGAGCGTGAGGGACAGGGATTCAAGCAGCTCCAAGCATCTCAGAAAGGGGGAAGCCCCTGGCTGTAGATGTCACTGTCACACCTATGGCAGCAAATGCCAGCTTTGAAGCAGGCAGGGGAGCTGATGTCGCTGAAAAACAGCCCAGGCAGAACTTGAGAAGGTTCCACTCGGTGGCAGCGACAAGGACACAAAGCCACGTGGGTCAGCACAGGGTGGAGGGAGAGGCTGAGGGGGGAAGCCTCAGGGTGGCAGAGCCAGCACTGTCCTGTGCTCTCACTGCCAGGAAAAAGGAAGCAGCTCCAGGGACATGACCTCCTGTGCCTCACGTGTGTCCCTGGTGCCAGCAAATCCACGGAGCAGGGGTTGGACCTGGTGTCTGTCTGCGTGTGGTACGAGCCTCAGCACACACAGAGACCCCACAGATATCCTGTCACACCTGCCTGCAGCCTGCACAGGTCCCTGTCACAGGTACAATCACTGTCACACAGCCTGTGAACACACACACACACAAACACAGAGTGTGTATTCCAGGGTACAATGTACCTGCACACAACTTGCACACACACACACACACACGTTCAGTGCACCTCTGTACATGTGAACACACACATGCATGCACTCACCAGGCACAGGGGTTGCCCCTCCTGTGTTCCCCACACACCCCCCACAGCCCCACTCTTCTCACCATCACCCCAGGCCAGGGCTGGTGCTGCCCAAGAGCCTGGGCAGCCGCTGGGCTGCTCCTGCCTGAATGCAGACCCACACCAGGGATTTCCCCAAGCTTCACACCAACCACAAGACCCCACCAACCCCCTCATGTCAGCCTTCTGCCACTGCCCAGCAGCTCTCTCCGTCTCAGGGTGACATTATTTGGGACATTCCTGGCTGCCAGAAGACAAGAGGCATTAGGCAGTGCAGCAAGACCTGTGTGAGCGGGTGTTACAGGGTCCTGCCAGGCATTGGGATGGAGGGGAGAGCTCAGAGCTGGCATGGATCTGTGTGGGCTGGGGTTACAGGGTCCTGCCAGGCATTGGGATGGAGGGGAGAGCTCAGAGCTGGCATGGATCTGTGTGCACACCCACTGCCATCAGGCCCAGCACCCCCACGCACCCCTTCTTGCCGAAAGTCACCCATGTGTGTGTCACTCCAAACAAAACCATGCTCTTGGTTCCCAGCACTGCCACGGCTCCTTGTGCAGCCTGGGCACTACCTGAGCCCTCCCAGCACCTCTTTTCCTGGTGGGTGGCACACACCAGATGGGCTCTCAGGGCCTGGGGAGGTGAACCAAGCTTTGGGACAGGGAGCTGAGGCTGCTCCCCACGAGCAGCCCTGTGCAGGCTGGCTGTGGCTCAGGCTGCTGCAGAAGAAGCCCGTGGAGCAGGGCCTGGCGTGCACAGCCGGGGGGGAGGACGGCACAGCCTCATTTTGCAGAAGCCAAAGTGCAAATCCTCCTTGCCTGCCGCGGGAGCTCGGTCCCGGGCGGCCGGGGAGCTGCCCGAGGGCTCGGGGTGAGCATCCTGAGATGCGCTGAGAAGGTGAAACCCGCTCGAGCTGCAGATCGCCGCTGGGGCGGGGGGATGGCTGCAGGCTAATAATATTCCGTGTCTCATTATGCCGCGTATTAAGCTGAAATTTGCAGATGCTCTAATCACCGCGAGGCATTCTGCGCACACAGCCTCCCTCCAGCCCGGCAGCGCTGTGCAAACACCGGAGGAGAAGCCCTGCTAACCATCCTGCCACATGGTGTCCTGGAATCTTTACAGACCATTTCACCTTCACAAATAGCCTTGGAATGTCTGTGCATCGACAGCCCCTGCGGTAGCCAGATAGGCTCAGCCGCCTCCTCTGCAGCTCCCCGGGCCCCTCTTAAGCTTTTTCCCATCACGCCATGCAGATGCGAGGCTCCGGAATTTACACCGGGGCTGGGTAAAGCACCTCACGTCGAATGTGGTCTGCGCCCCAGGCTCGCAGGAAACGTGAACTGTATTTTATAGAGGTTGAGGAAAGCTCCCGCCTGAATTGATTTAATTTATTTTTCCTCTTCTCTCTCCCTTCTTTTTTTATTTTTTTGTTTTGTTTTGTTGTTTTGTTTTAAAATTATTTTCTTTTCCCAGATCTCTGCCCTTTGCCCTCCCTCCATCAAAGTGGGCACGCATTCAAGTGCCGTGGGAATACTCACTCCTTGCGAATATTCTGGGCAATCTCACGAGAAAAGCTGCTTTTTCCCCAGAGGTAGAGGTAGGGAAACGCGGATGGACTGGGGTGTGGGAAGGAGGGGTGTGAAGCCTGAGGGTTCCCTGTGCGTGGGAAGGCAGGAGAGAGGAGCAGTACGGGAAGGGTTAACCGGAGACTGTCCTTGCTGTTTTTTCCAGGCCTGGCTGCACCAGATTCTTCCATTTCTCTTGGCAGGGATTGAAATCGTGGGGCTGAGCTAAACACATGAGCCTGGAGAGTCCCTGTGCTCCGATGGTGAGCAGGACCCTGAGCAAGATGCTGCAGCTCATTAGCAAGGCAGCAGCTCGTCCAGGGCACGCAGGTGTCAGGGAGGCAGCAACAGCAGCAAAACAGAGACAAGGAGGCAGAAATGCAGTGAGATGGGAAGCATTTGCTGCTCTGGACATGCACACCCACATGTACCCACAAATCCATGGTTACTACAAGTAGTACTGCAGAGGGAAACCTGGCCTGCTCTCTGTAGGGTCAGGAGTAAGGGTTTGGTAATTGGGTTCATCCCTCATACTTGGTGCTGGTTTGGGCTGCCAGCTGGACTCTCAGTTCATATGGCATTTGGCAGCTTTTCCTTGCTGGGGAGTTGTGGTCTCCCTCACCCATCATCCCACCCTGCAGGGGTGATTTGGAACGCTCAGCAACTCCGAGCACTGCCCACCTCTGGGCTGGCCAAATGAGGTGACCCAGGGAGCCCCGTGACCCGGGAGAAGGGCTGGGAATCATTCCCTGAAGGAGCACAATGGCTCCTGTCCTGATGGCTCGTCTGGCTCCGCGCTCACAGTTGCCCAGGCGACTGCTCCTGGAAAAGCGCGCATGGCCGGAAAGGCTCTGGCTGCTGGTCCCGGCGGGTCCGCACCCCCTGCCCGCTCCTGGAGGGTCTGGCACTGCCCCAGAGCCTCTGCTCACCTCCAGGAGTGACCCCAGCCTGTCACTGTCACACTGCCCCAGCTCTTGTCTGGTGCAGGTGCTCAGAATCCAGACCCAGATCTGCCACTTCCAAAAAAAATCAGGGATAATCCTGAACCCCTCCTTTCCCAGGGATTGGTCAGGGCTAGTGTGTGCTGCTGCCTTCACTGCCAGTGCTGTGGGTCTGTGCTAGGCAGTGGATGATGCTGCCCAGAGCAGCCAGGGACTCCTTGTTTGCTTTGGTGTTGGTCTGTCCTTTACCTAGGACATGTTTCTCCAGGTGGACTCTGAGCTGGATGGTCTGTGATTTTCAGCTGCTTGGCCATGGCTTCCTGTAGCAACGGCAGGGAAGCAGGAAAACTCCTGGGCAGAGACCCTGGAGGAGCAGCAGGAGCAGAAGGATTCAGGATCCTGTGAAAATCCATGCAGGCATCCTCCAAAGAGGTGTCCCAGGTGCTGGCTCTCCCAGGCTGGTCTGTCACATGTCACCTGGATGTGTTCAGACACAGGGCAGCACCAGACAGCTGAGCAGCCCCAAAGAGCTGCTGGTTCATGTCTGCCCAGAGAAACAACCTCGTGTCCTGTCAGCAGGACCCCTGGAAGGGAGCACCTCTGGGCTGGGGACTCCAGCACCTCTGAAACACATCACACACCCACACAACCCAGCCTTGGAGAATCTGGCCAAACTCACCCCTGCAGCCTCCCCTTGCTGAGGCAAGGCTACTCTGTGCTGTTTTGTCCCATGGCTGGTGTTGATATTGCAAAGTCAGAAAGGCCAGGAGATCCTGAGCTCTTGGTCTGGGTCCCAGCTGGTGCCTCTGTGACCACAGAATGGAATCACTGCTTTCTGCACAGCGAGCTCAGCATCCTTCAGGCAGGGTCTGGAGTGTACTTGCAGGTGGGCACAGCCACTGGGGTGGACCTGTGAGGATGGAAGCTTAGAATCATGGAATATCCTGAGCTGGAAGGAACACATCAGGATCATCGAGTCAAACTCCTGCTGCTGCACAGACACCCCAACAATCCCACCCTGTGCCTTGGAGTGTTGTTCAAATGCTTCTGGAGCTCTGGCAGCCCTGGGGCCATGACCATCCCCAGGGGAGCCTGGGCAGTGCCTGATCACCCTGTGGGGAAGAACCTTTTCCTGACATCCAGACTAAATCCCCCTGGCACAGCTCCAGCCATTCCCTTGGGTCCTGTCCCTGGTCCCAGGGAGCAGAGATCAGAGCTGCCCCTCAGGAGGAGCTGCAGCCCCTGGGGAGGTCTGACCTCAGTCTCCTCTTCTCTAGGCTTCTCTAGCTTCACCTGCCCTCTCTGTGCCAGCCCTAGATGCCATCTCTCTCTGGGCATGTCCCTGCTCCCCAGCCATGTCCTCTCCAGCCAGTGCATCCCCAGATTTCTCCACGGCAGGGCACGGCCAGGGCAGTGCCACAGAAGCAGCCCCAGCATCCATGCAGATCGTGATTTGGGAGCAGATCCAGAGACCAATGTGTCTGTTCCAGCTTGGACACCCTTGATCCAACATCCACTCTGCAAAAATGCATCCCACAGGAGGAAGAAAACAAAAGCAGGGATGATTTAAAGGGAGGATAAATTCCCTCCTTCTGTGGGATTTTTTCCTTGGCCAGAGGAGGAATCACCTACTGCAGGAGTTTGATTGGGGTAAGTAATAGACCCCCTTAAGCTGAGGTGACACCTCCTATCAATGCTGCATTCAGTGGGGGACAGGCCATATGCAGAAATAAACAGGGACCTGGGACACACTGGCAGCTCTTTAAAAGATTGTTAATAATGTGCTGTTCACGTTCCTCGGAGGCTGCTGCCATGATCTGCCAGCAACAGACGCTGGCAGTCCTGATGGGAGTAACTCCTGCTGTGACAGAGCCCTCGCCTGTCACCAGGCACCAGCCCAACATGTCCTTCCCCTTGCCATGACCAGCAACACTGTGGAAGGGAACACAGCCCTGTGGCAGTGATGTCGCTGGTCCAGGTGACACAGGGCAGGGAACAACCTTTGCACTCAAGCCCTGGAGGAATGAGGGAGCCTCTGAGCAGGGCTGGTGGTTCCCAGCATGGACCCAGTCCCCAGAAACAGGAGGAGTTTTGTGAGGGTGATGAGATGCTGCTCCAGATCTGGCAGGGGAGGGGAGGTAAGGGTGGACCTGCAGCTAATGGGGCCAAGAGGACAGTCCCTGGAGAGCAGCACAGCCATGGGACGGCTGGGTGGACACACAGCCATCACTGCAGACATTGCCAGCATCTCCATGCTTGTCCTAGAGCCTGAGCAAACAAGGTCCGGGTCAGAGTGGTACAAGGGAGAGGGAAATGGAAAATCATTCCAGCTACCATGTTTCTGTACAATCCACATCCAAGCTGACCTGGGCACATCAGCTCCCAGCACTGGGCACAAGGATGAGGGAAAGAGCATGGAGCTTTCCCCCTTTTCCCCTAGGCAGGGACCAAAATGTGTCAGGCTGGAATTCTCCCAAGAGCAGCTCCCTCCTGGGCTTCGCTGCCGCTTCCTGTTCTCGGGGGCAGGAAATACCAAGCAAACAGCTCCGTGCATGACTTCAAAACTTCCACTTCCAGCGCCGGCTGCAAGATGAGGATGGAGGAGCCTGGATGATGGGAGCAGCCTGCCCAGAGGCTTTGCTCTCATGGACCATCCCCCCTCCATCTCTCCTCTGCCCCTCGGGAAGCCAGATCCCAGGAACAGCTTCTCCCAGCCCTTAATGCCAGGCTCAGGACCTGCACTGAGCTCCTGGGCCATCAGTCCTGGTGGGTTTCATTTGCTTTTGCTCTCTGCCCCCACTCAGAGCCAGGCAAACAGAGGAATTAATAACTGCACAGAGAATGAGACTGCGCTGTGCAGCGTGAGGCCGCTGTGCTGATCCCTCGTGGGCACGGCTGGCCAGCACAGCACAAGAGCCTCTGCAGTCCCCTTATTGCTGCCATCATGAAAAAAAACATGGGCTGCTCTCCCTCTGCAGTAGAGAACAGCCTGGAGGGGGGAGCGGCATTTTCTTGTCTCCATCCTGATTTTTGAGGGCTGGTTCAGCCTGTCCTGCTGTGCCAGGAGCTGCACAACAGCACAGTGACTGTCAGTGGATGAAAAAGGGCTGTTTCCCCCACTTGGCTGGATAGAAATAACAAGGTAGTGCCTGGCCCGGCTCTAACAGGATTTCCAACTGGTCTGTTGATTGCCCAGCAGATCATTAGCCCAGGCAGGAAGGAGCAAAACTGGGATAGGGGCTGATGGCTCAGAGCAGGGGCCACCCTGGGATTCTTCAGCTCCAAGCCCCAGCTGCTCCAGGGTGCAGGAGAGGCCCTGCTGTCTGACTGGCCGATCTCACTGGAGCAAAGGTGTCCTGGAGGTTCCTGCATCAGCCCTGGGCTTTGGGACTGTCCCCAGGAGGAACCTGTCCCCTCCAGGGCACTGCTGATCCTGCCAACACGTCTCCCTGGGTCCCCATGGGGGTTCCTGCATCAGCCCCGGGTTTTGGGGCTGTCCCCAGGAGGAACCTGTCCCCTCCAGGGCACTGCTGATCCTGCCAACACGTCTCCCTGGGTCCCCATGGGGGTTCCTGCATCAGCCCCGGGTTTTGGGGCTGTCCCCAGGAGGAACCTGTCCCCTCCAGGGCACTGCTGATCCTGCCAACACCTCTCCCTGTGTCCCCACGGGATGCAGGGGCTGGCAGCACACCCCAGGTGGATGCAGAGCCCAGAGGTGCCCGGCCCATCCTGAGCCTGGCAGGGGAGGTCAGTGCCTCGCTTGCCTCCCATGGGCTCCCCGCACTCTCAGCATCCCCGCTCTTGGCCCGGCTGCGGATGGAGCCAGCTGCTCCTGGCGCCGGCGCTCGTCTGTGCCAGGCGCGGAGCCATCTGCCTGGCAGGGCCAGCCACACCTGCTGGGAAGGAGACAGAAGCTGGGCAACCTCCCCGCCTTTGCGGCTTTCCGGCTGGCGGCATCACACGGCGGCTCCAGGAGGGCTCGTGTGTTTGCACAAAGGGAAAGGAGATAAGGGGAGGCTCCTTCCCACCGCCCCCGGAGCGGGGCCGTGCTGGGCACCTCACCAGGAGAGTAGGCAGCCACGTGGAACCCGGGCAGTGCCCTGAACGGAGCCGTGGGGACACTCCCTGGGCCAGGCAGGGGTGACATGTGTGTCCCTGAAGCCTCTGTGGGGTGTCCCAGAGCCATCCCCACCCCCATCCCCGCACTGGGGCTGCTGCCAGCGTCCAGCACAGGGCCAGAGAGCAGCTACTGCTTCCCCGAGGTGGGCAAAGGGCTCTCTGCTCCCAGGAGGGCAGGGGGGTCAGAGGAGGCACACTCAAACATCTCACAGCAGTGAGGACATTTCCTCTCCCCAGTGACAGGGCTGGCAACTGGCCTGGGTGCTGTTCAGGGTCCACCAATGTGGCTGCTGCAGTGAGGGACAGGAACAGAGGGGACCTGATAGCTTTGTCCTCCCCAGTGGATCCACCTTATCACCCTCCTCTGCATCAGGAACTGCAGGAGCCAGAAATGTGCCAGATGCTGGTGCCAGCGTGGGGCTGCTTTTCCAGCTCCTGGTGCATTGATGCCAGGCAGTTCCATGGCACTGAGGGTGCAGGGTGCTGCCACCAGCCCTCACCCCCCAGCCCCACTGCCAGGAGCAGCACCAGTTTAGGTGCTGGGATGGAAAATTCCTCCCAGTCCAGAGGAGCTGGGGGTCATCTGGCCTCTGGGGTAGCAAAGATGGGTAGCAGGACAGTCAGAAAGAATGGAGAGCATTTCCAGATGTCCCATTGCTGAACATCCTGCAAGAGACTCTTCTGCCCTGTCTTGTTTCCCCTCAGTGGGATGAGGAGGCTGACCCCCAGCCCAGCTGGCATCTCCCACCCCAGGGCAGCCACAGCTGCTCTGCCACTCCAGCACCTGAGTACCACGGCTGGCAGCCCCTACTGCTGCCACTGAGCCCCAAACCAGCCTGGAGAGCTTCTTCCAGCCCCAACAGGACCAGGTCACACCCGATCTTTGTCCACTGCCAAGGCAGGGAAGTGAGCTCTGCTTTTTGAGGGGTTGGGAACACAGAAAAATCACCCTCAGGCTGTGGGAAGGTCTCCTTATCCAAACCTCCAGCCCCAGCAGCAACCCTGGGTACCTGCAGAGGTGTCTGCAGGAAGCATTGTGCAAAGACAAGCTTCCCCATTCCCAGTCTCCTCAGCAGGACTGACCTTCTGGCTGACAGAGCAGCAAATGGAGGCAAAAAACCAAAAATGGTTACTAATGTAAGCACTGTTAGTCCAGCAGATGTGGGGGTCCCAGAGCAGCAGCCTGCCCAGTCTGGGAAATGGGGATCACTGCCATCCCCTGCCAGCAGCGCCTCCATCCCAGGCGGTGCCATGCCATGCACGAGGCAGAGTTGCTCTCAGGACATGATGCCTCCAGCCTGGTGCTCCTGGTGACCTGGAGGGAGGTGAATTGCCTCCTGGCATCCTGTGCTGATGTCTGTGCCAGGCAGAGCAGGCAGAGGGACACCATGTTGGCCATGCTGCCAACACCACGAGTACGCCGGGGATACTTGATAGGTGCCACGACACCCCATGTGCCTGAGGTCCCCTGGCCACAGCCCTGGCCACAAAACTCTGGTCATGGGTCTGCTCATGCACACAGTGCTGCTGGTTGCAGCACAGGACTCAGAGGGACAGAGAGGTCAGAGCGAGGATCCAACAGCCCTGGGGAGCACCCAGCATCCTGGCTTGGCTTTGATGTGGCACAGAAAGCTGACAGGCAGCAGCACTCGAGGACCTAGCAGCAGCTCCTGAATGTTGTGTGAGCTCTCCAAGGGATGCTGACCCTAGTGGGGTCCTGCTAAAACCCTCACTCAACACCCCAGGAGGCTGCTGCCCACCATCCCACCCAGTCCAGCACCAGCCTCCAGCCTGCAGCAGAGGGCTCAGGATGGCTCTTGTCCATCCCCAGGGCTTCCTCACTGCATGGGCACCATACAACGATCCCTGAGACACCTCCACATCTGCTGACACCCATCCTAGTGGACTCCTGATGGGTCCTACTGAATTTTACAAACCTCCTCCTGCACCAGCTTAGGCATACTTTGCTCCAAGAGGTCTGCTATGACCTTGACCTGGAGTAACTCCATGGTGGTGACTGCAGAAGGGGACATGAGCTCAGCACCTGCCTGATGGGGAAAAAAACACACAGAGCAGCCTCTCTCCTTCCTCTCCTCTCTCTCTGCCATCCATTTGGTGGGCAATGCGGCCCCGCTGCAGCTTTATCTTGGTTCTTTAAAAGGCTCCCTGGCTGACATACACACCGTATGGGAGCAGTCAGCCGAGGAGAGCTGTAAATCTCCCAAGGCCTCATCTTGCGGGGCACATTAGCTGTTTTAAACTTGTCAGCTTTCAGCGATGGAAATTGACTGTTCAAAGCCCTTCTTCCCTCCGCATCCTGCTCCATTTTACGCCCTGGAGAAGGTGCTGTATCTCTGGTGTGTTGGAGAAAGGGGATGTGAATCCCCCCACCTGTATCCTCAAGGACTGTGGGTGCTTTAGGGATGTTTCTTGAGGTCCCACCAGGAACTGGAATGCCTCCAAGCCTTCTCCTTCCTTTCTGTCTCCTGTGGTCCTGCCCCCACCGGGAAGGAAGGATGGGGATAATAACCTCACAAAGCATGCCTGTCCACACGAGGTGACTTTCCCACGTCCATCCACGCAGGACGACTCCAGATCCAGGCTGAGTCCGGGAAGGTTTATGAAAATCAACCCCGGCTTGCAGGCGTGCTGGTGGGATTCACTGCAGAACCGTGTGTGTGTGACTGCGAGCTGCAGCGCCCGCACAGCCTCGCACGCAAAGCCCGGGGATCCGCAGCTCTGTGCCCACCTGTGGACGATGCCCCCACCGCCACTGCCCTTGCGCCAGCTCTGCGGGGACCAACAGCTCTCCAGCCGTGTCGGGAGCGCAGAACGTGGGGGTTTCGAGGAGGAAAAGCTCTGCTTGAACAGCTCACCCCGAGGCGAACTCCCACACAGATATTTTCTCCAAAGGGCACGGGACGCCATCCCCGCATCCAGCCTGGGCATCCCACAGATCTGCCGTGGAGCCGGCGCGGGGTGGGCGCCCAGCTCGCCCCTCCCAGCTCGCACGGAGCTCACTGAGCACGGCGATCCCTCTCCATCCTGCCGGGTGCGTGCTTCATCCCGACAGATGCTCCCCAGCCCGTGTGTGGGACACGGAGAGGAGACCGTGGAGCAGGCACAGCCCTTCACCCCCTTTCCCCGGGGACAAACCCCTGGCTGCCGTCCCCCCAGCAGCCCACCGGCATCGGGGTGTCCGCGGAGCAGCTTCACCCCCGGGGAACGCGGCCATCCCGGAGCAGCCCCCGCGGCTCCCGGCGAGCGGCAGCTGCACCGTGTCTGCCGAGGGAACGTGACAGCCGCGCTCAGCCCCGAATCAGCCCCGGGTCCCTGACCCTGCGTGCTCGGGGTCAGCGCGGCCGTGACGGCGGAGGCGAGGGGGGCCCGGAGCCGCTCCTGGCGCGGGTGATTAGCGGCGGTGCGAGCCCTGCGTCAGAGCCCCGCTTGCCCCCGCCGCCGCTGATCCCTCTCCTTGGATACAGGAGGCAGGGGGGAAGCGGGCCAGGTGGGAGGGGGGCATCGGGGAGCGCGGGGGCCCTGGCGCTGCGCATGGCGTGATCCGTCGCAGGCGCAAAATAGTTGCCCCCGAATTAGCGGAGCGGCGGATGACGCACCGCGCTCACAGCCGGCGGCGAGGAGGGGGAGGACGGCGGTGGCAGCGGGCAGCCAACCCACGGCACCCGTGGGGACGGGATGCCGGGAGGGCACAGCGGGAAAGGTCCCGGCCCGCAGCTGCCGGCACGGCCGTGCCCCCCGCGGCACCCCCGGCACGGCTCGCAGCCGCGCACTCCCCGCCGCGTCCGTCTGTGGCGGTGCCCAGAAATAATCTGGCAGCGGAGCAGAGCCAGAGCCGCGTCCACCCACCGCTCCACGTGAGCCATGGGGAGCGCAGAGGGCGAGAGGAGCCAGCTGGGCCCCTCGCCGGCGCTGCGGCCCTCTGATAACGCTGGAACTGGGTCCTGCAGACCTGTGACAAAAGGGGTGCCAGCGTGCCAGGGGGGAGTTAAGCTTCCTATCACCTGCAGGGCAGTGCTTCCTTGGGGACCCTGCCAGCGCAGCTCCCGTGGGCAGCGGAGAGGCTCCAAAAGCAGGGAGGGCACGCAGGGACCCCGTGCCCGTCCCGCTGCCCCGGCCCGGCTGCAGGGACAGCGCCCAGAGCCTGATTTGCAGATCGCTGCCCATGGCACGGGGCTCCAGCCCGGATAAGGCCGAAGGGTTGGTTCTTACATCGGCAGCATGAACGTGTCGGAAATTGCCTGAATTAGCCGTGTGCCATGAACAGGTTTATGGATAATGGGATGCAGAGCCCTTTCAGGAGTAGGCAGCTCACAATCCAGTTAGACAGCTCCAGCCCCAGTCATTCCTCTTCCGAGGATGAAAGCTCATTGGGTACAATGGACAAAATCCAAGTGCGTCCCCTGTGTGGGAAGGATCCATCCCAGTAAGCCCATCCTGCTCTCCCAGCTGCTCCCACCTCCTCACCTGATTTTTTGCTTCCTTGGGAAAAAATTCTCCTTGTCTTCCCCAGAAGATACTATCCCTGAGGATGTGAGGAGGGGGATGTTCCACTTTTGTGCCTAAATTGCATAACAAGGACTTTGGGCAAAATCCCGTGTCCCACAGGGCTGTCCTTAGCTTGGATTTGGAATTAGAACTTCCCAGCTGTCCTGCCTCAGCCCCAGGCTGACCAGGTCCAGGGTCACACCCTGCAGCAGCTCTAACAGGCTGCCAACAGGGACCTGAGGGCTGGATTAGCTCTTGCTGGGTTTTCTGTGCACGGATTGATCTGACCACTTTTTTTAAAATCCGTGTTTAGTTTTGGGGTTTCCTGCATCAAAGCATTCTTTAGCTTCTTCCCAGAGATTCGTTAGGACTGAAAGGTGCTGGGTGACCATGGCCAGCCTGATGTCCTTGGCTGGGCTGTCTTCTGAGCCTGCAGCCTCCCAGCCTGGACCAGACCCCTTCCCAGTGATTTTGTGGGGGAATGGGGTGTCACACCAAGGTCTGGAGACCATCACTGTAGGCAGCAGCCGGTCTGGAGGGGCCCTGGCTCAGCGCGCATCCCCACTCTGCACCCCTGCAAGAGCTCCAGCTTTTAAAAGGGGCTTATTAATGTCCACCGGCATCTCGGAGCAGCCGGCACCAGGCGGGAGCGAGCCGGGAAGAGAGACAAAGAAAAAGCCAGCAGTGGTGGGGAAGGGCCAGGCTCGCCTCCCTGCACAAGCGCTTTTCCTCAACCGAGCAGCGAGAAAGCAAAACTGCGAAGTGCCTAAAATTAGAGCTGCCAAACCCCAGCTGGGGAAGCCTGGAAAGATCCCCAGGCCCTGGAGCCTTGGGCGAGCTGCATAAAAGGCAGCGGAGGGGAAGGGAAGAGAGCTTGGGGACCGCGGCAAGTAGAGCGAGGCACAGAGGGAGCGGGGAGCGGATGGCTGCCTCCCCCCGCCCGCATCCCACCGACACTCCCCGCCCGTGCCGGATGCGCTGCAGCCCCGCGGAGCTCGGGGCTCTCGTATCCCTCTGAGGGTGGCTCTTTGGGGATGCAGCTGTGCTGGTGCAGCAGGAACAGGGTTCACACGGTCCCGGAATTGCCAGCACCCCCCCAGGCAGACATCCCAGCTTGTCTGTCTTTCCAGAAGACCCACAGACCTCACGCTGGTGCCTGGAGAGCTCCGTGCACTTGGGTATGGCTCCTTCAGCCCAGGGGCTGGAAAACACGTACCTGGGCCATCCTTGTGGGGCTCCCAGCCCCAGGCAGTGTCCCCTGCCTTGCACTCGGCCACAAAGCCAGCTAAGCTTCTGAAGGGGCAGGCATAACTGAGGAGGCCAGAAGCTGCAAGTCCTGGGCCACCAGTGCCCTCATGGAGATTTGAGCACCCATGCCCACCCACCAAAACCAGGACAGCAACTCTGTGACCCCCCACACACAATTACCCACCCCAGTGTATCTTCCTGTTAAGGAAGACACGATCAGTGAGTGGAAAGCACAAGCTCTGCCATCAGTTAACACGAGGGGAGTCCCATACACCAATCCTCAGCATCCCCCAGGCTGGCTCCTTCCACAGAGGTGAGTGAAGACAGAGGCAGGACCAGTCCCACCAGCATCCCAAAGCTCCTCTGGATTCACAGAGCACCATCCTGGCCCCAGCAGTGTGGGTGGCAGAGCCACCAGCCACACACCAAATCAACATCTGAAATCAGGAAAAGCAGCAGCTCCACAGGCAGGCAGTGACTCTGCACTGAATTTGGCTCTCCAGCTCCTATTTGTCATGATCAAAGTGACCGAGGTTTAGTGCCAGCTTCACTGAGCTCAGGAGATGCTCTAAAATGGCTGAGTCAAGGGCAGGTCTGGATCCTTTCCCTCAGTAGCTGCAAAAACCCCAAAGGTAGCCCAACATCTACAAGGGCACAGTCCCCAGATGCTCCAGGGCTGGGACTGCACTCCAAGCAGTTTACAGTCAGACCCTGGCCACTTAATCTGAGGTAAATCAGCCTCTGTTGGACATTTGTCCATGACTCGTTGTGGGTACATGCAAAATGACCCAAGGAGGAGGCAGACATGTGGGACAGGAGCTGTAGAGATAAGGGAGATTCATGCTAGAGAGATACTCTGGGAGTGGCTCACCCTGAGGTCATAGAAACATGGAATATCTTGAGTTGGAAGGGACCACAATGATCGAGTCCAATTCTTGTCCCTGCACAGGACAACACAACAATCCCACCCTGTGCCTGAGAGCATTGTCCAAAGACTTCTTGAGTTCTGTCAGCCGTAACCATTCCCTGGAGAGCCTGTTCAGTGCCCAATCACCCTCTGGGGGAAGAACCTTTTCCTGGAATCCAACCTAAACCTCCATAGATTCCAGCTGTTCCCTTGGGTCCTGTCCCGTGTCCCAGGAGAGCAGAGATTGGATCCTGGCTGTCCCCCTGGCTGTTCATTCCCAGCATGAGAGTGGGTGTGAGCTGTGACAGCCACGGGACAGTGTCCTGGCTCTGCTCTGCCACTCCTGCCTCTGGCATGGCTGGCACAGTGGGATGTGCACCCGAGAGGAATGGGGTTGGGATGGAAAAGAAACAGGTGACTGAGGGGGAGTGGTCAGACCCAGAGGATTGCACAGCACTGGTCACTGGGAGATGCACACAGTGACAGAGCTATTGCTGGAGGGAGGATGGGATCAGACAGGACAAGCATGGTATGGGCAGGAGATGATGGAATGGGATGGCATGGGAGAGGACCATTGGGACTGGACAAAGAGAATGGGCTCGGCTGGGATGGGATCAGAAAGGATAAAATAGAGGGAGAAGGATGGGACAGAATAAAAGAGAAGGGATGGGATGTCATGACATGATAAGGGCTAAAACAAAGGGCATGGAATACATGGAATGGCATGAAAGGAGGCAGGACAAAAGCAGAGATAGAATGGAACAGGATAAAATGGAGAATTGAATTGGATTGGATAGGACAGAATAAAACACAAGGGAAGAGATGGAATGAAACAGAGAGGATGGGATNGGGACGGGACGGGACGGGACGGGATGGGATGGGATGGGATGGGATGGGATGTACCACTGACAGGATGGATGGGATGAAGGAGACAATAAGTCCTCCTGGGAGCCGTGTCCCTGTGGCCGCTCTGGGATAGCCCAGCAGTGCCTCCTGCCTTGGGGCAGAGCCCAGGCCAGCAGGTGCTTGCCCAGCATCCCCAGCCATGCCCTCGGAGCCCCGCTGGGCACGGCGCCGTGGGCAGGGAGCCACGTGTGAGGCCGGCACAGGCATCTCCCGCTTTCCACGGTGAAGAGAATTGCTCCCTGGAGCATGAGATCTGATTAGATTCGTGACACACCGCAGCGTGGCAACAACACCATGGCCAGGAGCACAGTGCGTGCCCCGCGCCCGACCCGTGCCCCAGCAGGAGGGGCAGGAACCGCTTGGGGAGGGCATGTTCTGGGGTGTGCCCAGCCTGAGACAAGGGACAGGGGCAGGAACCGCTTGGGGAGGGCATGTTCTGGGGTGTGCCCAGCCTGAGACACGGGACAGGGGCAGGAACCGCTTGGGGAGGGCATGTTCTGGGGTGTGCCCAGCCTGAGACAAGGGACAGGGACAGGGCTGGCTGCCAGCGAGCTTGGGCGATGAGCTGCATTCTGCTGCACATCCCCCGGGGCAGCCACCAGCTCTGGGGACTGCGGGAGGGATGGAGGGAGGCTCCGAGGTTCCCTCACCCTGGAGGATGGTTACCCCATCCCTACCTGTGGGATGAAGGGAGAATTGGAGGTTTCATCACCCCAGCAGATGATTACCCCTTTCCTAACTCCTGATGGATGTGAAATGATGCTCTCCCAGCCCTAGCTGGCAAGGCAGCTGCAGAGCCAGCCCACCAGGGCAGCAGTTCACCGAGCCTTGGAGAGCCCCAGGCAGATGGGGGTCAGGGGAGCTGCCCAGCCGAGAGAGGATGTATCTTCAAAGGCCTCTCAAGGCAACAAACAGTACCTGTTATGCAGTTTACCCTTCACATTTGCTGCCTTGAATGGCTCCTGAGCGATGCCTGCCTCTTCATTTGAGATCTTTCAACAGCTGTCTGATAGAGAAGACCTTTATCTCGCCTCTCCCGGGCTCCCATCCAACACCAGTCTCTGGAGGTGGGGAAGAAGAGGGAAAAAACCAGAATTCACTCCTGACCGAGAGTCTCACCTAATCCACTGTGTGTGGAAAATTACTGCCACCACACAGTGCCCAGCCTGGCCCCCTTCCCACCCACGCCAGCCACTGACTGCTCCTAAGGCTTTTGTGCCTGGTTTTTTTTCTCTTCTCTTCCTGCTGGGAGAATGGGAACTTCGGCGTTTGGACAAACCCTTGAGAAAACAACTTCACACGTGCTTGGGGCACTGAGTCGGTTTTTTATTTAATTTTGTCTCATCCTGAGATGGATTTGCCTGGAGTCACTGTGCAGGCTGTGAAAGCCCCCCCAGCCCCCCAGCACACTGCCCAGACCAGGGGCCATTCGTGCCAGTAGCTTTGCTGGGAGCTTGTTAAGCTGTGCCAGCACGGCAGGCTGTGGCACCAAGCATTCCCCTTCTAGGCATGAATCCAGCCTGGCAATGGCACCAAGTCCCACTCAGCCCTGGCCACCTCACAGCCACACTTCCACCCCAGAGGAGATGATGCGAAAAAGCTCTCCAGGATGGTGTTGAGCTTCAGGACAGGTCACCTCACTCCTTTGCTCAATATGGGCACAATGAGGTGAGGAGTCACCTCTGCCACCCCAAGATATCTGCACAGGGACCTCTAGAAATGAAGGTTGCCCTGCACAGCCAGAGAGACCAAGGCACTGCCAAGCTTCCCCTGAGATCTGCAACATGTCCTTCAGCATCCCATTGTACCCTGGGATCCACTGGAAGGGTTGTCAGGCACTGGAACAGTGTTGACCTGGGAAATGGTGGAGTCACCAATCCCTGAAAGTGTTCCAAAAATGCATAGATGCAGCACCTGGGGACATGGTTTGGTGGTGGCCTTGGCAGTGCTGGGTGAATGGTTGGACTTGATGATCCTAGAGGGCTTTTCCAGCGTCAATGAATCCATGAGTTCACTGCTGGGGCCCTTGCTGGCCCCAAGGAATGAAGGCACCAGGCTGTGTTTGTGCTCTCCAGAGGGGCTGTGCCATCAGCATCCCCTCTTGTACCCAGCACCTGCAACTGCATGGTCCTATGACATATTCACCAGCAGTTTGCAAAACATTCAGTCCTGGAACTGGGATTAAAGACAGGCAGGTGCAGAGTTTCTTCCCATCTGGATGCCCTGGACAGAGCTTTGCCTGAAGGAGAAGGTGCACAAAGCTTCCCACACTGCTGACTGGAAAGAAAGGATTGTTCTCCCTAGATCACAGTTGGGGAAGTTGAGTCACAGGGCAGTAAATCTCAGAGCTCAGAGAGAGGTTGCTTGGCTAATTTTGTCTTGCCTGTGAATACTAGGCAGAAGGAAACAGAAATGCAAATTGTTTCCTGTGGCAAATAAACCCCCAAGAGCCACACATTTTACTTCCCGCATTCTCTTTTCACATCATCCATGGCCAGTTCAGGCCGAGGCATTGCAACCCCTGTGCCATGCGTGACCCCAAACTCCTCCTCATCACTCTGGAATTGGTCGAATAAATCACAGGGAATTTGCTTTCTTCATTCCTCAAATTATTTCGGAGTTATAAAGCACTTCCAGCACAGCTGCCAAGCTCAGCCTGTGTGATGTTGCCCAGGGCCACTGAGATCTGAGCCCTGGAGACACCCGGTGATCGATCAGAAGCCAGGACACTCTCCATGATCACACCCCTGTGGCAGAGCTGATGGCTCTCCCCTCACCTGAGAGCTGGGGGGAGGGAAATCCAGACAACAAGGGTGCAAACCCATTCCCCAGCCAGCAAAGGCCATACCTGCCCATGCACATGCTGGCTGTACTCATAAAACCGCAGCTCCACCACAGTGGTGCTGGTGCCAAGAATTTATAGTCCGGCTGCACCTGAAGTCCCTGCCCAGCCCCAGGAGAGGGGAGGCAGCTGCAGCCTGGCTGCCTGGGTGGAGAGAAGGAAAAAAAACACAAAACCCTGCTGCTTTGGGCAAATAAAGCAGTGGGAGGCTGGGTTCACGCTGGGGTGGGTCAGTGTGGTGCTCCCCAGCCGTGTGCTTTGGGAAAATCAACCCCTTCCACAGCATCCTGCCACCACCACCAGCAGCCCTGGAAGGGACATGGCACAGGACCAGCCCACACATCTCCAGGGGTCAGCTGCCATCAGTGGCAGGATGCTCAGAGGTCCGTGGACTAGCTGGAATAATCTTTTGCTAAGATGGGTTGCTGGATAGCGTTTTCTGAAGTGTCTTCAGGATTTAAAGGCCCAGCTCCGTGAAGGAATGGAAATTGCAGGAATGAGGTACCTAAATAAGAGCAAGGCACTTGAAAGCCACTCTGGATCAGGCTTTTAATTTACCATTTAACCATACAGTAAGAAATCCTCTTGAAAGATAAGAGCTGTGTTGTAGACAGGCAGGAGGCATCTGTCTAACTTGGTCCCCCTTTTCCACCGGGGCCAGTGCCAGGTTCCTGGGGAAGCCATTACAAATGGGGTTGGCATGTGTAACATTTGCTTGCTCCCCTGATCTCCAGACATTCGTGGAGCAGGATTTTCTGAGCTAGAGAGGTGCTGCCTTTCTCCTTAAGGGCTCTCCATGGGCTTTTTCCTTGTGTCTTTGAACTCTCACACCTCCCATGCGAAGTGGGAGCACCCGCTCCCCCTGCAGCGTGGAGCTCTTCTTAAGGATGCTCCATGGAACAGACATCTCAGGTTTCCTTTCAACCTGGCCCTTACTAACCGTGTTTCACCTAGATCCCAGCTGATATATGAGAAAAGGAGTGAACAATCACCCGTTTTCCCCCTGCTGCTCAGAAGCCTCTGCTTCCAGGAGTCAGATCTTCCACCACCAGCAAGGATGTTCCCGATGCCATGGAACAAAATGACTTCATGCCCCTTGTCGTGCATGGCTTTGGACATAGTTTTCTTTTCCATCCCTGACCGAAACAAAGAAATGCAGGAAGAAAATTCTGTTCTGCCCCATTTGCTGGCTCACTGCAGTTCACAAGTGACCTGGGAGCTCCCTGCTGTGCTGAGAGCGTCTCTGAACCTCAGCACTGCTTCCAGAGGTGGGGAAACTGAGCCACAGGGCAATTGCTTAGACTTCTTCTGGTCACCTGCTAACTCCCCACAAGACAGTTAAAAAAGGCTCCCAAAAGCCAGTCTGGCCAGCACCACTGGGGCATTTAAATTCTGCTTTTCCTTGGGTGGATTTATTCTCACCAGCACTGCTTATTCTCATTACAAGCTTTTTAACATCCAAAACAGTGACAGCAGGTAAACTGAGGCACCAGAGGGACTCCTGCAGCCTGAACAAAACCCCACAGAGTGGTGGCAACAGAGGTGTAGATGAACCCCTTGCCCCCTGACCTGGCAGGACACCTGGGGACATGGGACAGCAGTGGCTGGGCAGAGGGGACAGGGGGTGACAATGGCTCACGGAGGGGCTGTTCCATAACCCAGGAGCCTGGCAGCAAGGCAGGGATGCAGAAGCAGGGAATCAGAGGCAGGGATGCAGAGGCAGGGGCACCACCAACACGGGCTCCCCAGCCCCAGCCAGGCAGCTGATTAAAATGCAGTCCGGCCACCCCGGGCCTGTCCCCACCGTCTCCCGGCTTTAAATAATAGCTTAATTATCTCATTTACATTTGGCTCCTTTCAGGGAGGCACTGCAGTTGATTAACATTTTCCCTCCCGGTGTCTTGCTCTGCATCCCTGCTCCATCCCACCCTTCCCACGCAGCTGGTCCCACTCCCCTGGGCACAGCTCCCTGCTCCCACCACAGTCACCCAGCCCTGCTGCCTCCAGCCCTGCTCCTCCCGCAGAGTCAGGGCTCTCCAGGGCTGTGGAAATGCCCAGACCCAGCTTGCAGATGGCCACAGCAGATGTAGATGCTGGAGGATGGGAATCAGTGCCCCGGCTGGGCAGCTGTGGGATGAAGGCTCTCCTCATCTTCTCTCGGTGTCCTGCCATTGCTTTGCTGCTGGCGCTGCCCCTGATCTCTCCCCACGTTCCCTCTTCCACCCCTCACTGGGCAGCTTTTAACTTTCTTTTTTATCTTCTCTTTTTAAATCTCCTTTGAACGCTCCAGCCAAACACTGAATTCCTTTGAAGAAGAAGAAAATGTCTCTGTGGGTTGCCCTTTCTCACCGGCTGGAGCTGTGAGAGATCCCAGTGCCCAGCCTGAGAGCCTTGTTGCTCCCCCATCCCCAAGGGGGTTCCTGGAGGAGACCAGGACTAGAGGCATCACCAGACCCTCCAAGCCCTGTCAGGTTGCCCAGAAAAGCCAGGTTGTGCTCCTTCATCACATGGGGTCTCTGGGACAAATTATTGTCCCCTGCCTCACTGAAGGGGAGATTTTGCAACAAAATTTATGTGTAATTATCTTCCCAGGCCCCAAGGCCATGAGGCAGAGGAGGAGCCAGGAGGATGTGTGATGTGTGTGGAGTCCCTGCTCTCCCCACCAGTCACACCATACCCCGAACTGGGACAGGACCTCACAGACAGGGGCAGGGAGGTGATGCCACCAGAGACCCATGGATGTCCTCGAGGCTCTTCATTAAACCTGCTGATTGCTGCGTGAGCCCGTGGCCCCTTTCCCCCCTCCTCTCACCCCCCTTCCCTGGCTCCCTGCATCCCTCCCCAGGCTTGGCACAGCCAGCCGAGCCGCAGCACAGCACTGCAGACCCCGCTGCTGAATCCCAGCCTCCTGCGTGACTGCCAGGCATTTCCAGATAGTCCTATTGATCCTGTGGAGCCTCCAAACCCCCATCCCTGCTGCTAATTTAGCTGGGACAGCCAAATCTCAGTCCCTTCTCCCTTTGATCCACTCCCTCCCGCTCCCTTCAAACAGCCCCCCGCTGCCAGGAGAGTTTGTGCTCAGTGCAGAGGTGCTCTTTTTGGAACATATATTTTTAATGGGTATTTCAGACGTGACGCAGGCACGAGGGAGCAATTCTCCCGTGCCCTGGTATTTACATATTTTCCAGCACAGGCAGGGGAAGGTTTCACGGAGGGAGCCCGGCAAACAGGAAGGAAAGGAGCTTTGTGCTTTGTATTGCCAGGGCCCAATTACAGCCTGAAAGGCGAGGAGCCCATCCGGGTATTGCCCTCTCCAGCCAGTCCAGGCTGCAATTACAGTCCTCGCCAGGCTCAGCAGGGTCTGGGAAAAAAATAGATCTCAAGAGCTTCACAAATGATCACTAGCTCACTCTTCGGGGCGCGGGGATTTTAGGGCACCATCTGCTCGCTCTTCTCTGCCAACACAGATCCTAAACACTGCTGGGTTTCACCTGGCTCCTGAAAGAGAAGGAGAGCAAGGGAGAGCCCCAAAGCTCCCTGCTCTTGTTGCTCCCCGGGATGGGAGACTGGGAGTGGGGAGCTGATGCTGCAGGGATGTGGCTGGTGGTACTGCCAGGAGGGCTCAGGGTGGGATGTGAGAGGAGATCCCAGAGAGAAAAGGGGGTGGGAGGTGCAGAGAGAAGCTGGGATGGGGTTTCCCACTCCCACTGGGATTGACCTTCCCACAGAGGATGTGACTCCCAGCCTGGGGCATGCCCAGCCATCGCTGTGCTGCTGGTGCAAACCCAGAGCTGGCAGGAGCCCTGTGAGGGTACCTGTGTTACCAGAGGGACAGCACCCAGCCTGGCACCCCCTGGGCAGCTCACACCACAATTCAGGTCACTTCTGAAGCCCATTCATGCCACCAAATGCCACCCCCAAGCTGCTCACAGGCTTGGCTGCCCTCAAGGTGGTGCCCAGCACGGGGACAAGAGTGTGTGACAGCAGAGGGTGGTGGCACTGCTGCCTGGGGACCTGTACCAGGGAGGGCAGAGCACTGGCTCTCCAGGGAATCTGTCACTGTCACTGTGACTGGGGGGACTCCCTTTAAGCTCCAGGCCATGTGCCATTGACCATGGTAAAATCTGATGGCAACAGCACTTTCCACTGTTCCAGGGCAGTTTCTGGGCAATGATTGGGAAAACTAAGCTGCAGAGAGAGTAGGAAAAGGCAAAAAGAGCTACATGGAAAAATAGATGGAAATATATGAGAACCATGATGTGATTCATGGGCTGTCCTGTGCAGGGCCAGGAGATGGACTCAACAGTCCTTATGGGTCCCTACCAGCTCAGGATATTCCATGATTCTGTGATATTGTGTATTGTGCTAAGACCAGCACGGTCAGGTTTTGAGCCAAACCAGCAAAAACTGGAGTAGTGCAAGTGAGTGAGCCAGGTTTGATCTTCAGGCTCTGCTAGGACTGAAGTAATGTGCAAGGGGAGGGTCTGTCCCACTAAACTGAACTCCCAGAGAACCACCATGCTGCTCTCAACACAGAGGAATTGTGTTTTCTTTGAAGCTCTTTCAGTCTCAAAGTCCTGCCTGGCAATTACACACATTTTCAGGTCTGAATTTGCTGGCCTGTCTCTAGACATATGCTGTATGATATGATATGGAGCATTTGGGCATGGATTTCCATGCAGCAGCGCCGTCTGCTTCCGAGCGCTCCTGCTGTGGCTCTCTCTGCTCCTTCAGCTCTCTGAAACCTACAGATTAATATTTTGATGTACAGGAGGCTGGCTCTGCATCTCAGCATGGGCAGGGAAGGGGTAAACCTGAATCCAGCAGAGCGGGGAGGGCACCTGGGACAGATTTTGGGACAGGGTGAGCAGTTCTGTCACCATGGCCAGGTGCAGGTCACACACCTCTCCCTCTTTTTCCAACAGTGTTGACCATAAACATCCCAATATCAGTGAGGAGGACCATGACTGTTCCTGCAGTCAGGGAATGGGATGTAGCAAGCTCTGTGGGGTGCATTAAACCCAGCCTAATGCCTTGCTTTCCACGGTTGTCCACACAATGAACCACCCAGGACAGTGGCACGTTTCCTGCTGTCCTCCCCATCTTTACCTCGGAATTGTGGGCATGAGAATCATTCAGAGAAACAGTGGGGCAGACCAGAAGCTGATTCTGGCTCCCATCAGTAGGTTCCAGAGTTAAAATCAAGCTGTTATCATGGCAAAGATTGTCCAAGGAAAGCAACTGCAGGCAGGGTTGCACACCCAGACATGATGAGGTGATGACTGCAGCTCCCAACACACTCTGGATGTGAGGACCAGCTCTGCCAGGCTCCTGCCTTTCCCTTGGCACAGGACCTGGCTCTCTGCAGGATCCCCTCCATGAGGACACTTTGCAGCAACGTCAAGGGCAGGTTTCCCTCTTTGGAGTGCACACTGAGGGTCTGACCAGGGTGAGCACCCTCAGCACACCCCAAAAGGCTGGGTGGGCAGAATCCTGTCAATTTGACCTACGATTCATCCTGGAAATGGCTCCTGAGGCTCCTACTCAGCAGGCAGGCACTGAGTGTGGATCTGGGTCATGAGCAGGGCCACAGCATGTCCTGGCTAGAGCCCTGCAGTTCCCACTGGCCAGCAGACCACCCCGCACCCTGTCCCACATGCCATGACTGGCCCTGGGAGCTCCCTGGGCTCAGGGGGCAGCAGCACCTGGCCGAGAGAGGAGGAAGAGCCATTCCAGAGCTGCAGGCACAGAGATCCCATCCAACATGAGGCCCAGTCCCTGCAGCAGGGAGGTTCTGAGGGCAAGATTGGAGATGTCCCTTGCTGCACCTTGTTTCCTCTTTGGAGAGTTCTTATTGCCACCAGGATAAGAGGAAGGACACTCAGTGCCATGGTCTGGCCTGCGGATGCTCCCAGCAGCTGCCAGTGAGGCAGAGCCTGACCCCCACCGTGTTTCAGCACAGATGTGACCCCCAGCAGGGTGTCAGTCCCCAGTGACCCCATTCCAGCTCCCAGCCAGAGCCAGCTTTACCTCCCTGTGCACGAGGGAGACCCTGGCTGAGCGTGGTGCCCAGCCTGAGGTCCCCAGCACTTTGCCAGCTGCCTTCCCAGCAATGTGCAGGGTGGGGGGCTGAGGTTACCTGGCCCCTTCGCTGTGTTTGCTCCTCCTGGTTTGGCGCTGGTGGAGCCACGAGTGGTGATGATGGTTTGTGCATCCCTTCTGATGAGGTCTTGCAGCCCACGAGACCCTACAGTCCTCAGGCTTGCCTCTGACCCTCACAGGAGTGCCAGCACTGCTGTTTAAGGGCTAAAGGAGGTCCCAAACCACAGCTGGAAATGTCACAAGTCTCTACATCAGAACTTCTCCAAGAACCACCTTCCAGGGAGTTCCAGCTGAATGAATCCTGGACCAGGTCTCTGTCCCACTGATGCTCCTTCCCAGCCCCAAACACCACGAGTGGCACCATTTATGCTGCCTCACCCCACCAGCCTGTGCCCGAGGCCACAGGAGGATGGGGTCCCCCCTTGAGCCCACCGTGCTGCCAAGCCCTGGCCCCCACCTCCCCTGCACACCACTGCCCCTAAAAAGCCAAAGCCACATGCCTTGCTCCCAGCTGCTGGAGAACAGCCAGGAACCACTTCCAGACTGCGTCACCATATTCATGGCCTCTCTTGGGCTATATTTAGTTTTGTGACTGCAGGTTTTTGTGGACGTCGAGTTGCTAAAGAACTGGCACTCCCCACTCAGAGCAGCGAGCATCCCGAAGGGGAGCTGAGCTGGGAGGAGGGAGCTGAGCTGGGAGGAGGGATTTGAGCTGGGAGGGGGGAGCTGCACAAGCTGAAGGAGCCCTGAGCATCCCCCAGGTGAGGTTTGCCTTGCTGACAGAACAACCAGCACGCCGCAGTTTTAGCCTCCTCTGCAGGGAAGTGCATGTGGAGCTGGCGAGCTGTGCAGAGCCAATTTCGTTTTGCCACAGCCAGCAGATCTGGAGAGGATGGGAACCTTCAGTGCCAAAAGCTGCCTTGCAAAGAGGTCACAGCAAACAGGGAGGGAGGAACTGTGGCTGTGCTGCACATCAGCCACTGTGGTCTGCAGGTTTTTTACGAGTC
The DNA here is from genome assembly GCA_013397075.1 of Rhabdornis inornatus. Classification (NCBI taxonomy): domain Eukaryota; kingdom Metazoa; phylum Chordata; class Aves; order Passeriformes; family Rhabdornithidae; genus Rhabdornis; species Rhabdornis inornatus. The sequence continues at coordinate 84,711 of VWZS01007634.1, read as the reverse complement.
TGAGCTCAGAGGCACTGACTCAACCACCACAGTCTCCCTCTGGTCCCCCGAGGCCCCGAGTGCTCCAGACTGGCCTGCAGCACAGCAGGGGATGGCAGGAGGGCATCTCTGGGAATCCCACTGGGTCCCTTTGGCTCAGGTACAGCTGGGCAGCTGCCAGACCTTGTGATTCTCCTTCTGCTTCACTCTGATACCTGGGATGATCCTGGGATGGGACACGTGCCCAGGAGGTGCCATGGATGGGGTATGGGCTCTATCAAATCCCATGTCCTGGTGCAGAACAGGGGGAGATCTGAGCAGCCTGGTCTAGTGGAGGATGTCCCTGCCCATGGCAGGGGCTTGGAATGAGAAGAGCTTTAAGGTCCCTTCCAACCCGAACCACTCCAGGATTTTATTACATGATTCTATGAAGCCAGTGCATGGTGATCCATGGCCTTAAACATGGTTCAGCCACCCTCTTCCAGCCTTCAGGAGCCAAAAAAACTGTTTTGGAGTTCATTGCGTGAGGAGGTGGAGCAGTCCTGGAATGCAGACCTCAACATAAAGTGGCAGAATTCCCCAGGTCAGAGGGGACCTCAGGAGGTCTCTGGTTCAACTTTCTGCTCAAAGCAAGGTCAACTGCAAGGCCTCACTGTCCAGTGGGGCTTGAAAACCTCAGAGGATGGAGCCAGTACAGCTTTCCTGGGCAAGCTGCTGATGCTTGGCTGCCTTCATGGAAAAAAGTGTGTCTTCATCACCACTCTGAGCTTCTCTTAACTTACCTCATGTTGTCTCTCTTCCTCTCACCATACACTGCTCTGAAGAGTCTGGCTGTCTTCTCCAACACCTCCTCACAGGTACTGCACAGCTTCTGAATCCTTCCCTTCTCAAGGATAAATCTCCCACTGTTGTTCTCATCATCCTGGAAAGGGGAGGAACTACCTCCAGAAAGAAAAGAAAAAAAAAAAAAAAAGAAAGATAACTACCTCAAACTCTTGTGACCCTCTTCACTCCAATCCCACTAAAAGTGATGGTAAATGAGAAGATCCCATCCTGTCATACCCTGGGCTGCTCTAAGAATCAGGAACAATAAATCAACTGACTTCAGTGCAAGATGTTCCCATCTCTTTGCTGACACCAGATAACACAGGGCTGGGAATATTCCCAGCCTGGAACACCTCTGAAGGAAAAGAAGCTGCTGTCTGCAAGGCAGGGAAACAGAGATACTTAACAGGTAAAACAAGGGAAAAGGAGGCTCCAGAGGTCTCAGGTAAATCCATTAATCCCACTGTGCCTTCATTTTCCATGCTGCTCCTGAGGAACTAGTGGCTGAATGCACAAAGTATCTGCTCAGAGAAGCAATTGCTGTCTGATCAGCCTCTTCCCTGGCTGAATCTCCTGCCCTGTGCTGATATCACAGACTCTCAGCACGAGCCAAACCCAAAAATCAGTGCTTACATGGCCAAGGTGAGCTCTCCAGGAGGTGAGCTGTATCTTTTTCTGGGTTGACAAGATTAAGAGGGGCTGGAGGCACAGGAGTTAGCTCCATCCATCAGGAGCAGATCTGGGTATCACCATCATCAACCATCATCAACCATCTCCCTCTGCCTCCAACAGGGACCCTACAGAGGCTCCTCTAGCAGCACTGACCAAGGCCAGCCCTGGTCACAGAGACAGCAATTCCAGATGTGGCAGCTGTGGACAGGTGGGCTGGAAGTGAGCAGGGATGTAGAAGGTGTGATGGAAACAGGTGGTTAAGGGCAGTGTGGAGGGCAGGTGGTGTGGGGAGGAACAGGACATAACCAGAGCAAGGCAAGAGTGACCATGAGCTCTGGGTCTGCTGGAAAAGACCAGCTCCCATGAGAGAAGGCCATTGGGAGCTCCATAAAGGTGAGAGCAACCCAGGAAGCCTTTGGAAACTACCAGCAAGACTTAAAGAGGGTCAGGAGATTGTAGGTCTCATCTCGAGCTACTCATTAGCCACAAGGACTCTGGCCTTTCAACCAGTCTAATTACTGATTGCTCAAAGGATAACACTTCCCACAGCTGCTAAACTTGCTGACACTGGGCCCTGGATGTCTTCTATTCTGGGAAGGGGGAGTGGAGTCTCCTAGTGTGAACTTGTGGAGCTGGGCAAAGCCACACTGGAGCAGAGATAAAGTCAAGGACAGCTGCAGCTGCTTGGCAATCGTTCAAAATGAGCCACGAGTCACTGACTTGGCTATTCTGGGACAAGCTGAAGAGCCAGAGCTGGGGAGAACGAATTCATAGCCTGCTCACACAGAAATGGACTGCAGCAAGCCTGGACCTGACCAACACCCAGGCACATTTGTTAGGGACCTGATGGGAGACTGCAAAGCTCTGTCCCTGGTCACTAGCAAGGAGCTGTGGCTGCAGATCTGCTTTGGGATTGATCTAGCAGAGCTCACAGGTCTCCAGCAGGGGAGAACCACACAGGCTCCCTGAAAGTCACAGAGAGAAATCGCTGCTTTGAGGATTTTTCAGCCCTTCAGGTCGCCTGAAATTGGGTCAAAGCCTTTGCCCAGGGCTGCCATGCCTGAGTACAACTGCTGCTGAACCTTCTAGAGAACCCAACAGAGGTTTCTCAAGTTGGAATTTATTGGGGATGGGCTGGATGAAGCTTGTGATATTCCCTGAATCTGCAACCGGTGACCAGAGTAATCTTTTCAAATCTCTGCCTAAGGCTGGAACCTGAATTGTTTATGTGCTGTATTTCCCAGCTTTTGGGTGGGAGCACTGGGCTGGGAGGCTCTGCTGTGGCCCAGCAAAGGTCTGCTCCCTGCCTCCAGCACTCCCAGCATTGCTGGGACTGACCTGACCCCTCCACACAGCCCAGTGCAGGTCACCTCCAGAGCTGCAAGACTCAGATAGACAATTAAGCTCGTTGGGAGCTCACCCAAAGGACACCAGGCCTTTTGAGGTCACTCACTGCATATGCTGGGAAGCAGATATGATCTCATTAGGCAAATATTTATGATCAATATTGTCCACACTCTGGCAGTGAACAGCATCACTTGCAGCAAGAAGCTCTCCAGGGATGGATGTGGGTTAACAGAAGAGCCTGGGCTGAGTGTGAACCTCTGCTCACCTGGCTTGGAAATACCTACATTTATCCTAAACATTTTTTTCACGATTCACCAGGAGATTAATTAGCTGCTTGGAAACCCCAGACATTAATTATTGATTATGCAAAAGATTTTGTTCATCACAGTTGCTGAGCTTGTCAGTGCTGCGGGATAGGATGGCTGAGGACATCAGGATGGAGGGGAAGTCTGGATGGGCCCTGGAGAGCGAGTGGATTTGTGGGGCCTCTCCACAAGGCAGAACGGCCCCAAACCAGGATCCAAGCTGCCCTGAGAGGCAGGGAACTGAGGCAGAGGACAGCGTGACCCATTTAGGATACAGACACGGGACCCCTGCACCCTGGGGCGCCTGAGCTGGCGCTTGGGGCGTGCGGAGGGGAGATTCCAGCATCGCCTCCCCCTCTCAGGAACACAGCAGCTCCACCGGCACAGCCCGGGTGCCAGCAGCCCCTCCTCGCCCCGGCTCCCCGGGCAGAAGGAGCCGCAGCCGCGGCGAGCGCGGGTGGCAGTGATAAACCTCCTGCAACGCCCGGCAATTAATCTTGCGGAGCGGTGAGTCACAGTCACCCGGAGCTTCCTCCCCTCACCCAGAACCAGCCACTGCCGTCTCCAGAAGCTCTCGGCTCCAAGGACCTGCAGATGCCACCTGGTTGGGGAGAGGGATTTTTTTTTTTTTTTTTTGTGCTGTGCCATCACTGAGAGGTGCTGGATCCCCTTCCCGCTGCACCCGAGGGAAACAAAACCCACCGATACCCAGATGTGCCCGCCCATCTCTGCAGAGGAGTGGGGTGCTTTATTCCCAGCTTCTCTGGCCATCAGGAAGGCGAGAGGGAAATGCCATCCTCATGATAAAGCCCATATAAAAGAGGTGTCAAAAGCCAGAGGGGTGGAGGAGGCGGGAAGGACTTAAATAAAGCCCCCGAGAACGAACGGGTATATTTAACTCCCACCAAGAAAATGCCCCCGCACGTTTTCCCCCCGTCCCCACCCCCCAAAATCAGCGGTGCTCCCCAAACTTTCCCAAGCTTTTCCCGGGGAAAAGCCTCTTCCCGCCTTGCCCTAGGCATGAATGCAGTTTGCAGTTTTAACAGCAGATGTCTCTCCTATTATGATTTATAAAAATGCTTAAAATAAATAATGCAAACATATTTACAGGAATGAATTCCTGCTCCTGAGCGCGTTTGTCAGTCGGAGGCTCCCGAGCAGGAGCGCTGAGCCGCCTGAGTGCCTCCCGCACAGCCTCCCGCTGCCCCCGCCGCCCCTCCCGGCGCTGCGGCGGCTGCCAGGAGCCCAGGGCAGGGTGGCCAAATCCCAAATCCCCCCCACCAGCCCCTCCCCAAACCCCGGGTCTGGGCCCACACCAGCGTTTCAATACAAATGTTGTATAATCAACGTGTTAAATATTTAAAATGGTCGTGCAGGAGAGCTGCCCGGCGGTGCCTGATTTCACACATCCTGACAATTTCACGGACCTCTGGGCTTACGTTTCTTGGCAAATAATGAAAGGCGGTGGGAGCCCCCTTCCTCGAAGGGCACGTTGGGGAGGTTTTGCCCTGGCCGCAACTCCTTCAAACGCGATGCGACTTGTGCAGCGCCTCTCCCACCTCCGCGCCCAGCCATGTCCAATGCTTTTAAGCGTGACCTTGGCGCGGGGCGGATGCAGCCGTCACGCCGCCGAGGTGACTCAAAGGCAGAGCGGGGGCCCGGGGAGGGGGGCACGGCCGGGGGCAGCTGCCGGCGCTTCCAATGGAGCAACTTTTCTTTTCCACGGCCGTCCCCGCAGCCGCGCTCTTTCCGGCGCGGTGCACACAAAGAGCCGGCGTACCTGCGGTGATGCGAGTGGCCCAATTACCGCTCCGCACCCAGGCTGCCCGTTTCCATAGCTTCACAGCACAGCGCTTCCCTCTCCCGAGGCCATCGGAGCAGGACCCGGCATCTTATCAGCGATCATCCTGCCACGCAGCGCTCCTCCGGGCCCTACCTGCCGACGGCCAGTCTCGCTGGCAACGCAGGATAATATCTTTTCCCACCAGAGCCGTGCGATGATTTCTTCCCGCCGTAATTTTGTCTTGCTTCCAAAGCCTCTTGCATAAGCGGCGCCGAGGAAGCAGAGCACAAAGCAGGGCAGCTGCAGGAGCTCCCCCGAGCAGGGGATGGGGTGGGAGGCTGTCCCAACCTGGAGGACACCCCGACAGTGTGCTCCACTTTTCCTAAGGAAAGGAGGGGGCATCTAAAAGGACTGATGTGTTTCCCTGGCCAAACCCCACTGGCAAGCTGTGAAGCTGAGCCAGGAGGACAAGGAGGTGGAGGGCAGAATTTTCTCCCCAGTGAGCCAGATCCTGTCTGGATGAGAGCTCTGCGGGAGCCCAGAACCACACCCTCTCAAAACAGGCACAGAATTTGGGCTGGGAAGCCTGCTCCAGGAGGAGTGAGGGTCTTTGTGGCCTCCTGAAGGGGTGACTTGCTCCACTTCCTTGCCTTCTTTGCAGGTTGCCTTGGCAAGGAGCAGAAGCACAGGGCGTGCAGAGGCACGAGTTGTCTCTGCTGTGGCTTTTGTCACGGTGGAGAGACACATTCCAGGTAGCACAAGCAGGAAAAGCATGAACTGAATACCCTGACGTTTTCCCAGCGTGGGTCTCGCATCCTTTTCCACCTCAGCCAGAGGCACAGCCAGCACTGCACATCCCATCCACCCGGCCTCCACTTCCCAGCTCCAGAGCTGGATCCGTGGGCAAAGCCAGGAGAGAGAAGTACCAGCCCCTGTCCTGGTCAGGGGACTGTGGCCATGCCAGCCATCGCACCCTGCACAGCCCAGAGGATGGTAGCACCACACACAATACAGGTTGCTCAGCACTCTACATCCTCTGGGTGTTGATGTAGGAAGGGCAGATCCCGACAGGAATCCATCCCAAACTTCCCAAACAGGCTGGAATTGTTAACACTGATGGTTCACCACCAAAATCCCTGATTTTAGAGGGGCTCTGATTATTTCTCTCTGCTGACCAGAAGCAGGACCTGGGGGAATGCTGGAGCTGTGTCAGGGGAGAGTCAGGTTGGATATTTGGAAAAGGTTCCTGTCCCAAAGGGTGGTCAGGCACTGAACAGGTTTCCCAAGGAAGTGGTCACAGCCACAAGGCTGACAGAGTTCAAGAGGTGCTTGGCCAGTGCTCTCAGACAAACGATGGGATTATTGGGATATCCTGTGCAGAGCCAGGAGTTGGACACAATGGTTCTTATGGATTCCTTCCAGGTCAGGATATTCCATGATTCTGCGATTCTAAGATTTGGGAATTTGGGCTCCATCTGAAAGGACAAGGAGCATCTGTTACCTTGGGAAGAGAAGTGTTTATTTTTCATGTCTCTGGTATTAGAGGAACTTTGTGACTTTTCACTTGCCATCTAGAAAAGTCATTTATATCAGTAGTGGATAAAACCAAGGGCCTCCTGCTGTTCAAAGCAACACTTTTTTGTTTCAGAAAGAATATCTAGAACAGTTCATTTTGGGTTGACCCAAAGTTATTTCTTTCCCCTGGGTTTTTGATTTAACAGCCCAAACAATACAACCCCACTCATTCTCCCAGCCCAAGGATACTTTTTGCCACACATCAAGTGCCTGCTTGAAATTTTCCATGCTTTGTGGCTGAGTCAGACTACATTTTTCTCTCCAAAATTTAAGCAAAAACTCATTTCTGAGAAGAGAGCTTTGCCCACCAAGCAGGACCATGAAGCTTTCCCACTGCCTTGCCTGGAATCAGGAATGAGATGGCCGTGCTGGGCCATGTTCCATTTCCCAAGGAGCTGCACATGCATTTGAGGGAATTATCAGCCTCTGGAAATGGTTTTTGTAGAGTAGTTTGAAGCCGGGAAATGCTACAGAATTTGCTCAGCCTCTGGAAAACTGGGATATTCCAGGGAGCAGAGGGCAGCATCACTGTGCCCAGCAGCTGATGCCCAGGGAAAGGACACAGCCAGTGTCTGTAGGGATGAGATGCTCCCAGCCCTGGAGATGTGACTGAAGGACTTTGCAACATGGACATGACATGTTCGTGTTTTCTCTTCTGTCTGGCTTTTTTTTTTTACCCAAATCTGTCTCTGCCAGGTTTGAAAGCTGCACCTGCAGGACAGTTCAAACTCTAGTGTGAACTCACCTGCCTCACACCTCTCCTGTGTGGGTTCAGCCTCCTGGATCCCACCTGGGGGCAAAGAGAGGTGATGATGCCATGGATGCTGCAGACAGAACGGCTTCCTCCAGGACCTCACACCATCACAAGGGTTTCATTTCCCAGCAGAGCTCCAGAGGCAGCTGGAGAAGGAGGCAGGGGACACCCAGTGAAAGCAAGCAATGCCTCTGGGGCCAAAGAAATCCACAGGACCCTGAAGAAGGCTGACAAACTCAGGAGTGCTCATGTCCCACCATGGCTGTGTTTTCTGAGCCATATTCCCAAACTGTCCCACGTGCCTTGGGTGGCACCTGCCCAGGAGCACCTGGGCACCGGGCAAGGTGCCAGCCCTGTGCCTGCCCTTCAAGAGAGCTACAGAGGGAAAGCCTCAGGGCAGGTCCCCAGCTTCCTGCAGCTGCTTCTGAGCTGAAAACCATCCGTGCTGGGCAGCAAAGGCACGTCCACCCCTGCCTGTGCCCACAGCACTGGCCTCACCCAGATGGGACAGGCTGTGACCTGATTGTGGGAGGAACAAAAAGGCAGCAAATGCAGCAGCCCAGGTTGTGCTGGGTGTCAGCTCAGCTCTGCTCAGCACAGACATGACTCAGGACAACCAGCAAACTCCTCTGAGACAGCTGCAGCAGCAGAGACATGGCAAGTGAGGTCCATTTCTCTCTTTTCCCTGCTGTCCTGGAGCTCTGACACTGCCAAGAAAAGCAAAGATGCCCAAAATCTGTGACTAGAATATGAATGTGATGTTCAGGCTGTGGCAGTGGCTGTAACCCAGCTTGAACTGCTCAGCCACAGAGATCCATCCTGAGCTGCAGGCAGCAGGGACGAGGCCAGCCCAGCTGAAAAACCCTCCCAAACCCCTCCCTCCAGCCCCAGCACTCCTGTTGGTGCCTGCCTGCACCCCTCTGCTTGCCCACGGAGCTCTCCTGCCTGCCTGTGCCACAGCCTGCAGTCCTTGGCATCCCTGTGGCACAGCAGAGGTTGCTGGCAGTGTCTGAGCAGATGCTGAAGAAGAGGGAGTAACCCACATGTGGTCATGCCTGGGAAAGATCCAGGCCACTGGGTTTGGTCATGATGGAGAGCAGAGTAAGTGATGTGGATGTGAGAAATCCACCAGCTCTGAGCACAGGGGCTGCACTTCCAGGCAGTGAGGGGGTGCCAGGGCTGGACTGCCTGAGGGCTGTGGCCAGTGGGGCCCCACCAGCCTCCAGCTCTTTGGCTGTGAAAAGGGCCAGAAACCTCGGAAAAGGCTTCTGCACACTGTATCCAGTGGAGCAGGACTGCCTGGCCCTCCTTTCCATGGGCATAACCCCTCCACACTCATCCAGCCTCACAGAGCCCAGCTGAAGAGCTGCCTCTGGTTTTCCAACCTCAACACACCAGAGCAGAGGTTTGGGATGAGGCAGAAGGGCCACGTTGGACTGATGACATCCATGGAGAAAGACTGAGGTCCCCAGGATGCAGCATCCACGTGCAGCCCCCATGTGTGAGCCACACCTTGCCTTAGGGACTGCACCTATCCCAGTCATGTTTCTGGGGGCATCTTGCCCCGCTTTGGAGATGGGCTTGAAAGGTGCTCCAAGGTTCTGTGGGCAGCAGAAGCTTTGCCTGGGTCTAAAGGTGCCTGTTCCTGGGCTGGGAGAACCAGCAGGGCTCTGAGCAGGGCTTTGCTCTCCAGTCTGGCCAAGCCAGCAGCTGAGAGGGAAAGAGGGAAGAGGAGGAAGAAAGGGAAGAAGAGCTGCTGCAGGTCTGCTCCACCAGGGTTGTGGCAACGCCAGGATCTGTGTTAAGAACTGGCTTCCCCAAGTTTAGGAGGCTGAGAGATACAGGGAATAAATTACTTGTGACACTGACTCCTACACTTCCAGACTCATACGGGATTTAGCCACCAGACTCCCGGTTAAGTCAGCACCGGTTATTAAGGTCAGGAGAAGTCGGGTGGCTAAATCCTATCTGGGGCTGTGGCATGGGGCTGTGCCAGTCTGGGGAGGCATCCTGCTGCTCCAAGGTGCTGTGCCCCTTGGCACCACTCCCCAACACCCAGAGCAGCCTGAGACTGCTCCCATCACAGCCTGGACGTCAAATAAATGAATTATCCATTATTGCATCCAGATCCTGCATGGGGATATGGAGAGGAGAGGAGAGGAGAGGAGAGGAGAGGAGAGGAGAGATCTTGCCCTGATCCAGGAAGAGCCTGGTTTGTTTTGCTGCTGGTTTCTGAGTGGTTTCACTTATCTCTTTCCTCCTCCACTACCTGAGGTTTCATATGCTCTAGGGACATGTCTCCATTAACCACAGTTTTCTTTGGCAGTTTTATTTCATTATAATCTCTCTTCCCACTAATCATTCCCAGCTTTTGTTGTTATTTTTATTATGATGATTTTCACAAACCCATTGTTTCCAGCTATACTTAACCTGGCCGTGTCCCTTTAAATACCACAGCCTGGGCAGAATAGGGGATCAGTCCTTTGACAGGAGCTAAAGTCCTGTTTGATCTGGATTAGATGCTGATTTTGCTTACCAGACTAAAGACCGAGGGGGACCACGCAGTGCCTGTGTTTGCACAAACCTGCCTGGTCGCATTCCTCCTGCTGCCCGTGTCCAGCCCAAGGGGTGAGCGCGGGGCTGTGCACACAGCTTGAAATCCAAGCGGATAAGCAGTCACTTTGTCTGGAGATGTAAGAAAACGGAGGTGTGGGGACAGAGTGGCAGCTCTGCGCTGTGCTGGGGAGGTGGCCCGGGGTGAAGAGTGTCCCCAGGGTGGGAGCAGGCCAGCACCCATCACTGGGATCCACTCTGGAGGTCCAGCTCTGACTTGTTGCCCATTTTGCCACTTGAGGCTTAAATGTGGGTCCCTGATGGCCCATCTCATGGGGGGACTGGCAGGATGAGGGAGCACCCAGACCTCCACCATTCCCCCATCCAACAGATCGTGTTTTCTCCAAGGATTCCCATCTCTGCTGTGTCCCCTTCCCACCCCCATTTCCCACCTCTTCTCCTGCCCTTTTCTCTCGTTCTTCTGCCTAAAGGGAGAGTGTTCTCTCTTTCCCTGTGCACTCCTCATCCCCTCATGTCTTGCCCTGCCCTGGCCCCTTCCCTCAGATCAGCCCCAAGCTCCCAGGAGTGGCTCTGCCTCCTCAGCTGCCCTGCAGCATCACCCCCTGCCACGTTCCTGCTGCTTCTGGAAGGCACCACGGCCAAACCATGCTCCAGCAGAGGTGACAGGGCCACCAGCCAGCTCAGGCACTCCATGGGCTGGAGCTAGGGGTGCAGGGAGCCCCCATCACACATACACACTTGCAGCAAAACCAATTTATACCTCCCCCTGTGGCTGTCTCGATGGAGAAATGTCAGCACTCACGGCAAGGCAGTGAACCGTGCTGCTGCTGGGAGCCCTCCCAGCCCAGCAGAGAGGCAGGAGCTGGGGCTCAGTGCGAGCCCAGGGCCTGCACCCCGTCCCTCACTGCAGCGAGGGGGGAGCACACAAGTGGGACCTGCCCCAGGCTGGTTTTGCCCCACCTGCTTCAGGTTAAAAGCACCAGAAAAGAAACAAAGAGGGGAGAAGAGGGTCTCTTGCTCAGAGAGTCAGAGTCTTGCTGGGGGGGCATCTCCCACCTGGAAGGATGAGACCTGTGTCCATGATGGCCAGGTGGAAGGATGCCAGGGGTAGTGATGCCACCTGAGCACCCAGAGCGTGACAGGGCACAGCTGGGGGGTGCTGAGCTGTGCCAAGCACTCCTGCTCACTGCCAGGCTCCAGCTCTCCCAGACAGAGGTGCAAGACCTGCAAGATCTTCAAGGGCATCAGTCTCCTGCCTAGTGCAGTCCCAGAGCTGGAAAATGAACTCTGCTGGAGGTGGGCAGGGTCAGGGCTGCACCACTGCTGGAGGTATCGCTGCCCACAGCAGGTGGGGCTTCAGCAAGCACAGGGCCAGCACGTGAGGTAAAATGCAGAAATTAATGACTGTAAAGGTCAAGCAGGATGTACTGATGGAGGCATCAGCCCTTGGGTCCGGGGATGGGCTTGGCTGACTCTGCTGCAGTCCCAGCTGCCAGGACAGAAGGCACCAGGACTGGCATCACCCCCCTGCCCACTCCCAAGCCCCCCAAGACAAGAGGGTGACACCTCAGTGACAAGGGTGGGTGAGGAGATGGAGAAACCCAGGGTTGCCCAGGGCTCTGCCAGGGGAGACTGTTGCTGAGATTTGGCAAGTACAGGGATGAGAGGGGAAGGTTGTCCTGCTGTTGTCTTCTTGCCCACAGGGAATCCTCGTGGCACAGGGTGGCCTTGTGGAACACCCTGGTCACCATTCCCTTCAACCAGAAGTAGGAGAGCAGGCAAAGCCAGAAAGCAGGTGGGACCAGATGGACCGTTTTAATGATTTGGGAGGTCTCATCCATGCTTGTCCTGTTCCTGCACCCATCCTGGGTTTCATAGAACCTGCTCTAATCACTTGCTGGCTCATGGGTTTGCCAACAAGACACAGACCAGCAGCTCCTCCATCCCTGACAGGCCTGCCCCAGGCTTGCTTGGGCTCAGGCAGAGGGGCTGCAGGAGAAGCCAGCTGCAGGAGAAGCCAGCCCAGGGGGCTCAGAGGCAAGGCAGGAGAGGGCAGGGCATCCTTCCTTCCCCTTGGGCATCTCATCCTCCAGCCCTGGGTCAGAGGTGCAAGGGGAAACTTCAGGACTGGCTGAGGGGACAAGGACAGGGCAGCCTGGTCCTGTGTCCCACTGCCTGTGATACCATCTGGACACCTCCACCAGTACTACATCCACTCCCAGCATTTTGGTGGGGGGAGAACACAGTTCCCAATTCCCAATTCCCCAGACTGATGCTTCACCAGGGCTGTCAGCACCGATGGCTGGCCAAAAGCCAGGCAGGCTGCAGGCTGCAAACCCCCAGCTCAGACGGGTGGTACCTGTCACCTCTGCTAAGCCCAGCTCAGCCACTGTCATCCACCCATTGTCACCCAAGGGCTGAAGGCTCACGCTGTGCCTCCCCTGGCTGATAACACCACGCCTTGCACGGAGTAGCCTCCTTCTGCTGTCACAGGCCGACCTATTTCTCACAAATCCTGACTCCTCTGGCCTTAAAACATCTTGACGCAGTGCTGAGACTGGCCTTGGCACAGCAGCCAGTCCCTGATGAAGCGGGAGTTGCTGTGGCTTGGCGTGGGCTTTGCAGTGAGCAGGCATGGCTGGGAGAGCAGCACAGATCAGGGAGCACTGATGTGCTCATCAGGAATAATCAGGCATTGATGGTGATCGAAAACAGGAATACCATGGCCCAACCAGGCTAAATGGTCCTGGCTGCCCTCAGCCCTGGGCTTCTGGGTGTTGTGGTTCTCTGGAGCTGATGATGGAAGAGCTGTCCTCCTTCATGCAAGCACACCCCAATGTCCCAACACTCTGTGGGGTCCAGGGGGTAACCTGAGACCCCAAACCAAGACAGCTTCTCCATGGAGGCAGCACCTTGGAGCTGCAGGCAGGATGCCAGGCCTGGTGGTGCTCTGGTCCCCAGGGCAGGAGGACCTCGGGCAGTTTCTGTGCAGGAACCACCCTGTGATGGCTGCAGTGACATCCCCAGCCTCCTGCAGAGCCGCAGCAGGGCGGCCAGCCAGGGCCCTCGGCCAGCTGGAGCCGCAGCTTTGCCTTGCTGGGGACACAGCTCATCCCAGAGTGGGCTGGCGGGATGCAGGAATGGGTGTCAGCTTCCACCTCCAGAGTCCTTTCCAAGGATGCTGCTGGGTAAACATCCTCCTGCCCCAGCTCAGGCATGGGGAGATCTCAGTGTGTGGTGGTAGGTTAGGAATTTTGGAATTCTCAGAGGTGACGTGATGTGGATGTCAAGCCTTTATCATGGATAAAGGACCTCCCATGGCTCCTCTTCCCTGAGAAAAGCCCTTTTCAGTCTTGCTCTGATGCAGAGACAACACAGCATCCCTCAGACCTCGTGGGACCCTCCTCCTGTCCCACACCCCAGCATAGGACATTTGTGGGGAAGAAGCCAACACAGAGCTCATTCCCAGTGGAGAATGTGCAAAGAGACATCCTTAGCCTGAATTCAGAAATTCCACAACCTTTTGGAAGAACTTCAGCCTAGGCTGAAAATCGGCCTGGAAAGCTGCCATGATGTGTGTGACACAGGGAAGGTCACCTGGCCAGCTGTGGGGAGCAGAACTTGGGAGGCTTAATTAGGTTAATGGTCCCAATTGAGCTATCTCAGCAGCCCCAGGCTCCAGCCTGAGCCAAGCCAGATGTGTGACAGTGAGCATCCCCCACAGCTGCCCATGCCTGGGGACCCCCAGGACACGTGCACTGGTCCCATCCAGATGCTGTGGGGCTGCCAAAACCCCAACCAAGCTGGTGTCAGCTCAGCCAGGACATTCGGGGAAGCACCCACCGATGGCCCAGCCATGCTGGAGATGCTGGATGGCTCTAACACCTGGCACCGGGGCTGTCATGTGTCCCTACCAAGGAAACCTGAGCAGATCCCAGCATCCCAACCTCCCATTGGAGTGGCGAGTGTGACCTGGGTCCCCTCCCAGCAGCCACAATTCGGTGCTCACGGAGGTTCCCACCGCACCGCCAAGATCCTGCAGCCTCCCATGCCAAGCCGCCGCCCCCTCGGTGTCCCCGCGGTGGGATGGGAGCAGCCGTGTCCCGGTGTCCCCGCGGTGTCCCTGCGGTGTCCCCGCAGTGGGAACAGCCGTGTCCCGCATCCCCTCAGTGTCCCCGCAGTGGGATGGGAGCGGCCGCGTCCCAGTGTCCCCGCAGTGGGACCACACGTGTCTCGGTGTCCTCGCAGTGTCCCCGCGGTGTCCCCGCGGTGGGAGCAGCGGTGTCCCGCAGCCCCTCGGTGTCCCCACAGTGGGAGCAGCCGTGTCCCGGTGTCCCCGCGGTGTCCCCGCAGTGGGAGCAGCCGTGTCCCAGTGTCCC
>VWZS01007634.1:32836-70476 GCA_013397075.1 Rhabdornis inornatus | reverse complement strand
TGTCCCCGCAGTGTCCCCGCAGTGTCCCCGCGGTGGGAGCAGCCGTGTCCCGGTGTCCCCGCGGTGTCCCCGCAGTGGGATGGGAGCAGCCGTGTTCCGCAGCCCCGCGGTGTCCCCACGGCGTCCCCGCGGTGTCCCCGCAGTGGGATGGGAGCGGCCGCGTCCCAGTGTCCCCGCAGTGGGACCACACGTGTCTCGGTGTCCTCGCAGTGTCCCCGCGGTGTCCCCGCGGTGGGAGCAGCGGTGTCCCGCAGCCCCTCGGTGTCCCCACAGTGGGAGCAGCCGTGTCCCGGTGTCCCCGCGGTGTCCCCGCAGTGGGATGGGAGCGGCCGCGTCCCAGTGTCCCCGCAGTGGGACCACACGTGTCTCGGTGTCCTCGCAGTGTCCCCGCGGTGTCCCCGCGGTGGGAGCAGCGGTGTCCCGCAGCCCCTCGGTGTCCCCACAGTGGGAGCAGCCGTGTCCCGGTGTCCCCGCGGTGTCCCCGCAGTGGGAGCAGCCGTGTCCCAGTGTCCCCGCAGTGTCCCCGCAGTGTCCCCGCAGTGTCCCCGCGGTGGGAGCAGCCGTGTCCCGGTGTCCCCGCGGTGTCCCCGCAGTGGGATGGGAGCAGCCGTGTTCCGCAGCCCCGCGGTGTCCCCACGGCGTCCCCGCGGTGTCCCCGCAGTGGGAGCGGGCTGCCGGCCGGGAGGTCACGCCTGGCCGGCGGCGCTCACGCCGGACCCGCCATCCGGCTCAGCTGAAGCACATTTTGTTCGGCGCTTCCTGCATCCTGCCCCATCCCCACGCCGGGGGGGCAGGTCAGCCCGGGGTCAGCCTGCTAATTGCAGCCCGGGGGACACGGCGGGACGAGGCCACCGCGCCAGGCTGAGACCCAGCACAGGGGACACGGTGTGGGGACACCCCGCAGCCGAGCCCGGCACCCCACGAAGTGCTGGGGTGCCCCTGTGACAGGACAGGAGATGTCTCTGGCACCACTGTGGAGGTTCCATCTCCTGCTGCAGCCGCTCCAAGCCCGGCCACTCCACATGGAAAACACCGCTGGCATTGCTGCTGGGCCAGCCCCACACCAGGGTCTGGCCTCACCTGGCATCTCTTGCTGGCACTTCCCATGCCACCAAGGCCAAGCGGGGATGGGGACACAGCTGTGCCCTCTGTGACAGCACGCCCTAGGGCCACAGGCAGGTTTGGTTGCCCTTCTGCTAAGTCTGTTTAATGAGGATGTTAATTAAGAGAGACTCGAGGCCAGCCCTCGTGGTAGTGCCCAGGGTTGTCCCTCAGCACCGTGCTGAGCTCGTTATCATCATCCCATGTGCCCTGTGTCACCTGGCTGCCAGCGGGCACCCTGGGGACAGCAGCCCTGGGTGCCACTTCCCCAGCAGCAGCTTTGGGGACGGCCCAGCACAGGGGCTGTGCCTGAGGAGGGTGAGCATGGAGGAAGGGATGGGCTCACCCTCGGGGGATGCCTGAGGTCCTGCTCGTTAGGCAAAGCTCCAGGCCAGCACAGGGCCATCCTCCTACACACTCACCTGGGACGCAGGGCTGCAGCCCAGCACGGCGGTGAGCTGGAAGTGGGGTGGAGGGCAGCCAGCACCCCATATCCCATCTCCCCACCACCCCATCCCACTCACAGGCAGGGTTTGAACCCCACATCTGATTCTTCTCTCCCAAACCTGTTTTCCTGTGTGGGGAAGCCCCTGCTCTCTCTGTCCCTTGCTGATGTCCGTGTCCTCCCCGGCAGCTCCATATTCCTGCTATCACTCTCCTCCCCTGCCAGTGCCCATCTCCCCTGCGCATGGTCCCTACCAGTGCCCTGCCAGAGTGGCACAGCGAGGTTTGCTGTGCCATGGGGGCATTTCCCCAAGCATTGCTCCGTGCCAACAACAGCCACGAGCACAGTCCTGTTGTGGGTGACACAGCCAAACCAGGGTGACATTCCCAGCAGTCCCCAGCCCCAGCTGTGGGTGGGATGAAGCAGCACCCCCCTCTTGCAGCTCCCCAGGGAATCAAGGCTCTGTGTGCTGCTCCCCAGGACACTCCCAGCATGGGGTAGGGGCTGGCTCCCTCCGGGTGCCAGGACTGTGCCTTCACAGAGCCCCAACCCTTGGCCACAGTCGTAAAGAAACCAGCCAGGCTCCTTTTTCCCATAACACCCCCGCCACATTCCCGCTAAGTGCTTTCGGCTGTGTGAGCAACATGGATTGGGAACCAGCTCCCAGCAGCCCCCCTTGCCACTGCCACCCTGGTCGGAGCAGAGCCATGCACCAGAGCCCTGCTGGGGCACGACCAGGGGCTGTCTGTCCCCGCAGGCCTTGTGCTGTGTCACTCACCACACTGGCCCAGCTCCATCACTGTCACCATGTGCTGCAGCTGTTCCCACACACAGCCCTGGGTTCAGGCACTGCTATGACCGGGGTGCCTGGGCTCCAAACCACCCAGAGCAGCTTGGGGGAATGCTGCTGGAGAGGGCTTTTGGGGCAGCTTTCCCCAAGGACTTTCTGCTCCATCCCAGCAGGTCACTGCCAGGCAGGGACAGAGCGACGCACTGCCATCACCCCCCTCCTCCGGGTGCACATCTGGCCGACAGATGCTGGCCCCAACGCCAGCTGGAGCTGGGGACAAAGGCTCTGGCTACCTCCTCCCAGCAAGGCAGAGCCAGCACTGCCAGGTCCAGCCCAATCTACCTCTTGCCAGACTGGGATGACCCTGGAGAACCTCCAAGGGACTGGGAGAAGGTTCCCAGCCCACCTGCCTGGCATGATTCCCAGCACTGCACCCCAAGCAGCAACCATGGCTTGTCCATGGCTGAGCCCATCCAACAACCCCTCCACCCCAGACAGCTCCTGCTGATCCAGTACCAACATAAGGCCAGGCTGGAAAGCCATCCCAGAGCCCACTCACCTTTGAGACCTCATTTTAGCCTTGTCCCAGCAACACGAGCCTCACTGCTGTTCTCCATGGCACATTAATATTATTTCACCAAAACAAGTTGTGCTGGCACTGTTGGGTAAAACTCCAGGCAGGTCAAGATGGGAAATATCCCCAGGAGGAGCCAAGGCTGGCTTAGCCCAGCCACTGCCAGGATTAACTAGAGGGATTTAGCAGCCAGGGCGACTCCAGCTCGGCGCATCACACAGTCCCACCACGCTCTGGCATCATCACTGGCGACGTCCCCACAGCCAGCAGGACCACGGCATGTGGGCCACCACCAGTGCTGGGGGGCCTGGAGGGCTGGACACAGGGGTGGGAGAGAAATAACCAAGCTGGAAATCATGACACAAAACATGCATTCATTTTATTCACAAAAACAGCCTGGATTGCTAAAACATTACAAACAGCATTTCAATTTAATGATGGAGAGAGAGCTGGAGAGACGGGGGGTGAACAGAAGAGAAATATCACTTTGCGTAACTGCTTCAGCACAGGTCCTGCAATATTTGTTTTATTTTGATTTTAACTTCTGTAAGTTTACAAAAATTACTTCTAGGAGTAAACCGTTGCAATTAGGAGGATTTTCTGTACGCAGCATTTCTTGTTCTATATTAATAAACTAACAACGAGTCTTTTTTTTTGCCTTTTTTTTACTCTTTTTTTTTCCTTTTTTTGAATTCTGCCAGTTGTGTAGCAATTGTTTTCTTCCACCTTTTTATACCGACCCTCTTGTGGGTTAAACTTCCAGAGGTGAATGGCGAGGAGAAGGGATACTACATCGCTTTAAACATATTCTCATTTATAAACATGAAGTTGAGGCATTCTAGAAACTATCCACTCTATTGTATGATGGGAAAGAATCAAATAAAAAGTATAAATGAGGGTGCAATTAAACAACTGTGCTAAATTACAGTAGTGCTTATTAGTAACTAGATTTTAAAAGGTTACTGTAAATTTACATTCCCTACACAAGTACTGCATCTTTCACACATAAACAACATCAACACCAAAACACAGAAAGAAACTGATTGTCCATACTCTGTCTATTAAGTCTTGGTACTTTACAGATCCATTGTTTTTTTCTTTTAATTATTTTTTTGTTTTTTATTTGAAAAGCAGTTAAATGTCTGACTAGGACTCGAAGATGTTAAAACGAACGCAAAAAAAAAAAAAGGAAAAAAAGAAAAAAATTATAAAAACAGGAATGAGATTTGCGAGAAAATATTTTTGGTTCTAAAGAGACACAGGTGCATCCATTCATTTCAGCCAAAAATCCCTTGCCTGAGACAACACAAGCAAGCAGTGACATTGCACTTGGATGACAGAGCTTTGGGATTCCCGTTCCTACTGGAACCATCTGAACGCGGCTCCTGTAGGAAGCATCACCTTCTGGAAAGGAAGAGAGACAGGGAGGGGGACAGAAGAAGAAGGGACAAGGTGTTAGGTCGGGTCCAGCACAGGTGTGCAGCACCAGGGCTGGGCACCCACCCCTCACCCCACCCCTCACGCCAGTCCCCAGCCTTGGGACGGATCCAGCCCAGGCTCAGCATCCTTGGATGCAGCTCTACATCCCAAGATTTCCAGCCCACAATGCCAGCAGGAGGGAGACCGGGGTGCCCCTGCTGCCAGACCCCTCCCTGGCAGGGCACCAGCACAGCAGCTCGGCCACTGTTCCCACATCCCCATGTCCCCCTGTCCCTGTGCTGCAGCAGCACAATGGCACAGCCCCGGCTTCCCCTCTGGCCAGCAGTGAGCACAGTGGCCAGGCCGTGGGCAGTCAGCATGGCCTGGCACAACCCCCACTGCCAGCCCCACAGTCCCTGCCATGGACGGACAGACAGACACCCAGAGCCACCAGATGGGTTTAGGAGTGCATTTGGATGGAAACTGGGGCAGGGAGTAGGAGCTGGATGGGCTTGGGGACACCAGAGCAGGAGCTGCTAAGGACATGGGACATGGTCAGCCTCAAGGAACAACCCTGACCCCAACAGAGCCACCCCAGGCACCACCAGGTACCACCAGGGAAGAGGGATGAGTCCCACCAGGCTCAACCCCATGGCCAACAAAGAGCCCAACAACAGATAAGATCTCTTGGAAGATCCACCTCCAGGAAGGATGCTGTGAGGCCATGCCATGTGGTCCTCTGGAAGGAGAACCAGGGACATTTCCCATCTGGATCAGGTGGAAAGCCTGTGCAATGTTCATGAGAACATGAGTGGAGTATGCAAAGACCACAACGTCTCTCAGCGCCAACAGCCCCCAGGCAAGGCTGAGCTGTGCCAGCCAGACACACAATCACCACAGGATCACCACACAATCACCTGAGAGGACCCTTCAGGCCCCACAGCTCCAAACAAGTAAGGGACACCAACGGGAAAGAGGCCACAGGTCACAGTGACAGGCGTGGGCCAGCAGACTGGCTGCCATGGGGCAAGCAGGGGCACAATACTGAGCCTGTGTGCAGGGCTGGGACACCTCATGTAGCATCCTAAGAGTCAAACCAGACACATTTTGGTCCCTAATTCCATGCAGGAGTCATCCAGATCTCACTGGGTCTTTCTCTTGGATCCAGACACCTACCAAGCCTCAATGGAAAACCAGAGCAGCATCACGCCATCCCTGCAGGAGGATGTTCCCTTCCACAGGCACAACCCAAACACAGGGCTTGGGCAAGGGCCAGAATGGGCAAGGGCTGGTGGTGCTGCTGACAGATCTCACTGCTCCTGCTCCCAGCCCATGTCAGGGAGCAAATTGAGCTGGGGTGGTCACACACTGCAGGCATCACCCTTTCCCCAAGGTGTCTGTGACACATAATCAGACATCTGGGAAGGCACAAGTGCCTATGTCCAGTGATGCACAGGGCTGTGGCACTCCACACTGACCACACTGGATCCCACTCAAGGCACTGAATACAGAACAGGCAGGGCAGAGCAGGGTGAACTCTCCAGCAAGGGCCACCTACCCAGATCCATCACCCCAGAGAAGAGTAAAGAGGGGAGAGGGGGCTCCTCATGGGCCTGGGAGGAGATGTCTGATAAATACCTCTGCTCCTTTATTATTAAAAGAAGATGGACAACCAGCTCTGATGTCGATGCCCAGGAGAGATCCCCTCATCCCCAAAATCACAGACTCACAGAATGGCTTAGAGGAGACCTTAAAGATCATCTCATTCCACCCCTGCCATGGGCAGGGACACCTTCCACTTTCCGAGGTTGCTCCAAGCCCCATCCAGCCTGGCTTGGGACACTTCCAGAGATGAGGCAGCCACAGCTTCTCTGTGCAACCTGAGCCAGGGCCTCAACACCCTCATCATAAACATTTCTACCTTATGTCCAACCTAAGTCTATCCTCTTTCAGTTTAAAA
Organism: Rhabdornis inornatus; assembly: GCA_013397075.1. Lineage (NCBI taxonomy): Eukaryota > Metazoa > Chordata > Aves > Passeriformes > Rhabdornithidae > Rhabdornis > Rhabdornis inornatus. The sequence goes on along the minus strand of VWZS01007634.1, from coordinate 64,187 downwards.
TGTTCAGCCCTTGTTCTCCACGGCCAGAGTCCCTCTGGGTGGCAGTGACCCTCACTGGCTCTATCTGGGGCACCGAAGCTCTTCAGCACAGCTTCTCTGGATGGAGAACAGCTCTGCTGAATCAAATCCCCACTATTCATGGCCTTCATGTAACCTAGAGCTCTGCAGACAAGCCCAGGGTGACCTGTGCAGGGCTGGCCAGCAGCCCCCACAGCATCAGCCAGGGCTGCTGGGGCTGGCAGAGCCCAGAGGAGCCTGGTCAGTGCAGGGACGTGCTGCTGCCTGCTCCCAACACCCGACCTCGCCGGTCTCAGAGCCCCAGGCAGCCCCACCAGAGCGGGACACCAGCAGTGACCGGTTCTTCGGGCTCTGGAGATGTGCAGATAAAGCTTAACGGCAGCTGAGGGATTTAGCCCGTTTTTTTTACACTGCCATAAAGGTTTAATTATATATTTTTTTTACTGCTTGATTTTACATCAATGTTTAATAGTAGCTGTGGCCCCTGTCTGGGCTCTCCGAGGATGTTCCTCTGGATGCACGGGGTGGCAGGACAGAGTCACTGTCCTTCTCCTGGGCAGTGGCACTGCCCCCCACAGACAGGTACAAGGCTTCACAAAGCCTTGTGAATGATTCAGCCCCATATGAAGGGCCACAGAATGGCCCCTTCTGTCCCAGTATCAAGTACAGAGGTGCGATGGCACCCTACCAGGACCAGCAATCCATGGAACTCTGCATCCTGGCCCTCTCCAGACAGGTCTCCAGCACAGCCCAGCTGCTGGTGGTTGCCCTACAGTTGGCCCAATGTATGAGCAAGGCTGGCTGACAGGTCAGATATAACAACCCAGGTGACCTGAGACATTAGCCGGGTTCATGGTGTCCCTGTCCCAGACACAGTCTTGTACAACCCTACCAAGGCCAACACATGGTGCAAGTGGATGTTCTGAGAGAGGGGATGGTCTGTCATGAAAAAGAGATGCCCTGGAGAGACCCACACCTGCCCAGGCATCCATTCCACCAGCACGGTGGCATCTCTCTTGAGCCTCAACACACCTGGTCATGCCCAGGAGGGATGGGGATGCACCTGTGGTGTGGCCCAACTCTACCAGATGCAGAACCCTGTTTCAGTGGCCTTGATTTCCCGGCCAGTCGTGAGATGGACAAACCCATCACAGGGGTGACCATGGGTTGTTATGTCACAGGGGTGACTGTTCCATGGGTTCCTGGTGCTATTTATCACCCTCAGACCCAGCGCTGGGAGAAGGGAGTGACTCCTCCGGCTGCTGAGAGCTCTGAGTCTATTGACCCGCTTTAGGACTCTTTGGAAGAAATGAACTTTTTTTTTCCCTTTCTCCCTTTTTCCAGATCACTGACTCAGCAAATTAGAACAAGAATATAATTTAGCAATACAGCGGTTTTTGAAAGACACAGTCCCCCTCTCCTCATCCCCACCGCCCAAATAGATTTTTTTTTTCCCCTTCAGTATTCATTCAGAGCTGATGCTAATTGAAAAACGTAGAACGTGGCTAAGGGAGCAGCAGGCGTCGGTTGCCTTGGGACCACCAGAGGATGGGCAAAGCCCTTGTGTCAGGATGCACTATCCAGCTGATGTCCAGGTGACTTTTTAGCCTCTCCTGTCTCTCCATGGGGATGTGCTCACCAGAAGGAGAAAGCACACCTGGCTGAGAGTGGGGTCAGCTCATGGAAAAATCAAACCTGGCTTCAGCACAACACCTGGGTGTGCAGGAAGAGGGAGGCTCTGCCAGAGCAGCGTGTCCATGGGACACCCCTGCCCTGCTGGCACCCAGTCCCCACCACGCCACGCCACCAGCAGCTGCCCATGGCCCATAATGAGTTTCAGGCCCACACAACCCAAGTCACCAGACTTTCCCTGTAGTCCCTACATGAATGTCACCCCTCCCCAGTGGATTTGGCAAGGTGACACCCCAACCACCCCAACCCAATGGCACTCCTCCAAAGCCAAGGACATCCACAAGCAGAGGCCATGGTGGGCAGTGACAGCCCAAGCACCTGGCTCACACCAGGGCACCTGGGCATCCCCAGCAGGAGCAGGGATGTTCCTGGTTCTGCTGGGTGCTGAAACAGGAGCACTGACAGTGGGCACTGCAGCACTGCTGCCACAGGAAATCCAGCTGCTGCCTTGAGGAGCCACCCTGAGCACCCCAGAGGGATGCTGGCCCAGGGAGTCCCGGCACAGCCACTCCACTGGGGATGCTGCCCAATGCACACTTCAGCAGTTTGCTCCCAAAACCAGGGATCACTGTGCTCCTGTTCAGAGCAGAGGGGCTGGGCTTTGGCTGCACTGTGGCCGTGGGTTTCATCATCACCAATTACCCCAAGGTCTGCCCCAAAATGTCAGCTCCCTCCTCTGGGGTTAGATGTTGCGCCCCAGCTCAGGGAGCTGCCAACTGCTGAGATATGGCAAAACCCCAAAAAAGCCAAAACCCCAGCAGAGCCCCATTGCTGCCTGTGCTTGCAAAGGGGAGAGCAAAGTCCAGGAGGTCCAGGGACCCCAACCCTCCTCCCCACACCAATCATCCCCATAGCAGGGGATGGGGACTGGGGGGACTGGGCAGAGCACATATCTAGGGTGAGAGCTGTTAATGGAAAAGGGAAAAATAAAAAAAAAAGTAAGAAGTACCAGGTGTTTTATTATCTAGGGCAAGATCCAAACCCAGGAGCGCAGCCCGAGGAGGGGTTAGGGTGCCTGAGAGGGGCCGGTTACCTCCAGTGCTGCAGAAGGCTTCTTTTTGAGTTCTTCACATTTTCGGAATTTGCAAATCTGGTGGCCAGTTTTGCGATTCCTACAACTGCTGCACTGCTCGCAGTTTATCCGTCTTCGGCAGGGCGGGCACATGCCGCATCTTTTCCGTTTCTTTTTCCCCGAATTGATGGCAGATGCCAACTCATTCTGCATGGGATACTCTGCCAAGCCAGCCATATGGAGCGCGCTCTCTGCCAGAAACACGCCGGCAGGGGTCATAATGAAAAGGCCTGGGTTGATGGGAAAAGCCCCCAGGTAAGGAAAATCAGAGGGGCCGTTCATTGTCTCTGCAGCTGAGACTGCCTCCATGTCAGAGATACCAGTCCCGTGCTCGCTTGTTAGAGGAAGATGCTCCTGTACCACTCTTTTGAGCATTTCTGTCGACTGAGCAAACTGTTGGAGGGCGGTCTGTCCTTCTGAGGAGAGCTCCGACATCCGGTCTAATTTGCTCAGCATACTAGAGATGTTTTTGTGCTTTGAGGTAGAATGACTTTTATCCACAGTCGCATCATTGCCATTAGCTAAGGGGTTGCCTTTCTCTGAATGTTCGCTTACCGAGCTGCTGCTACCAAAGGTGGAATAGTGGGAGAGTGGACGGGACTTCTTAAGACTTTTGTTCAAAGGTTCACTTATTATTCCACTTTTGTTCCTCCTCTCGGAGTTGACAGGGGGTTGAGAGTCATCTTGGTTATTTTTTTCCGTCTCTGGCTTGTTCCCAGTGTCTTGATGGGAGCCCGAATTTGACATGGTGCCCGGAGCACAACAACCAAACCAACCCCAAAATTTAAAAAAAAAAAAAAAAAAAAAAAAAAAACCAAAAAAAAAAAAAAAAAAAAAAAAAANNACCCGAAAAACCAAAAAAAAAAAAAAAACCAAACCCCCAAAAACCCACCCCAATGCCAAAGTGAAAGACCCCCAAAGCCCCTCTGGTAGCACCGGCCCGCCAGGCACCGGGGATGCTCAGATGGAGCCGCGCATCAATGGGGCGTCTCCTCCCGCGCCGGCTGAGGAGGACTCAGGGTGCTCTCAGTGCACAGACATACTCTGCGGCTCTGGGACACACCACGCGGCTCTGGAAGGAGAAAAGAAAAGAGAGTTAGCGCTGGCAAGAGCCAACGGGCTTTTCAAAGCGGCTCTTCCTCCCCCTGCCATGAAAATCTCAGCGCTGCGAACAAAGGAACTCCAGGGAACGGACCTCGGTGGAGATCCGTTCCGCTGCTCTCTAAAAGGGTCGCCATCCAGACAGAAGTGGGGGGTCACAGGGGAAGTCCTGGCCTGGTAGCAATGGCACTGTGATGCTTAAAGATTCTCTGTGCCCGGCTCTCCTCCCCCAGGGACAGCAGCCCCAGGGAAGTCACGGGGCTCATCTCCCGCTCCGCTCCAGCGGTGTGCGGCCCCATGCCGGACAGGACCGCAGGCGCCAGCGGGATGCTCCTGGGACAGCAGCTGGAGATCATCATGCAAGGGGTGCCTGGTTCCCACCCTGCAGCCACCCTCGTCCCCCAAGCCAAGTGCCATGGAGGCAACACCCCAGCTCCCACAATCCCAGGGACGCTGCTCACCCAGCTCAGGCTAGGCTGCACCCCTTCTCCTCCTCCTCCTCTTTCTCCTCCTGGAGCATTGTCCCTGAGCCAGCACTGAGCAGGGGAAGGAAGCCACATGGAGAGCAGCAGTGTCCACCTCCAAGTGCCACAGGGATCCACAGCATCCTCCTCCATATCCCACCAACAGCTGCAGTGTTCACCCCAAATCCCACAGGGAGCTGCACCATCCAATTCTGAGTCACTTCCAGCGTCCACTTCCAAATCCCATGGACACCATGGTATCCACCTCCTAACCCCACCAGGGGCTGCAGTGTCCACCTCCAGCCCAAACAGGGAGCTGCAGCATCCACTTCCAAGCCTCATCAGGAGCTGCAATGCCCACCTTCAACCCCACAGGGAGCCACAGCTTCCACTTCCAAGCCCCAGTGCTGACCTCCTGCCTTGCCCCAGCATGCCCAGAACACATGCCCAGCTGCTCCAGCAGAGCCATGGGCTCAGCAGTGACAGCAAGAGCCTTCCTGGAGCGGATGCTATGCTGCTGTCCCTGGGGCGACTCTGGGGCAGCTGGGCCCAGTGTGGCTGCAAACACTTGTTGTTGTGAAATTCCTCCTCCTCCTCCCTCCCAAGCACGCACGCACACAGGCACCGCCAAGTAATCAGGCTTTAGAGGAGAAAAGCTGCAGGGCTTAGTGGAGCAGGAACCCACGTCCCCACCCCGGCAGCAGCTGGGGGAGGGTGGCACTGGGAGAAGGCCCTTTGCCCACTCCATCCCTCCATCCTAGCTATCCTGGCACCCTCCTCTCCAGAGCCCAAACAGGGATGTGGCCATGTGTGGAGAGCTGTGCTGAGACCCTCACTCCTATGTAGGGGTGATGCAGCAGAGCAAGGGGCATCCCTACACCCCCACACCCCACTCCTGCTCATCCATCACCCTTCAGATCCTTTTCTCCAGTGCAACCCCAGGAACCCCACAATAGCCCAGGAGGACCCTTTCCCACGGACAGAGCTTGGCCATCGCCGTGAAAACGCTGATGGGGGCAAGGTCCTTGTGCCAACTACCGTGGTACCGGCTGCGGAAGCAGCCCCGGTGTCTCACTCCGGTGCCAGAGCCGGCTCGCCCACGGAGAAACCCCCCCGCCCTGGCGCTGAAAACCGCTTGCTTCAGCTGCTGCGGGATTTAAGATGCAGCGCCGATCGATGCAGGGCTTGGGCTCCAGCCGGGAGCTCGCCAGGCCACGTGGGGAGGGAGGGCTGCGGCGGCAGGACGAGCTGCCCTTCCCCAGCATCCCGCTCCACGCCAGGCGGGGGGATGCTGGGCGCACCCCAAAGGGATGACGGAGCGCTGGGAGGATGGGCGAGCTGCTGCCATGCAGCATCACCCGTCCCCTCTGGCAGGGAGCTGGGGGACCTGTCCCTGGAGACCTTAGGACGGGTCACACCTCAGTGCCGACAGCAACGGGCGCTGGGGCCGGAGCGGGGAGCGCGGCAGGAAAAGCACCGGACGGGAGGATGTGAGATAACGCGCCCGGGGGTGTTATCTCACGCCTGCCCGCGGCCGCCTTTCCTGCGGCCCTGCGCCTCTTCCGCCCGCCCTGCACCGTGCAGGGAGCCAAGCACCCGGCCAGATCGCCCCGGCATTCGCCACCCTGCCCGTTCTCCCTGTGCCATCGGAACCGCGGTGCCGCGGGGCTGCCGGGGAGGTACGGGTGATCTCCAGCCACGACTGCTGGAGATGCTCTGCCTCGCCCTGGCAAAGAGCTGGGACCTGCCTGCATGGGTCTCTCCACGGCTCCACGGCGGGCTCCAGGTGCCAAAGTGGGGGGGACACTGGCTGAAGCCACGCTGTGATCATCATTTCCACCAGTTCCCATCTTCTTCTGCAGCCAGACATCCCGTCCAGCCTCCCTGGCTGGTCCCGCCATGCCACACGGACCGGGTGCCGCTTCCCAGAGGGGCGATGGCTGCACAGCCTGGCACAGGCTGCGGGACAGGGACAGGGACAGGGACAGGGACAGGGACAGGGACAGGGACAGGGACAGGGACAGGGACAGGGACAGGGCCAGCCCAGCCCGCTGCCGCTCCCCGTGAGACACGGGCACAGCGCCGTGGCCGCGCTCAGCCCCAGCGGCGCAAGGCAGTGCCCGCTGTTGGCACGGGGCACGGCGCCGAGCCGTGCCGAGCCGTGCCGAGCTGTGCCAGCGGCGCCACCGCACAATCCCGCCTTTGTCCCGGCCGCCGCTTTGCCTCCGCCAGCTCCCACCATCTGCAGCCACCCGGCGCTGCCCTCCAGCCCCCGGGGCCACCGCGCCAGCAGGAGCCGGACACCGCGGCCGTGCCAGCTGGGACGGCTCTGTCCCCACACTGTCCCCAGGCCGGGCTGCTGGGGGTACGTGCCTAGCTCGCATTAAAGGGGGGATCCCCCACCTTGCCACCGTGGGACCACCCAGCACAGCAGCTCTCGCTGCTCCTCGCCAGCCGCTGCCCGGCCCCGTCGTTAATTGCAGAGGGGGGAGGAATTAATGATCTTAATCCCTTCTTTATGATTGACCCGAGTAAAGACGGTGAGGGCCCCCCCTCCCCGTCCCGTTCCTGCCCCTTTTCCGGCCCCCATCCCTTGGGGAAGGCGCCGGGCAGCGTCATCTGGGTCCCTGTCAGAAGGTGCTTAGTCCCGGCCGCGGCATTAAGGGGCACGTGATGGGCTCCCTCGCCCGGGTCTTTGCACGGGGCAGCTTAACAGCCTGGAGGGACGCCAGGGTTCAAGGGGACACCACCAAGGTCGGAGGCCCCAGCCCACACCCAGGGGTTCCCAACCCTTTGCAGGACACTGTTCCTCCCCTGCAAGCAACCTGCTGCCAGGTCCAGGGCCCAAAGGCCGGGGGGTCCCAGGGTGAGGGGGGGCACCCCTGGAACATGCTGCCCTGAGGACCTGTGGCTGCACCATCCCTGGAAATGTTATAGGGCAGATTGGTGGGTTACACAGTGACTCCAGGGTTTGGAGTAACCTGGTCTAGTGGAATATGTCCCTGCCCATGGCAGGGGGTGGAATGAGATGACCTTTAAGCTTCAAGCCCAAACCATCCTGTGATTCTGTGATTTCCACGGGTCACCCCAAAGACCTGCCTCCCACCAGCCTGGAATGCTCAGATGAGGCAAGGCAGCTGTGCTCTCCCATGGCCCTGGGGGGGAAAATTGGGATACTCCTCTACCCGGGCCTTCCCCCAGCTCTCAGCACCACACCACCCCTCACCTCCTTCACTCTGCCCCAGGGCTCCCTGCACCCCAACACACAGGGGACTGGCTCTGCAATAGTCCTGACAATGCCAAAATATATAAAGGTTGCAAAAGGATCAATTCTGGTGGTCCGAAAAAACCCCTGCCAGCCGATGGACTGAGATTCCCCCCAGTTGCAGGCACCATTCACTGTCAGAGGGGAGCAGGAGAGGAGCTTCACTTCCCCTAAAAAAATGACAAGCTGCAAATTCCAGCTGGCTCCCCTGTGTTTTCGCTGCATGGCTGGAAAGCCATCAGCTCCCGCCGACCTAAAAAGTCTCGTCTTCAAGAAAGAACTTCTGCTTTCCTTTAATTTTAAATAAATCACCCTCCTCCCAGAAAAGCCGCCGGCTGGTCAGCCGTGCACAGACACGGCGTAAAAGGGAGAAGAAAGCAGCAAAGCTGTAGCCGAGCTGCTCCCGGGCTCCGGAAACAAAAGGAGAAAATCAAAATTCGCCTTTTTTCTAATCCCTGGGCGCTGGTGGGCACTGGGGGCGGTGGCTTTGTCCGCCCGCAGCAGACGGAGGACGAGGACGGAAGGGACCCCAGCGTCTTTTCAGCCTGGAGAAAGGCTGCAATTGTCCCCTATGCTGCGTTTTTGTCCCCACTTCCTCCCCCTCGCTGCGTGGCGGCCCACCCAGCGTGGCCCTCACCTCCTCCCCACCACCATCACTCCCTGGTGATGGGTGGACAGACAGACGGATGAGCTCAGGCGTGCCATGGACCGACCAAAGTAGGGTGCCCACCACCAACATGTGCCCCTCTCAAAGGCATCCCAGGAAAGATGTACGTCAAGGGAGGCTGCGACCAGAGGCACCTTCCCTTTGCAGCTCCAAAGAGGGGCTGGAGGTAGTCCCTGTGCTTCTCAGCTGCCCTGGCCAACAGTGGACAGGACCTTGAGATGGCCAGGAGCAGGGGACCATAGGTGGTGGAAGTGATGCATGGGGAGACAAGTCACCCTGGAGGCATCCTGGTGTCTGAAACACATCCTGGGATGAGATCCCCAGTGGGTAGAACAGCACCACAGCCCTGTAGCACTGCCACAAGCCAGAAGGTCCAGCAACAACCCAGGTCAAAGGCTCAGGAGAACAAGCCCCACCAGAACAAGGTTCATGGCACCACAACAGCTGATTCAGCTGCCAGGTGCCCATTTCTGCAGCACAGTCAAACCTGCTGAACCAGGTGACACAGGTCAGCTGAAACAGGCGGTGATGTCCTACCACAGCCTCACCAGCCAGATGTCCAGCAGCAGGTGAACCAAGAGAGAAATCCATCCATGATCTCCCAAGGCTGATTATCTCTACAGGACACCCATTCATGGTGCCTGATAACCAGGTGCCTGAGGCAAAGACAAGTCTGTTATTTGCAAACCATCACCTCTGTCAACTCAACATCCCCCATGCTCTGCTCTCCACATTCATCCTCCCAAAAACTGGTCCAGCCAGAAGATCCACTCCTGAATGCACCATGGAAGTTACCATGACCTACCATCTTTTCTCCAGACGTCAAGAGAGGGCACCCAGGCCTGGGGGAGGTTTGGGCAGTGCTGAGCATGCTCAGGCTCACCCTGGGTGGGTTAAAGAGCCAGAGGTATGACAGGTCGAGGTATGACAGGTTGCCAGATGGGCAACTCACACGGACATAGTTCATCTCTTGTGCTCCAGAACATCCTTGGAAGGGCCAGTCGTGGCAGCCACTCTGCTTGTCTCTGCTGCCGAGGTGGCACTGAGGGATGTTAAGAAGCCAACTCCTGAATTAAAAAGGCTATGGAAGATTAAATCCAGCATCTGGAGCTTGCCCTGGAAGCAGATGGCAAATCATCACGGTGCACAGAGTGGCTTTCACCCGTCTCCTTCTCGCAGGCAGCCACTCGGCCCCGGTGACGTCCCCAGGAGCAACTCTGGACACACACACAGGGTGGGCCAGGATGTGTCCTGCCAGGCACATCCTCAGGGATAGCGTGGTGAGGCCATGCCACATCCTGCTGAGCAGGCAGGAGGTGATGCCACCTCCCCAGCTGGGCTCCTTCCACCAGGGATCCAACAAGGGCATATCTTTTCCCACTGCTGCTGTGTTTTTCCATGTAGCCCCATGGCTGCTGCAGGCTTCCCAACCTCCCAGCCCAGCCACACCCAGATGCCTGACCCAGGCAACACCCCAGAGCCTATCACCAATGTGCCCCGGACTTCCAAAGAGCTTATCATCCTGGAGAGGACATGGAAGTGCCCAGGGCCTCCGTGCACATCCCTGAACCTCACCCTGTGGTCTGGCACAGCTGGAGCCACCACCACAGGGACCGGGGCTGCCCGGGGCTGCCCCAGCTGGGAAATGTGGCTGTGTCCTGCCTCCGCGGGGTGGTGGTTACGGATTAAGGAGTCTTAAATGTCAGACAACCAGGCGCTCCCTAGAAATCCACTTATCTCCGCTGCCACTCGGAGCGGCCAGAGCCGGGCGGTTATGGAGATAACGCGATTTGAAGCGTCCACCCGAGCATTGCAGGGCTGCGGGTGCCCTGCGGACAACGCCAGGCACCTCCTCCCCTCCTCCACTCGCCCAGCTGCTGCCCAGAGAGCCGGGTGACAGCCACACTGCTCAGCCCGGGGGCTGCACCCACCTGCGTGGTCCCCCCTTACCACAATTCCGGGGGATGAGGGAGGCTTGGCAGCCTCGGTGCTCATCCATCCCCCCCGTGCCAAAGCTGCACCAATTCGCTGCCCAAATCCTAAAACGACTGTAACTAAAACCTACCAGATTGAGCCTGGGGAAGAGCCCCCCCCGCCTCTCCCCCCTCTCCAAATGGGATTGAACAGATCTGCTCTCGCACGAGCCCAGCTCGCAGCCAAGCAGCATCTGACATTCACGCGCCGTGGCACGGCTCTGCGCTCGCCCACTCCCCCCGGCTTGGCATCGCCCCGGAGATGCGCCATCAATCCCAGCCCAGCAGAACCCCTCCTGCCCTCTGCAAATCCCCTCCAGATCTTCCTGGAGGGACTCTTTGGCCCAACTAGTTCCCCATGTTCTGTCCACCAAGGTGATTCAGGGTAGTGAGGTCCAGGGGACCAGGCAGAATGACGCCAGGGCACTGGGGACAGGTGGGCAGGGGCAGGCGCTGCCCAGTGCCAGATGCCAACAACAACGGGCACAGGACCCCCAAAGAGCTGGGGGGCTGAAGGTGGCTTTGAAGGGGAGACCCACACATGCCTGCCCAGGCCAAGCTAAGATGTGTGAATCACTCTGTTAACAGATGGGGCAATTACAGTCAGTTACTTGGGGTCTGACTGACATCCAGGTCACAGAGACACCCATCAGCATGGGCAGAGTTAAGGGAAGGTAATTAAGAACACGGGGAAAAGTTGTAGGCACAGTCACATGTGAATACTGGATGGCAAAGAGCCCCAAAGCCATCAGTGCCATCTTCAATGGTGTTCCAAATATACGTGCCACTTCCAAGTGCCACCCCCGATGGTGCCCAAATCTATTTGTGCCACCTCCAAGTGTCACATCCAGTTGTGCCTAAATCCATTAATGCCACCATAAGTGCCACCTCCAGCAGTGCCCAAATCCATCAGTGCCATCTTCAAGAACAGCTCCAGCCTGGAGAGGTCCCCTTGTGCTTCCAGCTCTCTCAAAACCTGATCCCTCCACATCCCACCAGGCAGCTCCATGGTGGCAGAGCACAAACCAAGAGGCTGCTCCAGATCCCAGGAAAGCTGGCACTGGGATGGGCCAGTGCACCCATGCCAGCACCTGTGTCACTGTCACCACCTGAGAGCGTTGGGGCCAGCTCAGTGCATTTGAGTTTGGCCATTAATGGGTGGTGGGGACTTCATGGTGCTCAGTGATGAGATCCCAAGTGCCCATGACCCCTGCTCCTGAAGGCAGACACTTTGGAAGAACCATTTTTCCCAGCAGGAAGGCGATGGCCCCGTCGGAAAGCGGGTCCACAGACGGCAGCTATTGACAGATGTCTGAGAGGACGGCGAATAATCCCGTCTTCCTCTGGGAGGATTCGGGTCGCCCTCGCCCTCACCGGGGGTTTATCCATTGTCTGGATCTGCCGGCGGTTGTTATTTTTGGTCAGCGCCGCGTTTTGCTTGGCCTCGCTGGCAGGAGGGAAATAGGAGGAAGAAGAGAAAGGGGAGGAAGGTTGCTTGGCCGGGGTTTGGAGGGGGGAAGACCAGCTCAGCTTTGGGAGGGGGCAGTGAGGCACCCCACAGCCCACAGGGAGTCCGAGTCGGTCTCTTCCCAGCCCCACAGCCTTGCTGAGCACAGCCAAAACTCACCACAGTGACGGGGCTGGCACCATCCCATCCCCACTGGCGCCCAAGGGAGTTGCTTCCAGTAAGCCCAGTGGGCCAGAGAGCCTTGAGAGGTTTTGGGGTTCAGGTTTTGGGAGGCAGGCAGCAGTCAGGATTTTCTCTGTTACCAAAACCAAGTGCAAGGGAGCTCTCTGAGGGATGGACAAACCCTGCCCACAGATCCACACGTGTCTCTCATGCAGACAAGCCAAAAAAAGCTGGGTAGCTTCAGGAAGACAGATTCCCGACCTGCCCTGACCCCCTGGGCTGTGGACTGCCATTCCTCACACCTCACCCCCAGCACTGCAGCATCCCCACAGCAGGCCAACCCTACTGGCAGGTCCTGTCCTCCCTGGTTGCTTGGAGCTCACCAACACTGTAGGGTGCAGCTCAGCCAGCCCTGAGATCCACACCTGGATCACTACAGAGGCACTAGTGAGACACTGGAACAGGTCACCCAGAGGAGCTGTGGCTGCCTCTGGTTCCCTGGAAGTGTCCAAGGCCAGGCTGGATGGGGTTTGGAGAAACCCGGGATAGTGGAAGGTGTCCCTGCCCATAGCAGGGGGTTGGAATGAGATGAGCTTTAAGGTCCCTCCCAACCCAAACCATTCCATGATTCTATCCTTCTGAGACAGGTACAAGGGGAGGCAGAGCTGGGCTAAGAGCATCCAAGAGGATGTTCCTAGGGAGAAGACACAGAAATGCCTCAAGACTTTGCTTCTCCCCAACTCCCCAGCAGTGATGCAGGGAGTATCCCCTCAAGGCAGGGCTTGCCATCCTTCTCCACATCTTTCCACCACCCCCCAGTTTGCCTGCAGAGCAGGAAGACAGGATAAAGATGCCCCCCCGCTCCATGGGATCTCGCTCCTACAAGAGATGGAAGGCATGAGCACAAAACTGCCTCTCCCGAGCTTTCCCCACGCTCAGCACCGCTTGTCATTCAAGCAAACCCCGTGGCCTTTAAGCTGCCAAGGTACCAGAGCTGCTCTGGAATCGGAGTTTGCTCGGCTCCTGCCCTGGAGCAAGGAATCTGAAACGCTGCCACTGGAAACGAAACAGAGCATCCGTCATTTTACTTGCCAGAAATATATCCAGCCCCCAAAAAAAGAAATACTGCCTGCAAAAGAGCCAGCAACAAAGCCCTCGATTCCACCGGTGAAGCAGAGCCTGGCGCCGGGCATTTCCACTGGAATTCAAATTCTCTGCCCAGTTCAAAATCACCCAAAATAAAACCAGCAGCAGGGCCAGGTTATGGCCAGAGGGGCCAGAAGAAGGGCACCAGGTCATAATCAGGAAAGCTGGTGGGGACCAGAAGCTCTTGCCTAGGATGCTACAAAGAAAATCCATGGTTTTGAAAGGAAAAGAGGCAGGTGGCAGAGGCAGGGCTGGAGGGGATGAAAGGTCCAAAGGAGCACAGCAAAGCCCAGGCAGCCCTGCCGTGGGGATGTCCAGGGAAACCCACCCTGCCCACAGCATCCCCCAGTCCTCCCAGGCAGGCAGGTCATCACCCCCAGCCATTCCCAGTCGCATCCCAGGAAAAGCAGCAGCGCGTTCCCAGCCAGCCCAGCCCCCAGCCCAGGCACGCCAACCCAAATATCTGCGAGAGGCGCTCCCCTCCCTGGGAACGGCGACTCGCTGCAGAGTTCACATGCCCCAGCAATGCCTGATTAAACTCCCAAACTCCAAGGGAATACCCCTGAGGCTGTCTGAAGATAAGCTAGGAGCTAGGCTGCTCTCAGGAAATGCAGGAACTGGGAAAGAGCAATCCTCTTTTTTTTTTCCCTTTTAGATCCAGAATAACACAGAGCAAACCCTGGTGCTCTCTAGCTCAGACACAAGCTGAGCTTGCTGCTGTGCACCCCGAGAGCTTCCTGCTCCCCAAGACATCACAGGTGACTGACCCCTGCTGCAAGCCAGATCCTGCTGGAGGCATTGGGGATGGAACCATAGAGCCCAGGACAATTCCAGGCAGCAGGGGTGAGCAGGCTGGAAGGTGCTGAGCAAAAGGACAGTTCTGGAGTCCTGGCAGAGGGGAGGGTGCTGCCCAGGACACTGGGTGCCAGAGGATGTGGACACTTGCTGCCAACACCTTCAAGACTGGGATGCTTGGCAGGTGCTCCACCGTTTTGGTTGACCCCAGGGAACACTTCTAGGCACTGGTTTCACTGGTCCTCAGGTGTCCTGCACCTCTCACTGTGTTTCTCCCTTCCTTGAGCTTTTCTATGTTGGACGGTCACAGCACTAGACCCAGATCTCCCAAGCCATCCCCACACTCAAGGGCAAGGGCAGTCAGGGAAACCATGTTAATGCAGCATCCAAACAAACAGGCAAATTGGAGCATCCTGGGATCAAGAGGAAGATGATGCTCCTCCCTTCTGCACCTGCTGGACCCCAGGGAGCAGCCAGCACCTCATCCTCCAGGAGAGCAGAGGCACAGGGAGGGATTGTACCACCTCTTGGGGACCAGGGAGCCCTGTCCTGGCTGATGGTGGGGACACTGCCACACTGGCATCAGTGGTGACCAAATGTCCTCAGACACAAGGTCTGCCTTCAACCATGTCTGGGGAGACCTGCACCCAGCAGAGAGCGTGCTCTCGGGTCAGCAAACACGCCTGAGGCCAGAGGACACATCTGGACTGACCCAAACCAAGCTCTCCTGCAGAGATTCCTCTTGGATATCTTTCTTGGTTCTTAACACTTCTTCAAGAATCAGCTCAAAATGAAAGGCATCGTCCTTCCCCATACATGGCAGTACAGGATAGAAAAACAGCACTGCTGGGCAACCTGCTGGCAAGAGTTATTAGGAAAACTGTTCCCAGAAAACTGTCAGGCCCATGATGGGGTGGCAGGGCAGGGAGGCCCAGCTCCTACATTTGATACCAGTCTGACCACAGAAAACACTGGGACTGCTATTGAACACTCAGATTGCCCCTGGGGGTCCTGCACAGCCATGACACCCCACTGTGGCCTTTCCATGCATGAAGGGGGTATGGAAGATCAGGGGATAGAGACTTCTCACCATGGCTTGTTGTAGCAGGACAAGGCACAGGGTTTTAAACTGACAGAGGGCAGGGGTAGATAAGATATTAGGGGGAAATTCCCTGTGAGGGTGGCACAGGGTGCCCAGAGGAGCTGTGGCTGCCCCATCCTTGGCTGTGTCCAAGGCCAGGTTGGATGGGGCTTGGAGCAACCTGGGATAGTGGAAGGTGTCCCTGTCCATGGCAAGGGGTGGAATGAGATAGTCTCCTCTGACCCAAAGCATTTTCTGATTCCATGGCAATTTTTAAAAAGCACAAGTGAGGTGGGGGAAGCTGGCAGATCCTAAAGAACCAACCACAGGACATTTGGAAAACAGAGCTGGAGTCCTGGGAAGGAGGAAGGAGTCACCATCACCACCACCAGCCAGAGCATGAGACAGGATGGGAGGACCCTCAGTTGAAACAGCTGCAGGACTCACAGTAAGAAACAGAGAGGTTCACTCCATGACCTCGAGGAGAGCAGCCATGGAAAAACCCATCTACAAGCTGTCACAACACAGAGGAAGATGGGAAGGGCCACAGGACCGAGGCTGGAGAAGCTGAAGCATGAAGGAAACACTCCTTGGTGAGAGCTGGAAAGGGCTTATCACACTGGAGATGTGCTTTGAGGGGACTGACTGCAGGGTGTCAGCCCCTGTCTGGGCTCACTGCTCCTTCCTGGCCCCAAGCTCTGAGGGGCTACACTAAACCTAGAGCTAGATGTCAATGCTCAAGCCTTCCCTCCCTTCCCAGGTGGCAGATTGGAATGACAAGGAATAAGTTGGATGTAGTTGGTGTCTGCCACATGCTGGTCCAGCCCTTCTCCAGCAAGCCCAGGGTGGGTTCAGGATGCCCAGGGTTCAGGACTCCCAGCCTGCTCCCAGGACCTGCTTGCTGGATTGGTGACTCCCCTGCAAGAGAACCATCTTCCCTCACTAGGGAAGGGTTTGATCCCTTCTCAAACCCAACACCCATGCCCCCATCTCCAGATGGGTCTTCCCACAGCACTGGTAAGTTCCCAGCATGGGAGGGAAGCTCCAGAGCACAGGGTTCCCAACCAAATGGGTTCCACTGCCCGCTCTCAGCTTCCATGATGAACATCCTCCTCAACTCTCTGCTTCCCCAGCCTCCTCCATCCCATCTTCCTCCCTGTTCCCCATGCCAGAGGGTCCTGCACCTTGTCCTCAGTGGCACGATTCATGGAGGATGAGCCTGAGTGAGGCTGGAGGATGAGCAGGCGCTGGGGGATGAGCTGGGCAGGGAGCACCCACAGAACCCATCCCCCAGCACGCTGGAACACCAGCAGATATGGACTTGGTGGTGGTGGATTCAACAAAAAGAAACCTATCCTTATGTCTGGAACGAGCCACTGGAATTTTAGGGACTGTCCACAACATCACCCGCAGCTGTTTTCATCCCACCAGTTTCAGAAAGACCTGTCTGAGGGGGGAGAAGGGGGTTTCCTACTGTCATAGCTCCTCACACTTTTGACATAAGGCACATCTAGGTTAAGGTAGAAAAATTCCTGACCAGGTTCCCCTCCACCAGGGGATGGCTTCCCCATCCCCATCCCTAGGCAGATGGACCTCCCTGCCCTCCCTGTACTTTTCTCCTGCACACCATGATGCTGAACGACAGCACCCGGAGGGGGAACATCCTCATCTGAGGATTTTTCAGGCAAAAAAGGTACTTTTTCATCCTGATAATGCATTTTAACAATGCAACAAAGCCAAATCCTGGTGCCAGGGCTGCAGTGCTCACTATCCCGGGGGAAGCAGCCAGCACCCACGCCGGAGACTCAGGATGGGCATCTCCAGAGGATGGCCACGGGCGTCCTCGTGTCCCCGCAGCAGCACCCCCGCTTCAGCTCAAGGGGCTTAAGCTGAAGTAGTGCAAGTCCCTGCTGTAGCCCCCCGAGGTGTAAGGCTCTCTGAGCTCTTAATGGGCTTACGGAGCCGCCGGGACCAGAGCGGCTCCGCAGCGCAGTGCCCGGGGGGACTCAGAGGCATCCCCGGCTGGCAGCGCCCGCGGCACCGCCCGCCGTGCCAGGGGCCACCCACCAGCCCCGTCCCGGCCGGCGCCGAGAGCTCAGCCTGCTCCCTCCCCATCCCAAATCCCACACACCTCCTCCTGCTCTCCTTAAGGATGTGTGTCCCCCTAGTCCTGCAGCAGATCCGCTCCCCCGAGGCCGTGCCACCAGCCTGGCACCCACACCTCCCTGGCTGCACCTGCAGCCTGTGCCCCACACTTGCACCCCACTCTGGTTCCCACTCCACTGCTCACCCCATGGTGATTGTGCACCCCCACACCTCCCCCTGCACCTGCACCCCGCATCTCACCCCACCCCACACCATCACCCAGGGCCACGCTGAGACCGCGCTGAGCAGCAGCACCAGGGGGTGCCTGTCACTGGGGCAGGACCAGCTGCACATCCCCCTCACTCTGGGGGGCTTCAGA
The DNA here is from genome assembly GCA_013397075.1 of Rhabdornis inornatus. Lineage (NCBI taxonomy): Eukaryota > Metazoa > Chordata > Aves > Passeriformes > Rhabdornithidae > Rhabdornis > Rhabdornis inornatus. Next base: position 46,819 of record VWZS01007634.1, on the reverse strand, counting down.
CCCCCTCAAATCCAGGCTGAGGGTGAGAGGAGCATGTGCTACGCAGCCTGGTAAGGCTGGAGGGGCCAGCACATCATCCCATGCCATCTCTGGGAAATCCTGTTTTTCCAGGCTTGGCTCAAGCACAGTGGACTGGGAACAACAGCCGGCAGGAGCGGGGCCATCCAGGGAAAATCCTACTGGAAAGAAGTAAAACCCCATTCAGCAAAACTCCATTCTCAACCAGCACAAGTTTTAGGGAGGCAGCTCCTGGCAGGGAAGGCTCTGCCCTCCTCTTCGTCCTGTTTTGAGGGTTTGGACTTTGTGCCTTTGGGTTCTTCCAGAGGGGAAATATTTTTAAAAAGCAAAAACCCCAAAACCTAAGAACGTTACTGAGCTGCTGTGAATTCCCTATCAGCTGCTGTACACGCACATGGCACAGAAAAATCCTTAGCAAATTCCTGCTGAAAAAATAAAAACCCAGGAAAACCCACCGAAGGCTGAGCTTGCCGGACACAGCACGCCAGGAGGGGCTGACAGAGCTGTTACGGTCTATTGGGCCAATAATCCACAAACTAAGACAGATTTATTGTACATGGCAGATCCTAACAGCTCCAAAGAAACCATCACTGTCTCCTGGCGCTTAAAATTCACTTTCTTGGGGGGAAAAAAAAGGGCCAAAATATGGCTTTATGAGATAAGATGCGTGGTTGGACCATTCTGTGACAGGCAGAAGCCTGTGCAAACACATACACAGCTCTTTTTTCCCTTGGTATATAAATATATAAAATATCTCCTCTTCCAAGGCAAGCACGACTGCATTACCCGTCGGAGCGCTGTCCTTACCACCGGATTACCCGGCTTGGTTTCACCTCCCTTAGCAAGATGGATTTGCAGGGATGTTGTTTCCGCCTCGATATTACCGATCAAAAACAGGGGGAGGTAAAAAATCAAGTTAATTAAAGCTAAATTGAGCCCCTGCATCCATCTGGCTTGCTGGAATGGGTGAGTTTGGGTTCCCTCTCCTTGAAAGGTGTAAGGATCTGAGAAGGGAGACGCTGGAGAGGAGAGCAGGCTCTTCCCACTGGCGTGACAGTGATGGCAAGGCTGAGACGGGGGGATAGTTTGATGTTGATGATGGTAATAAAAATAATATTAAAAAGGTCAGAGCCGATGCTTTCCCTGTTTCTGGCAGCGTGGAGAAGCAGGCCAAGCGCGGGATCAGCCCGATCCCATCGGTAATTGCGGCGTCTGTTCGAATCTCCGCGACGCTGGAAATCACGCTGGGCCCGGCTCAGAGCTCCCCGGCGGCTGATCATATCGGACGGGGATCAAAGAGGCTCAGCTTACGGGGTTTAGCGCGCGGCTCGTCCCAGCCGGCGAGGGGGGGCCGGGCTCCGCTCTCTCCGGGGGGGGCCGCGCCCCCGGGATGCTCTTGGGAAGCTCGGGGGATGCGTGGGAGCGAGCATCCCTCAGCGGGGCCGGTGGGATGGGCAGCGCGGACCCTCCCCGGCACACAGCCTGGATGCCCTGACAGCCCCGCCGTGCACCCCAAAACCATCGGGGTTATAGGGGGATGGAGCAGGCAACCAGGAGAGAAGCTCTTGGAGAATCCAGAGCGATGCCCACGAGCAGGGATGGGTGCGGGGAGGGGGGTTTGCATGGATGCCCCAGCTGCAGAGCCCGGTTGCACCCCAAAACCATGCCAGGGATGCGAGCAGGACCAGACAAGGGCAGCAGCTTCCATCTGCACCCGGAGAGCGGCGGAGCGATGCCCGCGGGCAGGGACGGGTGCAGGGAGGGGCTTTGCATGGATGCCCCGGCTCCAGCCCTCCGGCCGGCCGTGCAGCAGCGGGAAGGGATGTGCCGGGACTGGCCGGGCGGCTCCAGGGAGGGAGTCGAACGAGTAATTAGAGCAGGAGGCTGTGAGTCAGCAAACGATGCGTAACCTCGGCGAGGCTGACAATGAGGCAAAAGATGGCAGTTTCGACCGAGAGCGCTGGCTGAAAGGGCACATTTAGATATGCAAAAAGCAGCAACTCCTGACAATCCCAGGGCTGCGACCCGCTCGGCAACCCGTGCCGCTCCGGAGCCGCTGTCTGCCGCCGAGCTCTCGACGCCTTCCTCCAAAATCATTGTGAATAGAGACATGGGGGGGCGCAGACCCAACCCCGCGGAGCGAGGCAGTGGGGATCGCTCCCAAAAAAACAGCGGTCAGGGGAAAACACCGGGCAGCCTCTGCTCCAGCACCCCGTGCTGCCTGGAAAGTGGGATAGAACCAGACTCGGCAGCTGACCTTGCTGCGGGTGCCCCGGGGAGAAGCGCAGCCAGGGTGCACTCCAGGATGGATATTAAGGTTTGGCTTGGAAGCAAACCCCAGCTCCAGCAAACCCCAGCTCCAGCTACAGGCTCGTCCCCCCCTGTTTTGGGGGGTGCATCAGGGCTGCAGGCAGGTACAGCCGCCCTCGGCGAGAAGAGTTTAATTAACCCCGGAAAGCGATCGTTAAACGGCCGGCCCGGGTAATCGATGCGGAAGGGGCAGCTTTGCTGCCGAGGGACCATCTGCTCCGGGGAGCCATTGGCGGCTCCTCGTCCCCCCCCGGCACCCCGCGCCTGCCGGGAAGCGCCACGGGGCAGCTGCTCTGGGGGCCCGATCCCGAGCTGAACCCCGGCCAAGCCATCCCGGGGGGATGGGAGCTGCCCCTCGCCTCAACCCTCGCTTCCCGTAAAGCCCCAAGCCCCAGCGCCACGTGATTTCCGACACGACACGGCCCCCCCGGCACAAAGCCCACCGGAGGGTCCCTGCAGAGCGAGGCATCCCCCCGCCCCTGACAGGATGTGGCTGAAGCAAAGCTGGGCAGCGATGTGGCCAAGCACCCTTCTCGCCCCGCAGTTATTTTCACCCTGGAGATGAGTTTGTGGCAGTCTCGGCCTCCAGGGCTCAGAGGGTTTTTGGAGCACCCAGCCCCCGCGCACACCTCTGGCCGCATTCCCGGGCGAATACTCAGAGGGATGCTATCAGCATCCCGGCATCACCCAGGATACGTCATCCTGGCCTGGGGCACTGTGTCACCTCCCACCCCCCAGCACCCCTAGGCCTTTCTCCAACCCTGAATTTCCAAGTTTCTCCTTATTTCCACCCAATAAATGATGACGGCGGGTGCTCAGGGGCAGCAAGGCTGGGTATCGTGCATCTGCTCCCGAGGGACCCAGGAGCTACTCCCAGCTACAGGGCACTGACTCCAGCTCTGGGATGGGGTCCCTGGGCAGGTCTGGGGTGGACACAGGGAGATCCTTGACCCCTCACCCCATCATCATCCCCCAGGAGTGCTTTGGGAAGCAGCTGGAGGTGCAGCCAAGAATAGCATCCCAGGACAAAGCCAGCCAGGGGATGGAAGAGCACGATTTTGTCCTCCAGGATGGGACTTGGAGAGACCAGTGTCCCCAGTGGCATCCCTCTCCTATGAGGAGACCTTCTGCCACCATCACACCCTGACCAGCTCCCAGTGTCAACACATCCTGGGAAGCCTGTGGGGCCATGGCACTGGCATGACCCTGTTGGGGTGACGCAGACCCTGAGCATGGAGCCACAGGCATCCTCCTCCTGGTCTGGATCTGTCTCCCACCGATCTTGGGGAGAGGAGCATCCAAGGATGGGGAGAGCTGCACCCCCCAGGAAGAAAGGAGCCCAAGGGTGCTTCCAGAGGAGGTGCTGGCACAAGGAACAAGCTCTGGGACAGAGCATGGCCCTGAGGCCAGCAAAAAGCCCTGTCCCATCCTCTCGCCTGGCCTGGGGCAGAGGGGATGGTGCAGCTGCTGCTGGGCAGGGTGTCAGAAGGGTTCCCAGGCCAGCTGGGCCAGCAGGGTTCAAGGTGATCTGCAAAGCACAGAGTGGGCATGTGCCCTCCTTGCCCCATGGATGGAGACATCTCGGGCTCCTCTTCACCTCCCCAGACCTGCAGACCCCTGGGAAGGGGCTCATGGTCCTCTCCACTCTGATGGCAGCAGCTCAGCTGGCAGGGGACAGTGCCCCTGCACCCACCCACACCCTTCCTCACACTCTGGGGCCAGCTTGAGGGCCACCCTGCTCAATTTCTAGCTGCCAGCACCTTTGGGAGAGCAGGCGGAGGCTCCAGCATAGAGGTGGCTTTGTGAGGGTTTGCCAGGACATCCACCACACCTGAGTTCCCAGGGGAACACTCAGGGACGCTCCTGATACATTACCCAGGGTACCAGCACCAGCCACTGGATGTGGGGAGGAGATGACCCTTCCCATCCCTACCTGTCTGGGAAGGAAGGGGGAGAGCAGCTGGAACACTGTGGGCAGGAGGCAGCGGGGAGACCCCTGAAGAGGAAGGGGAATGCTCTGCTTCCACTGCAGGAGGGAAACTGAGGCAAAGAAGGGCTGGGATGGGCCCACACACTTGGCACAGCAAGGGGACCTAGAGCCAGCTTTTCCTGATACTCCCCACCAGAGGCTCCTCTGTGCTGAGGACAGGGAGAAAAGGCAGAGCAGGAACAAGCCCCTGCCCTGGCACTGCCAGACCCCAGTATGGGACATGAGACAAGATCACACCCACAGTGGGGTGCCCCCCCAGCCCTCTCAGGAAGGATCCAGCCCCTCAAACTGGTGCTCAGCCCCAGAACAGTGCTTAAACCAGTCCCCAAAGCACTGCTCAACCTCTGAACCCCCTGAAATGGTGCTCAGCCACCCAAATCGGTGCTTGGTGGCCAAACTGGCTCTCAGCTTCCCAAAACAGTGCTCAACTCCCAAGCCAGGGCTCAGCCCCCCCAAGCCAGCACTGAACCCCTGAGTGGGTGCTGAACACCCCAGAGAGGTGTTTGACCCCTGAGATGGTGCTCAGCCCTCCAAAACAGTACCTGACCCCCAAGACAGTGCTCAGCCCCCTGAACCAGCCACTGAGCTGCTGCCCAGACCCCAAACTGGAGTTCAGGCCCCAAAACAGTGCTTGACCCTCAAGCTGGTTCAATCTCCTAAAATGCTGTTTGACTCTCATGCTGATGCTCAGCCCCCCAAAACAGCAAACCCCCAAGTGAGTGCTTGACCACCAAACCAGTTGCCAGCTCCCCAAAATGGTGCTCAGCCCCTCGACCTAGTGCTCATCACCCCAAAATGCTGCTTGACTCCCAAGCCAGTGCTCAGCCCCCGAAAAGCCTTATCCCAAAGGCTCCATGGTCCTCCTACGGACAGCCACTCCAGTTTGCTCCCAGTACACCTACTGGTCACATGGTCGTTCAGAATGGCCACACAGCCCTGAGGGGGTTTCCCCAATTTCCTTTGCCCCTCCATCACCAGAAGGACACAGGTGCACCATGGCAGGGCAGCTCCCAACACCCTGGCTGTGGGAAGGCACATGTCCCTCACTCTGTGTCCTGGAGGGGAGCCCCTTGTCCCCTTTCCCATCATTTCCCAGGGAGCATCACCTGAGATAAGACAAGATTCCCAGAGCTCTGCTGGAAGCCTCCCCAGCCCCAGAGCCATGGAGGGTGGGGGGCCTGGACAAAGGTAAGGAATATTAACACCAGGTCCCTGGTTATCCTTGGAGGTGCATGGTGGGATGGTTTGTGGGATACAGAGACATGGGGTGGGATGAAAGCACATCCAACCTCTAATGGAGGTGGCTGCTGGCTGTAGGGGACTTATCCCCACTGCCAGGGTGCCTTCCAGCCCTGGCCATGGAGCTACTGGCCTTTGGGATGAGCTGAAGCTGCCCCCACACAGCCCAGTGCCAGCTATTTCCAGGATCAGTGCCTATGAACATGGTTGTCCCCCAAAGCACCAACCACAGGCAGCCTGGGGACCCCCAGGGACTGGCCACAGTCTCCCCAGCTCCCCATTCCCGCAGGTTCCCCTTTCCCCCAGCTTTGGCATCTCCAGACCCCCAGACACAGCCCCCATCCCTGCCCCACCTCACATCCCTCCCTGCTGTTCCCCACCCCTAATCGAACTGGCTGCCGCACAGACTCATCCCCGTTTAATCTTCACGGTGCATCAGGCAGGGGGAAAAAACACAACGATTTTCCTTTTTTTTTTTTTTTGGGTCTTAATCTTTACCTGGGGTCAGATTTACCAATCCTCCCGCTAATCCCCCAACGCCTTCGCAAAGCAAAGGGCCCCCTCCTCCACCAGCCCCTCGGGAGCGAGTCCAGGAAGCACCCATAGCTGCAGGGTGCCTCGAGATTAGCACTCCAGGTAACTCCAATTTTTCCCAATGAGGTGGCAATACATGTTTTTAAAGGGTTTTTTTTTATTTAAGAAATCTGAATGTGAGGATGGGGGGAGGGATATCACATGGTACTGGAGAGATAGAGGCAAAGCCTGGGGGTCTTGGCTCCACTGACAGGCTCAGATTTGGGGGAAATATTCGGGGAAAGGAAGAGAAAACACTTCCTAGAGAGGATTCCATGCCATTCCCTGCCTCAGTTTACCCGTGTGTAGAGATGAAAGGTCAGCCCCTCCCCCGGGAATTCAGCTGGCACCGGCTGCCCCTGAACAACCTCCAGGTCATCCCTGGTGGGGCAGGGCTGGGAATCACCAGGACCTGCAGATGGGAGAATCAGGAGGCTGCAGATGTGGGGACAAGAGTTTCTATGGATGTGGGGGTTCTGGGATCCCTGTGGATGGGGGTACACAGGGCTCTGCAGAAGGGGGGTAGGGAGAGCAGGGGGCTTTGTGCACGGGAGGCTCTGCAGAAAGGGGCAACAGGGGATCTGCATATGGGGGACATGGGTCCCTGTAGATGAGGGGACACAGAGCTTTGAAGATGAAGGGACAGGGCTCTCAGCAGAACAGGGGGACAGGGATGCCTGGAGGCAGGAGGCAACGTGGGGCTTTGAAGATGGGGGCACAGGAGTCCCTAAAGAAGTGGGGACAGGGGTCCCTACTGATGAGGAGACAGGGGGCTCTGTAGAAGGCGGACAGGGGCTTTGCAGATGAGGAGGGGACAAAGGTGGACAGGGTTCCCTGCAGAAGGAGGGGACAGGGGCCCTGGCAGATTGAGGGGAAGAGAGGAGAGGGGTCCCTGCAGAAGGAGACATCAGAGATCCTTACAGATGCAGGGGACAAGGGTCCTACAGACAGGAGAGGGGACAGAGGGGACAGTGATCCCTACAAATCTGCCCTTTCCACGCCAACCTCCTGCCGTGCACCCTCCCAGCGGGGCTGCCCCCAGCTCTGCCGCGGCGGGGGCTGCTCACACACCCCTGGCTCGGGGGGAGGAGGGGGCTGCCAGCAGCCGTGCCCAGCCCCGAGCCCCCCCGGGCGTCGCGCCCCGCGGCGCTGCCCGAGCTAACCGGTGATGGCAGCGCGGCCCCCGCGCACGCTCCGCCGCGGCCGCCACCTCGCCGCGCCAGCCTGGAATTTGCAAGCTGTCCTGATGCATTAAAGCGCAAACGCCTGGCGTCCAGCTCCCAGCCCTGTGCCCGGCTGTGCCAGCCCATGGCATCCCCTCCCCGGGGACGCTGACGCGGGGCCAGCTGTCCCCAAGGGCTCCCAGAACCACCATCATCATCTTCATCCTTGACGCTTGTTTTTTTCCCTCCAGCCCCAGCTTTAAATAGCGGAATGGGGAGACCGTGCAAGGCTCGTGCTGTCACCGTGGTGAGGCTGGGGACACTAGGGACATCAGGAGTGGAGGGTCCCCACCAGTGCTGGCCCTGGGAGCAGGCAGAAGCCCGGCAGCACGGGTGACAGTGAAGCCCCTTCCAGCAGGCAGCACCAACCCAGGGCATGGAGGAAATGGAGACACACAGACAGGCACGGATGGACAGATGGATGGGATGCTCTGTTTGCCATCCCAGGGACACAGGAATGTCACCTCGAGACGTGTGCCATGGCACCCCTGCAAGGGTCTGGAGAGCCAGACACAGATGGGCTGCAGTCCCCGTGGACAGCACCCATTCCATGGGGGTCCCCCTCCCCTGCACCCATTCTCACAGTGCAGCCTCCAAGTTCTCTCCCTACACTGGGTACTTCCCATGGATGCAGGAGGGAAAGGTGGAGAGGGACAGCCCAGCCTGGCACTCACAGTTCAGTGTCCAGCCAGCACCTACCATCCCTGACACCTTTCAGGTTCCCTGAGACTCCCCAAAACCACTGTCACATGTGCCATGGGATCCCCTCCAGGTCCTGGAGGGGACTGAGTCCACTGTGGGAGGACTGGGCACTTGCCAAGGGTGGGGGCAGAGGAGTCACCCCAATCCCCGGCGCACACACCCAGTGACGCTCCCAAATCATTCGAGAACCCAACACCACCCCATGGCCAGCAGGACACATTCATTCCGCAGACAAGCAGGATGGGCTCTGTGCCGATCCCAGCCAGAAGGGGCAAACAGCAGCGGGATGCCCGTGGGAGGAGGGAGCGGCAGCAGCCGGCTGCAATAGGAGTGTGAAGAAACGGCTCTTGCGTGCTCTGTCCGGAGCCAGCTAACGAGGCCATATTTGAAATGCTTCGCATACCTCCGGTCATCAGATTAGTGAGATGTAGAAGGTAAAGCAGAGGGCAAGAGGAGCGCTCCCAGCTCCCAGGCAGCGATCCTCCATCCTCGCCCGCGGGAACTGGGGGAAAAGTCCCCGGCTGGCAACGGGGCACAGGCAGGGAGTGGCCACGGGCACCCCGGGAGTGATGGCTGCTGGGATCTGCCTCCCTGCTGTCATCCCTGCAGGGCACGATGCAGAAGGGAAAGGTGGGGAAGGATAACCTAATGTGCTGCCATGTCCTGGCCACCAGCCACTGCCACCTCCCCGTGGCACAGGTAAGGCCTGGAGCTGCGGAAAAACCTTTCAGCATTTTACAGGGGCTTACATGAAAGTCAGAGAGAGACTTTTCACCAGGACTTGTCATGACAGGACAAGGTGCGAGGATTTTAAATGAAAAGAGAAAAGTTTGGGATTTGATATTAGGAAGAATTCTTCCCTGTGAGGGTGGTAAGGCCCTGGCACAGGTTGCCCATGGCTGTTCCATCTCTGGAAGTGTTGAAGGCCAGGTTGGATGGGGCTTGGAGCTACCTGGGATAGTGAAAGGTGTCCCTGCCCATGGCAGGGGTTGTAACTAGATGATCTTTAAGGTCCCTTCCTGACCAAACTGTTCTAGGAGTCTGCAGAAGGAGCAAGATCCCACAGAGCCTCCAAGCATCGTCTGTGGGCACAGCTCTCTTGCCCTTCCCAAGGCATCAAATCTGCTTGGGCATGAATGGTCCTCCCTGGCCCTGCTCCAGGCCCAGGAGTGGCAGGAGAGCAGGAAGCTGCCTCTGAGCAGCAAGTGGGTGCAGAGGAGTAAGATCCTGGATCTGCGAACACTTGGGACCCTTCAGGGTTGGGATGTTCAGTTGAGAATGTCTCAGCCTTCAGGATGTTCAAATGAGACACTGGGCTCAAATGAGACACCCCAAAATCCCATCTCTGAGGGAGAAAAAGATGCATAAAAACCACAAGGGCAAGTCCTAGCAAAAAGAAGTGAGAACCAATGACACCAAGAGCCTTGGGACACCAAGAGAGAACCAGGAGGCTGAGTGGATGGACCTGCATTGCTTGGTTAGGCATGGAACAACTCCACATGGAAGACTGTGGGAGATAGATATTGCCCAGATAGCCCTACAAAAAGCTGGAACACAGGCATGGACTCAAAGCAGATTTGCAAAGGCAAAACCATCCATCAAACGAGGGCTGCTTCCAACCACACGCAACCACCCACAAACCAGAAGGTGACCAGAGCAGGCTGGAGTGGAACATGCCCAATCTCATCACACCTGAGCACAAACCCAGTCCTCATTCCAGCAGGCATCATTCCCAGGGAGCTCAGCACATGCTGAGCAAACGTATGCCAGGGTCAGCTGAGGGTATAATGGGTGGCAGCAGCCACCAGAACCCACTGGAGTCACTCACCAGGTCAGAACAGCACAGCTCCCAGCCCTGTCACCACCCAGGTGACAATCAGACCCTGGGGATGGAGCCCATCGCAGAAGTGACCCAGAAATGACAGGGTACATCTCACCCCGTGGGCAGATCCCACCCATCACCCACACTGTGCCCCCACTGAAATACCACAGGGCTGTCACAGGGCAGGGCCAGTAACCCGAGCCCTTTTCCAGCTCCCACCTCTCACAGCTGGGAGGGTGGAGATGGAAAAGCACATCCTGCTTGGAAAATCAGAAAACAGCTTTTCTCTTTTCATTCTTTGCCGCCACTTCCAGGGTCACAGCCAACACAGATGCTCCCATGCCCGGGCCACCACACTGTCAGCATCACTGCGGGGAGGGGATGCATCCTCATCCTCCCAGCACAAAGGATGGCCCAGCAATGGAAGATACTTTGGGACAAGTGACACTGTTCCAGGACAAGGACATCGAGCCAGACCCACACACCCCAAGGCGAGCTCACAGACTGGGAGCCATTAGTCCAGCCCCTTTTCCATGCCATAACCATGGATGGTGGAAACCAGGGACACCAAGGCAGCCACTGGAAAACCTTCTGACCTCAAAAATCCTTTTATCCACATAATCACAGGCTGCCACCCATGTGCAGCATAGGCTGTCATCTCAGACCATCAACACAGTCCACCTGCTTGCAAGCCATGAGAAAAGACAAGCAGGGATGAAATCACTCTAAAGATATAAGGGACCAGCACTCCAGCAGCCCAAAAGGAGAGACTGTAGGGTGGGCACATCACCAGCACCGAGATGTTGACAGATCCCAAAGCTTTTTGACTGTGGATGTCAGGTGCCTGAGGGCCCATGGCCAGGGTAAACATGCCCTCTGGACTTTCCCAAAGGCAAAGGGACCCACAGATCACCCTCAGCGACTCACTGGGGTCACACTGCTGCCTGCTGTCCCTGGAGCTCTCCTGAGGCTCCAGCCCCATGGGTGTCCCAAGGGACACAGGATATGGGTAGGGATTCAGGCTGCTCCTCACCCACATGCTCCCCAGTGGGCCCCCAGGATGGTGAGTCCCAGCCTCCCACGAGGATATGTCCCTGTGCACAGCTGATCCCCACGGCAGAGCCACTGCTGAGCAGCAGCAAACTCACATTTCCTCCATTCCAGCCTGGGATTTCCCACTGGCTGCTTTTGGAGGTGGTTCCTCCTCCAGCCACCCCTTTGCCCACACGGTTCTTCCCTCCCGCCCCTCCCACACCACTGCTCCCTGCACCAAATCACAGAATGGTTTGGGTTGGAGGTGACCTTAAAGCTCCTCTCCTTTCAACCACTTGCCATGGGCAGAGACACCTTCCACTGTCCCAGGGTGCTCCCAGCCCTGTCCAAGCTGGCCTTAAACACTTACAGGGATGGAGCAGCCACAGCTTCTCTGGGCACCCTGTGCCAGGGCCTCACCACCCTCAGTGTAAAACATTTCTTCCCCATGTACAAGTTAACCCTGACCTGTTACAGTTTAAAACCCTCACCCCTTGTCCTGTCACTCCAGGCCCTTGTCCAAAGTCCCTCTCCAGCTCTCTTGAAACTCCTCTGAGCACTGGAAGGAGCTTTAAGGTTTCCCTGTAGCCTCCTCTACGCCAGGCTGACCATCCCCAGCCTGTCTCCAGAGCAGAGGGCTCCAGCCCTTGGACCATTCCCGTGGCATCCTCTGGACCTGCTCCAACAGGCCTCCCATCTGTCTGTGCTGGGGACCCCACAGCTGGATGTGGTGCCCCAAGGGGGTCTCACCAGAGCAGAGCAGAGGGGGAGCACCCCCTCCTCACTCTCTTGCCCGTGGTGCAGCCCAGGATACACTCGGCTTTCCAGGCTGCAGTGCACAGTGCCGGCTGATGTCCCATCTGTCACCCACCAGCACCCACAGCCATTTTCCACAGGGCTGCTCCCCGCCCATCCACCCCCCAGCTGTGCCAGAACTGCGGGCTGTTCCCACACAGGTGCAAGATCTTGCACTTGGCATGGTTGAACCTCCCACCTTCCTCTTTCCCCATCACCTGCCTGACAGGAAAACAGCCAGTGCCACACACCATCTACTGCCAGCATCTCCATCCTTCCCCAAGCTGCCACAGCCCATCCATTCTCATGTCCCCAACTGGGTGCAGGGCCAGCCTCTTCCTGGGGCAGTGGCTCCCATCCTCCTCCCCAACCTGGATGAGTTTCAAGAGCACCAATCACTTTGGGGACCCACGCTCCATGCCTGGGCTCTGTGCAGAGAGGTGGCTGCAAGGGACAGCAATGACAATTGGGAGTCCCACAAGATCCCCCCATACTCTCAGGAGTCAAAGTTGAATCAGGGGAAAAGGAAAAAGAAAGAAGGAAAAAAAAAAAGGCTTTTGAGTGCAATATTTTAGTTGAGCACCAGAGCATGAGTAAAGGAGGGAGCTTTTCGTGGTCTGGTGAGTTTAAGCTATGAGCTGAAAGTTTAACTATTAATACACTTAATCAAGAGGTTGTTCCTACAACCGGGATTTGGGAAAACAAAACAGGAAGGCAGGAGAACGGTGGCACCCGCTGTGGCCACCCCGGGGAATGTCCCTGCTGCGGGAGGTGGAGGGTCCAGGACCAGCTGGGGCTGGATCCAGCCTCAGCCAAGCCTTGCATGAGCACACAAGGAGGTGCCAGGTGCCGGCTGCGAGGGCCAAGCACTCTGGATCCAGCCGTCCCCCCAATGCCCCCCACAGGAGATTTGTCAGAGGGGACAGTTTTGGGTAGAGGATGTCACCCCCCAAACCCTGCAGCATCCCCAGGTCGCAGACAAGCAGCACCTGCACTGCTGCCACCTGCCTGGAAAGGTCCTGGTGACACCAGGAGATGCCGGTGGGTGAGGGACCCCCAGGATCGGGGATCCCCAAAACGCCCCCCACAGCATCTCCTCTGGCACAAACCTCTGCCACAGAGGAGGAAAAGGAGGGACAGGCTGGATTTTGGAATGTAGCACGCAGAGCTCCTCTCGTCTGCCCACCCACCTCGTGTCAGGGGCAGGAGGCACAGGGAGGTGCGGGCAATGCCTGGCAGCGCGGCGCCGGCTGCCCGCATCCCCACCACAAAATCCATGTCAAGGACGCCTCGGCCGGCTCCTGCCTCTTCCCAGCGACGCAGGGGGGAGGACACGGGGACATTCGTGACGCCGGACACAACCCCCTCACCCCCTGCCTGCACATCCCGCCAGGCAAACAGCCCCTCCCGATCCTGCCCCCGGGGCCACCGAGCCCCGAACGGCGCCGGGACCAACTTCTGAGCGGCACCGGCGGATCCTTTGTTACTTTGCTTTTGTTGTCACACGCCGGCGCGTCCCCGTCCCCATCGTCCCGTCACCGTGTCCCCCCCCACATCCCTCCCACAGCCCCCCCCAGGCGGCGTCCCCGAGGTCAGGGCGCGACATCTGCCAGCGCGACGGGGCGACGCCGGTACCGGCACCGGGGAGGGGGGCGCAGAGCCCGGGGCATCTCCGGGGGTACCCCGCGCGGGGACACTTGGGGTGACACTGCCACCCGTGGTGATGCGCTGCGGCGGCCCCGCTGGAGGAGCCGTTTCCCCAAAGCTTTTCCCGCTGGGAACGCGAAGGACGGACGGACAGACGGAGGGACGGAGCGAGGTTTCCATGCCTACCAGCGCTCCCGCTGAGCGGGACCTCGGGGAGAGTCACCCCCCCCTCCCCTCTCCCATCCGACCCCCCTCGCCTCGGCCCCGCCGGGGGATGCAGCGCAGCCCGCGGGCAGCAGCGGGGCCCGGGGAACGCGGGGGGCCGGGACGGGCGGGGAGGCCGGAGGGGTCCCCGTTCCCCCGTAGCCCCAGGTGCGGCCCCGCCGCCGGGCCGGGGGCCGGGGGGCGCGGANAGGAATAAAAAAAATTAAAATAAAAGGGGAAAAAAAAAACCCAACCAAAAAAAAACAACAAAAAAAACCAACAAAACACCCCACACCTCCGCGGGGCGCATGGGGCCGCGGTTTGGCGGAGTTTGAGGCCGTAATTCCCAAATTCGGGTACAATCCACAGCCCCCAGGGTGGTTTGGGGCTGGTGGCACCCACGCCGGGGCGAACGAGGGATGGTTCAC
>VWZS01007634.1:10729-23202 GCA_013397075.1 Rhabdornis inornatus | reverse complement strand
CCTCTTCTGCCTGTCCACACAAACAAGGAGACAGAAAGGTCAGAGCAACCCTGATTTTTAAAACAGACATGCCAGTTCCATGATTTCCACTGGAAATATCAAAGTTACTTATGGGAAGAGCTAATTTGGGCACACTTGAGTCAGGAGTCCTGGGGAAATGACGGAGAAAACCATGCTGGCTCCTCCTGGCCCTATGGCAGCCAGGACATTGCCTCCTGCCCAGCACTCCACCCCCATGCTCCTGCACCCAGGTGTTGCACACACAACCTCAGCAGGCAGCCGGGATTTGGGATCCTGGGAATGATGGTGAGAGCCACCTGAGCATGTCTGTGTTTTATGGAGGACCATGGGAATGTGCAGCATAAGATCTGTCTTAGGGCTGTACCAGCAGCCAGCAGTGCCTGTGGGCACAGGAGGAGGAGGTGATGCCCTGTCACCTCCCATGGTCACAAGGCCTCTGAGAACAAGAACGTGGTTGGTCCCTCCCCTGTGAGATCCCACCTGGATACATTCCCCTCCATTCCACATCCCCTCTTCCCATCAACACTACTGCAGCTGAGCCTTGACCAAGACATTGTGAACCAAGCTCACTTTGTCTTGCAGAAAGGACTTTGGCATTGGGACAGGCTGCCCAGGGAAGTGGTGGAGTTGCCATCCCTGGAAGTGTTAAAAGACACATGGATGTGGCACTTGGGGACACGGTAAACACAGTGGTGTTGAGTTAATGGTAGGACTTGGTGTCCTTAGGGGGCTTTTCCAGCCTGCATGATTCTGTGATTCTGTGACTCTCAAAGGCTGCCTTCTCTGTTTGAGCTGGTGTCCTTTGCCCAGCTCCACCACCCTGAGAAGAAATCACCCCCTGACTTTCCCACGCTGGAGCAGTGCCCAGAACCCCCTCCCTTCCCCTCTGGGCGTAACAGGCATCAGCAGCAGCACATGTTTGATGCCATGGAAGGGCTGACAGACCCGGCTCTGTGGGTGTAAGAAGCTGTCCCCCCTCGGTCACCTAAACACCATCCACCACGTCAGCCCTGCACTGATCTGAAGCCTCTCATGGATTGTGATGGATGTCAAAAGGACCATTTATGTCCAGGCCACTCTTCCCCTGGTAGGAAGCTTTGGAGCTGAGCAACAACTGGATGTGTCTCACATCATATCTGTAACCACCAAAAAACTCCAAGATCTCTCTCCTCACTTTACTTTCAAGGCCAGAGTTCAGCTGCAAGGGCAGCACCCAGTTCTTGGGTGAGCTGAGGTGTGCACGAGTCCCATCAAGGTTTTCTGGGAGACACCCTGTGCAGCCAGCTGAAGAGCAGGAGCACAAGGCTGCACTCACCCACTGCTCCTGCCATCAGAGAAGCCACCTCTTCCCCAGGAAGCCTCTGGGACCTGGCTGGGGACAGGCCAGCAGCCCTTTCCCATGCCCTATCCCACCTGCTTGCTCTGCTTTGCTGAAAGCTTCCCTGCACTCCCCACACTCTGGGGATACTTCCACACCCCCCAAGGACGTCTGGCATTGAAAGAACTGGTGTGTGGAGAAGAGTTAGGCCTGAAGCTCTGACATGTAGCTCCATTTCTTCCGGGGCAAACACAACCCAAGAAATCGCGGCAAGGAGCCAGCCTGGAGTTGGATGGGAACAGACCACCATCTCCTTACCTAGGAGGACCAACTGGACTTGTCAAGAGGAAAGAAATTCATCTACATCTCACACATATGGTCTCATCCTAATGGATATGTATGAGCATAAGGGAAGAAGAATAACCTTCTGGTTAGGCTAAGGGCTTGGCAGTTGAGATTTCGCGATGCTATTCTCAGCGCTGTCCACACCTTGCTCCGAAGCCTTAGAAAACTCTTTATCCATCCTCAGGCCTCACGTTTCCATCTGGATACAGGGCTGATACCTATTTTGTGCTTGTTCAGAGGAGAGAGGAGGGATGCTTGGGATGCATCTCCCTCCTCATGCGGCTCTTGTTTTGAGTTAAGGAGAGCAGGCAGGAGAGACAGGAAGAATGAAGAGCCACGAGGCATCTCTGGGAAAGCTCCAGCGCTGTTTAAGGCTGCCTAGAAAACTCAAACTTCAGTGGAAAGAGGGAAATCGGTCTTTTCCCAGCACTCTGGGGCAGCACAGCTCATCACCTCAGATAACCCAGAGCAAACTGGAGCTACCAGAGCATGTTTTAATCCTTGTGATCCAGCCCAGACGCTTCCTGGGCTCAACATCTTCCAGGAGGGATATAGGGATGTGCACTGCCCGAGCTGAAGGGACTGCCCAGAAGCCCCTGCCAGGCTGCCAGCCAGGCAGGAGTCAATGGCCTGCGGTGGGAAGATGTCACTTGTCAGCAAACCTGCTCAAGGAGGATGGTGCTCAGCACTGGGACTGACAGTGGCCAGCAGCCTTGCCTGAGGTACTCCAGGGGATGAGGTGCTCCATGGAAGAAGGTGCCCTAGGAGCCTAGAGATGCTCTGCACGAGATGGGGTGCGCTAGATGATCCCAAGGGATGAGGTGATCCAGGAGTCCCAAGATGCTCCACAGAAGAGGTGCTCCAAGTGCTCTCAGAGGCTGAGATGCTTCATGTGCCCCAAGATGCTTCAGGGGCTCACAGCACTTGGCCAGGCTGGAACTGGGAGATGTCACCACCTTTCCAGAGGCGGACAAGGTGTCTCCTCACCAATTCCACACTGCTGGAAATTTCAGAGTCTAGTTGTGCCCATGCTGGACAGAATCACCCACCTCCAGCTCAGTATGGGGGTCCCCCCATTGCCCCTGCCCCAGCTTTCCCAGCCCCAGGATTGCCATAGATCTGTGGGTGAATTGAGGATGTCCTGTTCATCCCGCCTCCTCCAGCTCCCCTGATCCAGCACTGGCTGGGACCCTGCTCCCTGGAGGGATGCCAGCACGGGTTCCCTCCTCCATCTCCTCCTCTTCCCTCAGGGCATTTCTGCAGGAGCCCCAGCCCTGCAAGGAGAGCACAGAGCAGCCAGAGCAGCTGTAAATCCTTCCCTGCAGCCCAGGGCTCTGCCAAGCTCTCCCTTCCACCCAAATTTATGGAAAAGCAGGTCCCTGCCAGCGACACACAGCACAATTGTGAGGTGGAACAGGCAGTGCTCGCCAGCTGCAGCAAGGGCTCCTGCAGCCTTTTTCTTCCTCTTCCTCAGGCTGTCACCCTTGGTGGCCTGGGGACAGGCACAGCCCTGCACAGACAAAGCAGCCTCAGCACAGTCTTCCTCTTCCCCATCCACTCCCCAACCTGAGTTCCCTGAGAGCACCCCAAACCTCAAGTAGGAGCATGAGACCCTCTATGGACAGGCACAGCCGAGCCCAAACACCTCCTGGGAGAACCCCAGACCTCGGGTAGGAGCATGAGACCCTCTATGGACAGGCACAGCCGAGCCCAAACACCTCCTGGGAGAACCCCAAACCTCAGACAGGAGCATGAGACCGTCTGTGAACAGGCACAGCCGAGCCCAAACACCCCCTTGTGCCACCCCTTCCCCTTGTGCCCCTCAGTGCTGCCAGGGGTGTGAGCCCAGCTGTAGATGGGAGGGGATGAAGGGTTCAGGGAGGAACACAAGAGCCAGAAGCTGAGCACCACTGGAGATTTTTTCCTCGTAGCAAAGGTCAGCCATGTGCCAGCCCCTTCCTCCGCTGTCACGGCAGAGGTGGCGCTGACAGTAGACCTGAGTATTTGCATTTCCTGATGGCTGCATGCTGAAATTTGCAGTATTAATGGTGCATTAATGCTGGCTCCTGCATTTCATTACTTCTGAGAGTGAGAAAAGGCACAGAGTGAAAACAGAAATTCCCCTCAATTCGGCCAGGCCAGCCTGGCCACTGAGTGCTGGCTCCTGCCAGCCGCCCTTGCACACAGCTGTGAGCTGGGCCACAGAAACCCCAGCAAAAAACATCTTTCCTTCACTTATCCTTAACCATGGGATGCTCCTTCCCAGGTACAGAGGTGATCAACCCAGGTGGGCTGCCCAGGGTCCCCCCACAAATACAAGGATGCTTTGGGGAGCTGACTTCGTCACCACTTTCCTGTTTCATGTCCTGTCTGCACAGGTCAGGGAATTCAATCTAATTTTTGCCCAAATCAGACTTGGCTGCTGCTTCTTTACTGCATCCTGGACACAAATATTTGGGCCTGAGCTTAAGCATAAAGCACTTGGAAACCTGGCCTGGAAGCACAGGGAGGAGGGGAGCCAGGAATTGCACAGGGGAGCCAGAGGGAGCACACATGAGTGCTGGGACTGTCTGAAAGGAGGAATCAGGCAGCAGGGAACCTCTGAGATGCTCATCATGGGTGGAAACAAAGCTTGCTGCTGGCCACACTCCATGCAATGGGCATCTTGGGATGAGTTTTGGGGTATCCAGCACACCAATGACCAGCACCCTCTGTGTCCCTCTTGTTCAGTTCTGATTCAGGGCCACTCATGACAAGGAAGACATTGAGGGGCTGGAGCATATCCAGAGGAGGGAATGGAGCTGGGGAAAGGTCTGGAGCACAAGATGAGGAGCAGCTGAAGGAACTGGGAGGCTCAGCCTGGAGAAAATCAGGCTAGGAGGGACCTTTTCCCTGTCCACAAGTCCCTGACAGGAGGGTGCAGCCAGGTGGGGGTCAGGCTCTGCTCCCTGGCAGCTGGCAATGGGACAAGACGAAACAGTCTCAAGTTGTGTTGGGGGCAGTTTAGACTGGACATTAAGGAAAAATTCTTCACAGAAGGGGTGGTCAGGCATTGGAACAGGCTGTCTAGGGAAGTGATAGAATCACTGTCCCTGGAAATGTTCAAAAGCCATATGGATGTGGCACGTGGGGACATGGGTTAGTGGTGGCCTTGGCAGTTCTGGGTTAATGGTTGGACTCAGTGATCTTTCCAGCCTTAGTGATTCCACCATTCCCTGTGTCCAAGCCTGATCCAAAGGCACACGGATGAAGTCAAATGCCCCAGGGCACATGGAACACCCAGGCAGCATCATGGCATCTCTTGTGGCCTTCAGACCAGCAAACCTGTGTGCCCCTACCCACTGTGGCCCTGAGGACCACCATGGGCAGGGTGAGGTGCCTCTCCATCCTCTCCATGTTTGAGACCTGCAAAGGTCCCAGCTGTCAGCTCTGGGCAAGAATGGGAGATTAGGCTTGACTGAATGTGACTCCCAGCCCCCAAAACCGAATCCTTTCCACAGGCTCTCCAGACCCTCCATAACCCAATGTGAAAGTGACCCCATCAACTCTGTCTCCCAAGCCAGGGAAGACTTTCACCATCCCCATGCCTTTGGGGGGTGGATCAATGGAGGGTCCCTTCCTGCATCCATCTGCACCATTGGGTGACTTTCCTGGTGTCCAGCCTGGAATCCCTGCTTGCTTTTCCAGGCCTGGTTTCCATCTGCATGGCCATCCTGCAGCTGGGTTTCAGCAG
Source organism: Rhabdornis inornatus (assembly GCA_013397075.1). Classification (NCBI taxonomy): domain Eukaryota; kingdom Metazoa; phylum Chordata; class Aves; order Passeriformes; family Rhabdornithidae; genus Rhabdornis; species Rhabdornis inornatus. Next base: position 17,785 of record VWZS01007634.1, on the reverse strand, counting down.
AGCCCCGCTGCCCAGGCAGGCCTGCCCTGCCTTTCCTGGCCATAAAACCAACAGGGCAGTGGAAATATTTCGGAAACACCTTTTACAGTTCTCTCAGCAGGGCTGCAGTTAACCCCTAAAGGCACTGGCTGCCATCAGGAAAAACAATTTCATTCCAGCCAAATTATTTCACAGGAAAAGGCTGATTTTGGTGCCATTTTTACCGCTGATGACTTCAGCATCGTCCCTTTGGACTCTGCCACCTTTTCCTGTTCTCATGTTCTGCAGTGACCTGGAGCTCTGGCATTCTCCTGATCAAACGTTTTCCCTCTCTCCACATTCAGCAGATTCAGTTCCTTGGGGTGTCTCTGCTGAGCTGCCCTGGTTTGTGGGGCTGTGGTGCTGCTCCATTGCAGCTCAAGTTCGGGATTGCTGCTGAAACCCAGCCCCTGCAGCCGCCCTCCAGCTATTTTCAAAGGCACCTCCAGAGCATTAGGTCACAGAGACTGAAATAGCAGATTCCGGTCCAAATCAGGGTGATGAGCACATTTTGTCCGGCCCCTGCCCAGGTCCCAGGCATCCAAACTTTTTCCAGCCTGGAGCCCTGACACAGCTCATGTGGGAACACCCCGTGGGTGCCACATGGCCGTGGGGCAGCTCATGGAACCTCTGGCTTTCAAGATCACTTCTACCCCAATTCACACCCACCTGAACAGTCCAGTACCTGGCAAGGATGAGACCCTGCAAAGCCTGCTGGGGGCCTGCACTGGTGTCCAGGCACAGTGGGGCAGGAGGACACAACCCTCCAAAAGGGGGTTTGGGGTTCAGACAAGCCTGGGATCCTTTTGCTCTGCACAAAGCACACAGCTGATATCTGAGAGGGGTGAAGTTGATAAGCTCAGCCCATCAGAGCTCCTGGTGCTGACCTCCAGCATGTCCCAGCCCCCTCGGCTGCTCCTGGAGACGGCAGCACCAGGACGTGACATTCCCTCTGTTTTATCTTCACACATGGGCAGTTCTCAACAAGCAGCAAAGGCCAAACTCTTTCACCACCTGGCACATAAGCTGGGGTAGGGAGAAAGCCAGGCTGAGAGTGCGTGTGTCCCACTAGCATCCAGGAGAAGTCACACCTGGTCCCCAGGAACCAGCTTGAGCCCTCCAGGAAGGTACAGTCACTGAGCAGAGGTGGAAGCCAGGTTCCTTCAAGAAATGCCTTGGCTGTGAGTCTGATCTGTGGCTCCCAGGGCAGCCAGGTTCTCATCCCTGGAGCTTTAGTGCTGCTTTGGCCACTGCACACTCCTGGGCCAGTCTGGGGAGGGGTACAGGGACTGGCAGATGCTCCACAGAGATCTCACTGGAGACACTCCATCTCATGGATCATCCCAAATATCCATCTCCAACCTGGTCCTGAGGAGGACATCATTGAACTACAGAATGGTTTGGGTAGGAAAAGACTTTAAAAGTCAGTCAGTTCCAGAGATGAGGAACCTTCCACTAGAATAATTTTGTGTTGGTTTTGCTTCCATCCAACCTGGCCTTGGCTATTTGCAGGATGGGGCAGCCACAGCTTCTCTGGGCAACCTGTGCCAGGGCCTCCCCACCCTCACAGGGAGGAATTTCTACCTAATATTCATTCTAAAGCTCTCATCTTTTAGTTTAAAACTGTTCTCCCTTGTCCTTCCATCACCTCTGTCCCCTGCTCCCCCAGCCTGGACCATCTCCCCACGCTCCAGTTGGTGCCCTGGGATCCTTTCCACTAACAGCTCCCTCCTTCCTGAGGGCTCAGCATCCTCAACGAGTGCTTCAGAGGCAATCAAAATTTGCTATTTTTTGCCTCTGGGAGAATTCAGCAGCAATTCAGAGAAGAGCCTGGGATTTGGGCCATCTGCATCCTGTCACACATGGCTTGACTGAGTCCCTAAATCATCCCATGCCTCAGTTTCCCACCTTTATATAGCACAGAGGCCATTCCTTGCGTTGTCCCACTCTATATCCTTGCTCTGGAAACCCTCTGGGTCAGAGGCTGCCTCTTGGTGTGGGGACTGGCTGCATCCTGGCTGCAGAAATGAAATTTTTGGGTATCCCACCGCAGCTGAGGGATCTGTCTGCAGTTGGGATGCTCCTACCCTCACTCAGAGTGAGGGCTGGGCTCCCCTCATTCAATTTCTTGGCACAGCAGTTTGCTTTCCCCTTTTAAAAGTGCAGACTGTGGGTTTCCAGTAGCTGAGGGCTTCCCTGGATGCCCTGATTTCAGAAGGAGCTGAGTGAGGCCAGGAATGGAGCAAGTGCCCTCTGGAACTCAGGAGGAAGGAGGAGAGCAGGTACCACAGCCAGCCTGGGGTGCAGGGGTGGCAGGAGTCTGGAGGGACTGGTAGCCTTTGGAGAGGTGAGGTTATCCCCCATCATCCCAGCCACTCCTGGAACCAGGAGGGGTCTGCAAGCACTGAGTCACTCCAGCCCTTAAAAAGCCCAACAGTGCCCATGTAAATGGTAGGGCCAGAGGATGTGAGGAGCCTCCAAAGCCCTCACAAGTGCTGTATTTCCCTTCCTTTCCTCTCCAGTCTCACTGAAAATCTTCTCCACCTCCTTCTTGGCCCCTTCCAGAGCCCACATGGAGTCCAGACCCAGGGTCTCCACGAGAGCCCTGCAGCAAGGGCAGAGCAGGTGATGGGTGTGCAGGGTTCATGGGCTGAGGCTGCCACTGCTCAGCTTCCCGAGGGACACCAGACAGGCAGTGCCCAAAAAGCAGCTTCATCCCTTCCCCTGCACCTGTACGAGGAGAAGGGAGATGCTGGGGCTTGGCATGGCAGTAGGCAACCCCCATCCAGGGGAGGATGCCCAAATGACCAGTATGGAGTTGGCACTCCATGCCCAGGCTCACTGCCAGCTCCATGCTCAGGAGCCCTGGTCCCATCGGACCTCGTTTCACCTCCCCCAAAATTCCCCCCTCCCCACTTTGGAAAGGGCAAAGGTCTCAAGTGCAGCTGAGGCACAGGAAGGTTTGGTGTGTCCTGATGGGATGTGTCAGGGAAGATGGAAAACCTCTGCCTTCTCTGAAACTGGGAGCAAAGCAGGGAACCGCCTCCTACATGTGGTGAGTCCCAGATCTCACTGCCCATCACTGGAGGTCGATCTGAGGCCTGGAGCCCACGGGGAGGGATCAGCAGGCTCCCATGGCAAGGGACCACCCTGCGGCAAAGCCATCCTTTCCCAGACCCCATCACCCACGGCATCAGTGGCCTGTCCCCACCATGGGGACACCCCAGCTGTGTGGGGGCAGGCAGAGGCAGAGCGCCCTGTCCCCTGTGGAACAGGGATGGAGGAACCGGCAGAGTTGCCATGGAGATTTTCTCCCTAGCAGATGCTCTGGGCAGGTGCAAGAAGAGGCTCTGCCCCCCTCGCTGTGCGGCACAATGCCAGCCGGATCCTGCAGAAACAGGAAGCCTCTGCAACCGCCTGCTGCCAGCCCAACGGCCACCACTGCCACCACTGCCACCACTGCCACCATCACCACCACTGCCACCAGCCTCCCTGCCCGTGTCCGTGTGGGGAAACTGAGTCACCTCCCGAAGGCTCCCTGAGCTCCTGGCTTCACCTCCCCCAGCCCCAGCGTGTGTGACAATGGCACATCTGGGGCATTTCCACCCGTCCTTGGGACCCTCCAGCCCCTCTCACTGCCTGTCACCCATTGTCTCCTCACTGAGCAGAGTGATCACACACAGCATTACCCAAAATATCACCCCTAAGACCCCCGCACTGCCAGGGCACTGGCCCACATGGACAATCAGCATATGCCAGCCTCTCCAGCCTGTCCCAGGACTGGAGGGGCACTGCTGGCCCCAGGGAGTGGCACAGGGCATCCATGAGCTAAATGATGCCATCCCAGGGACGTGCTGGTGGGGACAGACACTCCATAGCTCTGAACCCATCCCAGAGCACCCAGCCCTCCACCTTTCCTGCTGCTCCCAACACTTCTCCTTCCCCAACTTCTCATAGAATCATGGAATACCCGGAGTTGGAAGGAACCCACAAGGATCATCAAGTCCAGCCCCTGGCCTGTACAGGACACTGCAGCAATCCCACCATGTTCCTGACAGTGTTATCTCACTGCTCTTTAAAACCACCCTCTGAAGCTCCCAGTGCCACAGCGTTAGACACCTAAAAATCCCCTTTCCCTGGGTTTTCCCCACATGCCTCAAAACCCACATGATCAGTGCTGTGAACAGCCAGCCAGAGCGTGGCTCCTCCAGCAGGTCCTTCTTCAGGAGCAGATTTCACCCTGGCTCTGGCCAGCCTTGTTTTCCACTCGGAGCGCTGCTGGTTGCGAGGCGGTTGAGGCAGCAGTGGGAGGGTTCCGGGAGCGACACCCACACAATCAAAAGCTGCTCTATCCAGCCGGGCCGAGCGTTTCCGTGGTAAGCGGAGCCGCTGGCTTGTGTACCTAGCGCAGGGGCTGCGTTTCAAAACACGCCGGGGTCACTCTCCCGCTTGTGCAGAGAGCCCAGAGGCGGATAATGGAGGCAGTGTTTGCGCACATTTCGGCACTATCGCGGAAATAACCCGAGCTGTCACTCCTGCCGCAGCTGCACGGCCACCACGGCACCTCCCGCGGGCACCTGGGGGGACCACAGGCCTGGCCATGCTGGGATAAAGCCTAAAAAAAGCCCCTTTGGGTCGGTCCTTGCCCCAAAACTCCAAAGACATTGCGGACAGTGGGATTCTGCTGGGGCTCCTGGCAGCCCAGGGCTGGCAGACCTCTTGCTGCTGCACTTGGTTAACCATGGCAGTGAGTGGCACTTGCACCCTTAGGGACAGGGTCTCAGGGTGGCACTGCTGGGTGGGGGTCCCTCAGGGTCCCAAAAGGGCTGCTGTGTCCTGGAGGTACACGTGCCCCTTCCCAGGGAGCAAATGTGAAGGGCACTGGGGCTACCTGGTGTGCTGGGTGGTGTTGGGGTGCTGGAGTGGGCACAGCATGGGAGCAGTGGTGTGGGATGTTGTGTGTTCGTGCAGGGCAGTGCTGTGGGACAGGACAGCCTGGCACAGTCCCTGCAGTGCAGCACCCAGTGCCTGCATGGCACTGCCCAGTTTGGTGCTGGTGTGATGCTGAGTGACACTGTGCCTGCTTCAGCACCTCATTCAGTGCCTGGTGTGGCAATACACACTTGGGTGCAGCCACGGTGCTGCCCAGAATGGTGCCCAGGATGGTTTTGTGCCTAAGTGTCTGGTTCAGTGTCATCATAGCTCTCTGCCTGCTGCAGTGCCTGGTTCTATGCCCAGCTATTTGCCCAGTCCAGTGCCCAACCTGGTCCCTGGTTCTGTGCCTGGTTCTGAGTTTGGTTCTGTATCTGCTCCAGCGTCTGGCTGTTTGCCCAGCCTGGTACCTGGTTCAGTGCCAGTTTAGTGCACGATTGTTTGCCTTGCCTGGTACCTGGTTGTTTGCCCCATTGCTTTCCCAGCCCATTGCTTGGTTGTTCGCCTGGTCTGCTTCCCAATCCAGTGCCCGGTCTGGTGCCCAGTCTAGTTATCAGTCTGGTGCCGTGCTCGGTGCCTGCTCGGTGCCCGGCTGTTCACCTTGGGCAATTCCCACTCCGGTGCCCAGGGCAGTGCCCTGCTCCAGTGCCCGGCTGTTTGCCCTGCTCGGNGCGCGGCGGGGACGGTCGATGCCGATCGATCGCGGCGCGGGCGGCACCGCACGGCGCGGCCCCGGCGCGGCACAGCGCGGCACCGGCACCCCGGGGTCCCCGCTCCGCGCCGCCCCGCAGCCCCCCGGGGGATGCGCGGCACCCCGAGAGCGGGAGCGGGCAGGGGGTGAAGGCAGGAGACCGTCCCCGGGGTGTTCTGCCAGCACCGGGAGGATCCGCTTGGGGGGAGCGCCGGGCTCCGGGAGTTTTGCCGGGTGATGCTGCCCCGTCCCCGTGTCCTTGTGAGGCCCCTGGGACGGGGACAGGCGGCGTCAAGCCCCGTACCCCAAGCCCAGGGCCACCCCTTCGCCCTCCCCGGTCCTTCCTCCTGCTGAAGGGAGCAGCTGGGACATCTCACTTGCGGTCTCTCCCCGCAATTTCTGGAGCTGGATCTCCTTCCCACTGGCCCCGCTCCATGGCCAGCTCCGTCCAGTTGTCCCCACCAGTGGGTACAAAGAGCTCCACGACCGGCCAGCGGCTCTGGGACACGGCCGAGGCGGCTGTGCCCACGCAGACCCCCACGCTTCCCGCATCCCCAGCAGCTCCCAGCATCTGCCGTTCCCGGAGCTGGCGAGAGCTTTGCTCCGGCTGCTGCTCCGGGGCTGCTGCACAGGGGACGGTGCCCAAAGTTTCCTTCCTGGCAGCAGGAAAACCTTTTTTAATATAGGAAAGCAGAGCGGCGGCCTCGCAGTGCACATGCGTGGCGGGCAGCGCAGCCCAGCTCACCCCGCAGGGATGGCTGTGTCCCTGCCCTTTATCTTTCCCAGCCAGCGCCGCGTTTTCAGGGCCAGGGACCGGTGCTGGGTGTACAATACCCGCGGCAGCAGCATCTCCTCTGCCTCGGGCTGGGGGACACGCCGGGATCCTGCGGTGCGGGATGACTGGAGCAGGGAGAGCTACTTTTTCCGAAGTGCTGTTAATTAATGGCAGAAGGAGCTGACGGGGCGGCTCGGCAGCGCTCAGGGAAGGGTTTAGCCCTTCTGGAGTTGGCAGTTCTGTTCTGCATGGATACCCCCTGCCCAGAGCAGGCAGCCCCGGCCGCTGCCGCATCTGAAGTCGCTGGGTGAGGGCGGCACCAAAGTTTCGCCAGGTTTTGCTCTTGTTTGACAGTGATTTCAATAATAATGCTGGAGGATCCTGTGGCAGCAGCAGCCCTGGGGGGGCTCAGCATCTCCTGGGGAGGGGCGGAGTGGGGGGGTGGCATTTAAATCCAGGAGATTGTGAAGACTTGGTANCCCGGCTGTTTGCCCTGCTCGGTGTCCGGCTGTTTGCGCCGCTCAGTGCCCTGCTCAGTGCCCGCTCCGGTGCCCGGCCGTTCGCTCCCTCCCGCCGCCGCCCCCCGGCCGAGCGGCTCCGCGGCCGGCGCGGTCCAGGCCGGCTCTTCGGGGCAGCGCGG
>VWZS01007634.1:0-10675 GCA_013397075.1 Rhabdornis inornatus | reverse complement strand
CTTCCTCCTGCTGAAGGGAGCAGCTGGGACATCTCACTTGCGGTCTCTCCCCGCAATTTCTGGAGCTGGATCTCCTTCCCACTGGCCCCGCTCCATGGCCAGCTCCGTCCAGTTGTCCCCACCAGTGGGTACAAAGAGCTCCACGACCGGCCAGCGGCTCTGGGACACGGCCGAGGCGGCTGTGCCCACGCAGACCCCCACGCTTCCCGCATCCCCAGCAGCTCCCAGCATCTGCCGTTCCCGGAGCTGGCGAGAGCTTTGCTCCGGCTGCTGCTCCGGGGCTGCTGCACAGGGGACGGTGCCCAAAGTTTCCTTCCTGGCAGCAGGAAAACCTTTTTTAATATAGGAAAGCAGAGCGGCGGCCTCGCAGTGCACATGCGTGGCGGGCAGCGCAGCCCAGCTCACCCCGCAGGGATGGCTGTGTCCCTGCCCTTTATCTTTCCCAGCCAGCGCCGCGTTTTCAGGGCCAGGGACCGGTGCTGGGTGTACAATACCCGCGGCAGCAGCATCTCCTCTGCCTCGGGCTGGGGGACACGCCGGGATCCTGCGGTGCGGGATGACTGGAGCAGGGAGAGCTACTTTTTCCGAAGTGCTGTTAATTAATGGCAGAAGGAGCTGACGGGGCGGCTCGGCAGCGCTCAGGGAAGGGTTTAGCCCTTCTGGAGTTGGCAGTTCTGTTCTGCATGGATACCCCCTGCCCAGAGCAGGCAGCCCCGGCCGCTGCCGCATCTGAAGTCGCTGGGTGAGGGCGGCACCAAAGTTTCGCCAGGTTTTGCTCTTGTTTGACAGTGATTTCAATAATAATGCTGGAGGATCCTGTGGCAGCAGCAGCCCTGGGGGGGCTCAGCATCTCCTGGGGAGGGGCGGAGGGGGGGGGTGGCATTTAAATCCAGGAGATTGTGAAGACTTGGTAAGGAAAAAAAAAACCAAAAAACAAAGAAAAAGAAAAAACACAAAGAAAAAAAAAAACACACACACAAAAAAAACCACGAAAAAACAACTGCTGAATAAAATGCGAAATCGTTCTCCTGGATTTGCTCTTCGCGGCTTTTTGCCCCCGTGGAATTAGCAGGCGTCTGGGGAGGAGGTCACAGCGCCGTGCATCAGGGCAGGCGTGGGCCCATCCTTCCCTAATTTATTTTTTCTTAGAGGAAAATAAAAATTCCTTTATTTGGCGACTCCTGCATGAATCAAGTTAGCATTTCACAGCTATTTAACACCTGGTTACAGCTTCTGCGGCAGAACCGATGATGCTCCACGCTCGGTACCCGCTCCGCATGGCGGGATCTGCCCCTTCCCGCAGGCGGGGACCAGCCGGATTTATTTTTCCTCCGTTCCAGGCAGGGATTTAAGGCAGGAGGTGCTTTGCGTGACTTTGTCGGGGGGTTCTCCTGGCCCTGCCCTGCGGACTGAACCCCCAGCTCTCCCCTCAGCTCTCTCCCGGCGCCGCCCCTCGCCCCGTCCAGCTGCCATTACGGTCGGGTGGGAATCGACTCAAGTCCTTAAACCCCAAGAGTTAATCAAAGTGCTTTGAATATGTAAATGCTGAGTATTGTTTATCATTGCCTAGAGCTGATACAGCAGTTTTCCTGCTCAAAGCCCCGTTCAGATGGGAGCTCATGAAAATTCACAACAGCCTCGCAAATAGGTGATGGGGATTATTACCCCCGTCTTCCAAATGAGCAAAGGGAGGAAGAGCAGTGGAGTGATGCTCCCCGTGGCAGCGGGAATCGGCGATGGAGGTAGCGGTGGTCCATCCCGATAGGTGTAAATCAGCTCTTGCTTCATTTCCTCCGGCCAAACGTTTGCCCTGGGCTGGCTGGGCTGCAGACGGTGCCGGTGATGCAGCCCTCGATGGCCGGGTGTGACACTCGCTTAAATATACACCGTGTTGGCACCAGGCAGGGAATTCCACGCAGGCAACACACAATTTTCCATGAGGTTCTTCGGTAAGACCTCCAGCAATGAGTGCTCTGTCAATTACTACAACAATGAGCTGGACGGGGATCTGTGGGAGTGCAGGGCAGCGAGGGCAAGGGAGAGGCCCCATGGGAAGGGGCAAATCAGTCTGTGGGTCTCGACAGGACTCCCTGGGCACAGACATCCCTGGCAGGCAAGGAGATGCCAGGATGGGCAGAAGGCTCCCCCATCAATCAGCTGCTCTGGGTAAGGGCACTGAAGAGGGGACCATGGGGCTGGAGACCCCAGCTCGCTCCAAACCCATCCACACCACAAGAGCTCATCCCACGGTGCTTCCCACCACATTCCTGTGGGTCAACCTGTTGACACCAATGCCTGGAGGAGTTTTTGCCCTCAGCCCGAGCTGAGTGCCTCTGCATCCAAGGAGATGCCCCAGTTTTGGGTTCCTCTAGTGCAGGGCAGGCAGCCCTGGAGGTCCAGGGCAGCCTCCTGCCTCATGAGCCGTGCCTGCAGCAGAGCTGCCAACCTCAGGGGAGGCTGGGGGACAGCTGGGAGCAGGACGTGTCTCAGCCAGCCAAATTTAATCCTCCTACGTTAGCAAGGCTTAAAATAGGCTCCCTGCAGCATCGATGAGGGTGGTGGAGTTGGCCTACTCCAGCCCTCCCAAGTATTTTGGGGAAGCAGGGATGGCTGTTTTGCAGACAAGCACAGCTGGGAGGAACTGAGCTGTGCTGTCAGGGTGTCCTTTGCTGAAGCCATTCCCGGAATTAAACACACCTTGTGGTACCTTCACCGCTCTAAACTCCCACTGCTGCCTCTCAGGGTGCCACCTTCTCCCTTGCCATTCCTCCACAGCCCTTTCCTGCTCTCTCCCGTGGCCAGAGGATTCATTTTTCCCTGCACATCATGGGAATGATCCCTTTTGGTTAAGCCCAGCTTACAGTCCGGTCTTGATCCCCCCTCCATCAGCTGCCCACAGGAAATGCCAACGTGAGAAGTGGTTGGCCAGGACATGACCTGAGCAGAAAGCCATGGAGGAGCCCTCAGAGCAAGGCAGGTGTGGTGACACACTCGAGGAGCCACGTTGGGAACTCTGGAGACGTGAAGCTCTCCATCATCCAGTGGTCATCTTGTGGAGAGACTCATTCCATGTCCCAAGTGTGCTGGCTGTCTCCTCAGTGCTGGATGCCCTGGGTGAGGAGCATCCAGGGTTCACTGCCTTGGGCAGGTCCCAGCAGCTCCCTGGACAGGGCAGGATGGTGGCTCCAGGAGAAAAGGTTCCTCCTGCACCTCACCCCCAGGACCCCACTCCGGGCTGGGGGATGCAGGGGCTTGATCTGTGTGTTGGTGGCTCCCGGGGACCAAGCTTTGGTGGGGTTTGGGGGCTACTGGGAGAGTGCTGCTCCTAATCCAGCAGTGCCTGTGATCATTGGTGCAGCTCAGCCATTGGTGCTTCATCCACCCCACAGGCTCTGCCTTCCTCCTGCTGGCTCCCTGCCACAACACCGGCTCTCCATCCCCTCCTGTCCAGAGGCAGGGGCTCCCCTCGAGCTCTGCCCTCCCTGCCTCACCCCGTGCCTGCCTTCCCATGGCCTCCGGGGGTTTAAAGAAGCATTTTCCCATTTCTCCTTTCTCTGTGCAGCCTCTCCGTGGGCCCACGCACCAGCTGGGCCCCCCACCATGCTACTCCCACCAGCCCTGCTGTGCTGCCTGATGCCTTCCTGCCTTCACCTGTTGGGGCCGAGCCCTGCACGGGATGGCAGCGAGCACAAAAGAGGCGGGAGAAGCCCCATCTCCCTTTGTGATCCCTCCTGGGCTCCAGAGCTGGGCTTCACCTGCCTGGTGGAGCCGTGAGTGAGCTCCCCATCTTCCCCATGAACCACGCTGAGCATCCCCTCGGGGAATCCTGTGGAATGAACTCCCCTTGGCAGGAGCAAAACTTCCTCAGGAAAGAATGCAGAGACAAATTCCTGTGCTCTCCTGAGCTTTGCCAAGCTGCCTGAGCTGGGAGCATCACAGGGTTGCACCAAGGCAGAAAACACCCCAGCGTTCTGCACTTTGCTTTTTCCTCCACGTCCCCAGAGGGTCCCCAAAGGAGGCCTCTAGGCTGTTAAAATCTTTATTCACACGCAGTCCAACCACACCCGTTCCCATCTGTATCCATCTCCTCCAGCACAACGCAGTCCTGTGGCAGCAGGACCTGTGGGCACTGCTCTGCATGCCCGAGGTCCCCGTGTCACTGCTGGGGCTCTAAAAGAAAACAAAACCCCAAGTAAAGCCCCTGGTTGTGCATCTCTGTGTGGAGGAAGGGTTTTATCCTGAAGAGGTGGTGGCACATCTGTTGGTTGAGCTGGTGGAGCTGGCCACCCCCAGTGGTGACCATTCCTCCATCCTTGCTCCAGCCCCGAGAGGCTCCAGAGCTGCACTCATGGACCACTGTCCAGTTTGTCATGGATCTGGCAGCTGTTGTGATGCAGTGAGGGGGGAAAAGGAGTCTTCAGGGAATAGGAGCTGGTGAAGGAAGCTAAAGGATACAGGAACTCCCTGAAACGTGGAAGAAAAGGAAAAGGGAGAGGGTTCTCCATAGCAGTGACAAAGAATGGGCAATGAGGGCCATTAGTGCATTACTAGGGAGAACTGGTGATGGTGGATATTCCCATTTGTGCTCAGAAATGCACTGGGACGCAACAGCTGTTGAGCTGTTGTCCCAAGACAACCCCAAAACACCAGCTTTCCCATCATCTGGACATGGGTACCAGTGGCAGCCACTCAGCTGGAGGCACACCTGGAGCATTCAGGATGCTTGGAGGCACCTGGAAATCCACAGCACACTGGTGGCATGGGAAAAGAGGAGCATTTCACTGGCATTTTCAAGGAGGGTGTGGGACATCGTTGCTCACAACCTGGATAAATACAAAATGGGAAGGAGAATGGGGGAGCTCTGACTGAACAAGAGGGGCAGAAGAGCAGCGTGGTTTGTGCCAGACCAAAACCACGAATTAGGTCTTGTCCAATCCCAAGGAAATCCCGTTCTGCGGGGGCTGGAGCACGGGCTGGTAGCAGGAAGGCGGCTGCCAGGACGGGCTTCCGCAAGACTTCCTCTCTCATGGCCCTTCGTTAGGGAATTAGGACGTAACGAGACGAGCGCAGCAGAGAGGAAACGAGCGCCCGGGGAGCCGCCGCTGGGGGAGTTTCGGGGCTCTGCCCTGGTCCTGTTTGCTCTCATTAGGGAGGGGGAAGGAAGAGCAGGCAGACGCTGGCAGGCGACCCATGGCTGGGGGGAAGCGGGACCGCACGGATGCCTGGAGCAGCCCGGAGGGTGCCCAGCCAAGGGGCAACCAAGGCACCCCACAAGCCAAGCCATCAGGGTGGTGGTGGGGAAAGGGAGTGAGCGTGGAGCAGCGGGAGCACTGGGAGCAGTGGGAGCGCTGGGAGCACTGGGAGCAATGGGAGCAGGGGGAGCAATGGGAACAGCAGCATGTGGGGGTGCAGGCTCTATGCCATGGCGTGGAGGGTTGGGCACAGAGCTGATGAGCCTGGCAGGGGATATCAGGCACATGCCACCAGCTAAACCTGCATGGGGCCATCTCCAGCCTCAGTGTGGGCAGGGGTCCAGCACACATCCCAGCCACGGGCACCCACAGGACTGTCGGGGCTGAGCCCCAAAGGGGGTGGATGGATGGAGAGCATGTATCCACAGAGCTGGAGCTCATGAGGGTGGATGTGTTGGATCCCATGTGAATGGGTGGGGTGGAGCCTGTGGGGATGGATGGGTTGGATCCTTTGTGAGTGGACGAGCTGGAGCCCATGTGGGGTACTCAGAGCCCCTCACCTGCCCCTGGAATCCCCCTCCCACCCCCACTGTAGGATGTTGTTCTATCCACACCTCCCTGGGACAGCCTGGCCTTCACCCTTCTAGGCTCCAGCCTGGATGTGGCCTCAGCTCCATGCCAGCTCTAGCTCCAGACCCCACAACCAGCAGGTGACAATGCTGGAGTAACCCCAGCTGCTCTCCTTGGGGGACTCTGAGCCCACTGCCCCCTTTCTCCTGCCATCAGGGAGGCTGAATCCCCCCATGACATCCTTCCAGATCCATCTCCAGGTACTGCTAGCCTTTCCAAGCTGAGCAGAGGGAAACACCTGCCTCCAAACCTGGCTCCCCGTGTCCTCCCCACGCAGGGGCAGGACGGGCAGCGGGGACGGCGCTTTCAGTCGCTCGCTATTTTTAATTGCTCTTTCCCAGAAAGGCTGGTGCAGGCTCCTAAAGCTGCTTCCAGCTGGGAGTTTGGAAAGCTGGTTCCAGTTAGGCGCCCGGCGCTCACTGCGCTCGGAGCTGTTATTTTTAGAAGGGCTGAAGGCAACAGCCCCACTCCCCAGGCTGCTGCTCAGCTCTGGCCACGGCTCCTGGCCGGCAGGACCTCGCTGGACCCTCGGCTGGGGACTTCTTGGCGGCATGATTTTATGACTGCCCTTTTTTTCTGGTGCTTTTTTGGCAGGGAGGGACTTTCATCTCCCTGTGTCAAGCTGTGCAGCCAGGAAGACCAAAGGCAGAGGATGTGAGCAGTGGTCATCCCTGAAGGGCCGGGGCGCGGAGTGGCATCTTCTGGTTTCAATTAAAAACCATCCCTGGCAAAGTTTGAAGGCGTGAGCGGTGCCTGGGCCAGGACAAGACCAGCAGGGGACTTCTCCAGGGGATCACCAGGGCTGCCCACAGCACTACAGGACCTCCTGCCCCATGCCTGAGCTCTGCCCCACACCTGGATTCTGTCCTGGTCTCTCTTCCCCTGCTCCCTCCTGCCTCCTTCCCTCTCCCCAGGGACCCTCAGTGCCACTCTCTGCCATCATTTGGTCACCCCATCAATGGCCATGACCCCGTAGAGCTCTTCCCATGCTCAGCCTCACTGAGGTGCCCCATGGCTGCCCAGTTTGGGGGGGGGGGGGTGTCAGAGGGTTGGGAGTGCCCCCCAGAGCAGATTACCCCAGGTGACCATCCATTCTCAGGTGCTGCCATAGACCCCAGACATTTGCCACGGGGATTATCCCCTCACTGTGACCGCCCAGTCCAGCTCCATGGGCTGTTCCAACCCTCACCTCTCCTCCGTGGAGCTCACCTTGCTCCCATCACCCCCAGTCCTCAGCCCATCTCCGTGCCCTCCCAGTCCTTTTCTGCGGGGCTCACCCCACTCCCTCACCCCGAGCCACGCTGACTTCACCCCGGCAGCGATTTTTTCGTCACATCCAATTCCCCCTCCCCGAGCCCGGCCGCTAATCAGCTGCATTATCTGTGCCCCTGTATTATCTGTGCCCCCATTATTCACGCTGGCTGCTGTCGGTGCTGCCCCGCCCGGGCGCGGGGGCTCATCCCACCGCCCTCCTCCTCCTCCTCCTCCCACCTCCATCCTTCCTTCCCACCCTCCATCCCCACCGCCCCCCCGGCCGGACCGCGGCCAGCTGGCTTTGCCTGCATTTCGGCTTCAACCTCCCCCAAGGATTCCTAAATCTGATAAGGGAGGGGGGTGCTGCTTTCAAAGGAGCGGGGTTGACCTTTGCCGCTGCAACGAGAGCCGCATGGAGGAAAAAAATTGGCTGCGGCGAGCGGGGGGGAGCGAGCGAGCGAGCGAGCGAGCTGCTGTGGTTTTACAATCCCTAAATAACGCCGGGAGCTGAGCTGTAAACACATGGCGGTATTGCCTGAGCGTGTCCGCACCCCCTCGATGGAAACCCAGCCTGGAAAATACTCCGACCTTAAAGGGAAAAAAAAAAAAAAAAAAAAAAAAAAAAAAAGGAAAAAAAAAAACTTTTTTGGAAAAAAAAAAAAAAAAAAAAAAGAAAAAAAAAAAGAGGAAGAAATCTCCTGAATTATTTAGCGAACGGTTCCAATCCGACGGCTAATTCTGCCGGCAGACGCCGGCGGCCGGAGCCTGGCGTTGGAAGATGATGGCTATCGGCGGGTGCTGGCGGCAGGAGCGGGGTGGTCCCAGCCCAGGGGGACCCGGCGGCGCCGCAGGGGTGCAGGACAGTGCGGGGAGCCCTGGCCGATGTCACCCTGCCTGCTGGGTGTCCCTCATTGCCCACCACAGACACCCCAGCAGCAAGAGAGATGTTCCCACACAGCCCCTGCTCATCCCACTGCGACACGCAGAGAGGAAACCCCATCACCGGAAAGAGCCCCAACGCCCCCTCCTCCAGCACCCCCAGCCCCATGGGCACCCCAAAAGGTGCCCATCTCTGCCCGGCCAAGCTCCCCGCAAGCACCCCAGCAGTCAGGGAGAGCTGCCACCCCGTCCCTTCTCACCTGCTGCTTCCCAATTTTTTTTTTATTTTTTTTTCAGAAGCAACTAACACTTTTCTTTGAAGAGCAACAGATGAGCGAGACCCTCCCAGCGCCTTTTATGATGTTAAATTTATTGCCTGGCTCCACAATTGCCATTTTAATGACGAACGCTCCCACGGCTTTAACGCGGCTGAGTGCTGGCATTGAAAACAGAAGCCGGGGGGGACACGCTGTCTCCGGTCTCCTGGAGGAGAACGGATTCCAGCCCTTTTCCTGATCCTTGTACAAAGTTTTGCCAAATAGATAATGTGTTTTATAATTTCCAGACGGTGCTGTGCTGGTAAGGGAGGCCCTCTGCTGGCACCGGGATGATGGGGAGAGCCCCGGGAAGCAGCTGGGAACCACCACGGAGGCACCGAGCCTGGGAGACACCTCTGGCAAGGTGTGCCTGGAGAACCGAGCCTGGAGATCCACGTCGAGCAAGCCATGCCCAAGGAACCTCCATTCCGGAGCTGCTGGAGAGCTCACAGAGGTGAGCACAGGGAATTGAGACCACGGAAAGGAGCCTGGGAAATCGAGTTGGGGAAATCAAGTGGAACCAGAAAAGTGAGCCCACGGAGCCAGGAGTAGAGACCTGGACCTGGAGAAACGTGCATGGCCAGACCGGCCTGGAGGGTCATGCCTGGGCTGAGCCCATCCCCAGCCCTGCTCCATCCAAAGTGAGCCCCAATCCCTGCAGCCCGTGCTGGTCCACAGCGAGGTGGCTGTGCACACCCAAAGGGAGCATCCCAGACCTTGCCCTGGTTGGGAAAAGCCCTGGTACATCTGCCTCATGGGTGGGACCATGTGCGGAGGTCTGGGATGCTGGGAGGGAGGGGGGGAGCGATGGCAGCTTTGCCATGGGGTGGGATGGAGCTGCCACAGCTCTCACTGTTCCCAGATGGGGCTGGTGAATGTTCCCCCTCCACTGGGCACCAGTGACAGTCCCCACACTGGGAGTCCCCACAGTCCCACTGTCCTCTCCAGGAGGGCATCCTGCCGGAGGACGAGGATAAGTGTGGAGCTGACAATGGACAGCTGCAGTGTGGGGCCAGCCACGCAGACCCACACCAGGGATTTCAACTGAGGACATCGACTTTTATCAGCAGATGCTTTATTTTTTTAACAGTGCCTGAAACTCGGCCCGGGTTATCAGGGAGATATTAAATTGCTGTTGGAAGCGACACCAGTGGGGCGGAAAAGCCATGCTGTGCTCTTACCTCTTCCCACAAGGTCGAGTCAGGCAGCCCCGGGGGACGACGCATTCGCCGCGTCCTTCCTGTAGCGAGGATCACATGTCAGAGCCGAACGAAGCCTTGAGAAAATTAAACCCGTGAGCTCACCGCCTTCCTGAGCGCAGGCGCCAGCCCTCCCTGAGGTCCCCGAGCCTGGATTGCCAGCTGGGGTGACCTGGCAGCAATGCCAGTGCCAGGAGGATGCCACCTCCCCAGGGGACAGCGGCAGTCCCCACTGGTGTGCCTGCGGCTGGGGTGTGCAGTGAAGGAGCTTTGAACCATGCTGTGCATCACTGGGTGATGGGGAAGGACCTTCCCAAGGGAAGAAGCTGTCAGCCTTGGCAGAACACAGCTGCAAAAGTCTCCTGAAGGCCTTCAGCCAGATTTCCTCTGGGATCCAAGTTCTTGCTTGGGCAAAGGGACGGACAGATGGGTTGAGCTCTGGTGGGACTGGCACATCTTGTCATTGCCAGGGCTGTGCCCAGACTTGGAGGTGGCCAGGCATGGGGGTGGGTTTTTTCCAGGACAAGGTGAGTCCTGTTGCCTCAGCCCTTTGTGGCACAGGGGATGAACAGAATTAAAGAAAAAGACAGCACAGTCCCCAGGAGAGCCTGTGTCTGCATGGGGCATCACCTGGAGACCCCCAAGAGCCCCAAGCAGGGACCCCAAGCTGCCCACACCTCTCAGTCAGCTGGGACCATCACTGGAGAAGGGACAGCATGAGCAACACTGCCTGGGAGGGACAAGAGGAGCCAAGACCACGAGTTTGAGACCTGGGAACAGTGAGACACTGTCCAAGATGGAAAGAGGAGCAAGGGGAGGATGAGGGAGAGTCCAAGGGAGCACCTAGAGACAGTTGTCCATGGGGCTGTTAAAGCCCCAAAACTGAACCAGACCTCTTCCTAGGGCACCCTCTGCTCTCCCAAGTGTGCTTACACTCCCCAGCTCAGAGGGGGAGCAGAAATGCATCTCAGCTCCCATTTCTCCCTCCTTGTCCTTTCTCCTTCATCACCCTCTTCTTCCTCACACCAGCCCAGCTCTGCACCTTGGCTCTGTCCCTTCCCAGCCAGCCAGGAGGCACCAGGTTTTTCATGTTCCCACTGGGTATCTCCCACAGGGAAGGGGTTTCAGTGGATCCATGGACCCCTTGGCACAGCCCTTGGGGGTCTCCAGTTTCACCCGTGGCACAGGCAGGCAGCGCACACAC
>VWZS01007633.1:193190-226423 GCA_013397075.1 Rhabdornis inornatus | reverse complement strand
GCTTGGGACCTCCGGAGGGTGCGGGATCCCCACGCTCACGCCGTTGTCCCCGTTGTCCCGCAGCTCTCCTGGGCACGGCCCTGCTCCGCCGCCCCGCCGCGCTCGGTGCCGCCGCCGCTCGCTGCGCCCCGGCCCGCGACAGCCACGGCCCGCCCCCCCAGGGACACGGTACGGCCCTGCCTGTGTCCGTCTGTCTGTCTGTCTGTCTGTCTGTGTTTGTGTGCGGGAGTCTCGTTTTCCCGGGATCAGGAAATCTTCTTTTCTCATGCCTGGAACTGCTGGATGGAGTCCGAGCAGCCGGGTCTAGCACAAGGCATCCTGCCCATGGCACGCGTTGGGATTAGATGATCCTTAAGGTCTGTTCCAACTTCTGAATACTCTGTGATTTAAGAGTGGGTTGTAAAGGACCAGATTTTGGCTCGGGTGCTCTGAGGGACCAACAGTGGTGCAGGGATAAAGGGCAGAGGTGATGGAGGTGGTACCCAGTGGCCATACAGGGACTTAAAAACAAGATGAGCTTTAAGGTTCCTCCCATCCCAAACCAGTCTGAGTCTATCATTTTTTTTAGGCCACTTAGGAGATTTTAAGTGACAGCTGTAACAAAGAACAGAAGAGATTTAGACATGGTACAGTGCTTTTCTTGGTGTCTTGTTGGGTGATGTAGGGTTACGAGTGTTACCAGCAAAGGAAAAAATAATCCTAGATACCCATGGACTTAGAGGAAAAGTTGTGACATGCTGAGTGTTGTTAGGTAGGCAGTAACTGTGCAGAGATGTTATTTGTGATAAATAATCGTGGTGTTGTGGTGCCTCAGGCTGTGAGGAGTGTGTGTACCCTCACTTTCAGCAGCACTGTTACCAGTTCATTGCGCTTCAGCTTGCACTTTGCCCAAGTCCAAACTTCAGATCCTTTGCTTTCCTTGTCTTGGCACTTTCTAAATGTCTTTTCTTCAAAAACGTGCCAAAACAAAGGAAAACATTTGCGTTTTGGTTTAGTGGATGGAAGATACCTGTGTGTTAGTTGAGCACTTTGAGGGTGTTGCACTGATAATTTCATAGAGTCAATTCTTGATGGTTTCAGCCTTGCTGATGCTCCCGTTGTCTGTTCCAAGCATTGCTCAGGCTGGGTTTTGGTTTGCAAACACTCCAGATACCAAAGCCACCCCTTCAGCCCTTGGCAGAGGGGCTTTTCCCTGAGAATGTTTCTCCTTGCAGGCAGTTCCAAGGCTGCATCTTTGCACTGGACAGGGGAGCGAGCTGTCAGTGTGCTGCTGCTGGGGCTGCTCCCTGCAGCCTACCTGTGCCCTGGACCGGCTGTGGATTATTCCCTGGCTGCAGCCCTCACCCTGCATGGCCACTGGTAAGCACAGCAGGGCTCAACTCACAGGAAAGAAGGTTTGCTGGCTCCAAACCTCATCCTGGTCTGGTGTAAAACATCTGGGAAAAGTCCTTGGTTCTCCACGTTCAGTGACAGTTGTACTTTGGCCTTCCTTTCTCACACTGTTCTCTCACTCGGAAAAAGAATCCATAAAAACTCTGTAGTATCTTACCCTTAGGAGCACTTCCTTGCCCCTGGAAGTGTAGAATCCTGGATGTTTTTAACCTGTGGAAGAACCAGTGTTGTGGGAAATGAAAGAGGACAGATCTATATAAAAATAATACAGAAATATTCTGCCTCTAAAGCTCTGTGCACTGGCTTTGTACATCTCAGTGGTGATGAGGTTCTGCTTAATAGAGAGCTCACAGCAAATATTCCACTAAGGAGACCTGGATGATTATTTCCTTTATTCCTGGATGGATGTTTGCTCAGTGTAGTTCTGCTGTCATCCTTAATGAGAGCAGAAGACTAATTAGGAGTGGATCCAGTTACATGGTTGGCCAGACTGGCAGCATCCACCTTGCTGAGGTTTGGGAGATCCTTGCCACAAGGATAAAGCAGATTTTCCTGGTACTTTGAGGGTGCCAGGTTTTCTTAAACCTCAGTTTTGTCCTTAGGAGTTTGTGCCAGGGATTCTTGCACTTTCCTTGCTCTGACTGGGAGCTTTTTCCCAAAACAAGCATCCTGTGTCTTGTGTTCATCCTGTGTCTCATTCAAATCCGGACAGGAGTTCACTTCCAGATGTAGAAAAAACTGAAAATATGCTAATTTCTTTAGTTGCCATTCTTCTAATCTATATGCATACCCATTGTATTTGTGACAGTGGCTGGTCCCACATATTTCCTTGGTTTTCCTCTTTTCCATTCCTTGGAAGTCAGATAAGAAGGCAGATTCCAAGGATTCTATCGTGTGGAGAGCTGTGGTCAGTGCTTGGTTTCCCCACGAAAACTCTGAGCCAATCTGTGTATTTTCAATAGAATGTTTTGTTTTGTTTTTGAAATAGATTCATCCTCTTTCTGGGTGGGAACTGAGCATTCTCCAGGAATGGCAGCAGGGGGAGAAAAGCAAGTTGCAAAGCAGATGGATTGCAGTGAGTGAACTTTGCTGATTTGAGCTTTTCTCTCTCATTTAGGGGTCTGGGCCAGGTAATTACTGATTATGTGCATGGAGATGTGCCCAATAAAGTGGCCAACGTGGGGCTGTACATCCTGTCTGGCCTGACCTTCGCTGGCCTCTGCCGCTTCAACTACCAGGACGTGGGCATCTGCAAGGCTGTGGCCATGCTCTGGAGCCTCTGAGGAGCCCCAGCCCCAGCACACACCATTGTCCTCTGCTGCCTCTGCTTCATCAGCTTGTGAGCAACCTCCTGCACAGCAAAGGAACAGCCAAGGGTCCCCAGTGAGCCTGCAGGGGGCTCAGAGCTAGTTCAGAATGTATAGAGAAAAAACAGATTCCTAAACAGATTTAACTGGAAAATGTCCAGTGAGAGTGAGTGGATTCAAGCTGCACTGTAAATTGAGATGGATGAATTGCATCAGTGGCAGACTTGCATAGCTAAAGGGAACTCTCCTTGTAATACCAGCTTTAATGAGTGTTTTTCTAACTGTTGGTTGGTTTCCTGTTCTGTAAAACAAGTTTGGCATGTGGAAAACTGAACTGCTTCTTCTAACATCAGTGTGCAAGGCAGACCCTGTAACTCTTTGGGCCCTGGGAGTTGATGTAGAAAAGGGAATACTTTTTTCTTAATCCATGCAATAAAGAATTTACAGAAATTTTGTGTGTGCTTCTGAACCATTTTTACTGCTTTTGGGCTGCCTAAAATCTTTTCTCTGCAGATAGGTCTGCTCTGCCTTACTTCATAAAACACAGAATATTTGTATGAATTAATACTTAGAGGTGACTTAGACTTGACTTAATACAAGAATAAATAATGTCCTTTAGAAAAAACAACAAGGATTGGCGTAGAATAAAAATACTTTTGCAGGTTGACTTTAGGAACATTCGACTTTCAGAGTTTTTATCATGCAGGTAATAAAAGTGTCATCTGCAACACTTTTTTTGAGATTTATTTTCTAAATACTCTTGTGTGTGTTGGTTGTCCTGTGTGACTGAAAATACGATGAAGAGGAGGCTGAGGGAATGTTCTGTTCTTTTAGGGATTTTTTAGGGGGGAACTGAGATTGTGGTTTTTTTTTTTCTGCTTCATCCTGTCTTGACTTTCACAGTGCTAAGGAATGGAAAACTCTCCACATTCTCATGGTACTTTTGTGACACTATTAATAGTGAGAGGAAGAGAATTTGTTTACCATCAGTGATTATGCAATGAACAGAACGACCAAGTCGCTGTTTGGATTCTGCAAGACTTTCTGATTTTTCTTAAGTATGGATTGGAAGTTTTACTTATTAGCAAAAGCAGGTAGCTGCAGCAAAAGCTGGCCAATTTTTTGTTAGTGTTGTGGTCAGAACAGAGCTGTGTTTTTATGGTTGGTTTTTAATGCCAGCATGTGTTATTTTGTCCCAGGGAGGAGGAGGAGGGTGCAGGTGGTGAGTCATGGGTAAGTCCCTCTGGGCAAGCTGAGCATCTCTCATGGCAAGTGAGTGAGGTTTCCTCACAAAGGATGCAGCTGATGTGGTGTTTAAGCTACTTGGGTGAGAAATTCATTAGCTGAGAGTTTTGGGAATGTGAAAGTCCAGACCTAATTCAAAAGCTGTTTGGTCAACAGGCATTAAAGATTTTGGGGATCAAATTCTACAGCACTATATAGACATTCATATTCTTGTTTCTTCAGTGTGTAATTCTCTTCTATCTGACTGCAAAACATTCTTGGCTTTTCTGCCAGGAACTTGCATTTATTTTTTAAATAAGTACTGACAGCAGTTAAAGCATAAAACTGACTTGTTTTGAATAAAGAAAGATGAAAGTTTCTTTTATAAAAAAGCAAACTGTATTTTAAAACTGTTGAAGTGTTCCATCATAGGTTGTGATTTTCATTCTCACTGAATGTAGATAAACTCATCTTTGTGGTTTCATCCACTTCATCTTTTGGCAGTTTCTTCAGGATTAATTTTCTCAAGTAGCCTTCTTCCTCAAAGGCCAAGAACATCCCTCGTTCCATTGAGTATTCAAACTTAAATGCTTTGGAGCAGCACGATGTAAATGTCTTTTTGAAAAAGATGATGTTGCTTTCACCAGGAATTTCTTTGGGAACTTCTCCTTCCTGAGGAAGGAAAAAGGGAACAGTTTAATCCCAGCACAAGCCCTGAGCAGTTTTATTCCAGCTCTGAGTTGTTCATTCTGCCTGTTGAATTTGTACAGATGAGGAGAGGGAAGCAGATCCTTACCTTGAATCTAACGATCATTTCTCCACATTCCTTCTCACAACACATGTAATAACTTTTGTTTTCCACTTGGACACTGAAAGCCACGGGCATTCCTGCTAAGGGTGTGGTGGTTTTGTAGCAGTGAATGCTGAAATGCATCCCTTTGCCTGGAAATAAATGGATCATTATTGATAACCTGCTCAAGGGCAGCTGCAACAACTGAATTCAGTGATGCTTTACCATCCCCTGGCAACTCTGGCTGTCTTGCCAGGATATTTTTTCCTGGCAAGAGCCAGAACTTGAATTTTTATGGCTTGTGGTTGTGCTTTGCTCAGCACAAAAGCTGCTGAAGTCACCAAGCAGTGTGGGGAGGGATCACATCCTTTTGTGTGCCTGCAGAAAGTGAGAGTGGCACGTGGAAGTGGCTGTCTGTAAATCAGAGCATGGCTGGATATAGGTGATCCAGAAATAAATATGGTCAATTAACAGAGTTAATTGTAAATAAATTGCTGAAGTACCCCAAAAAGCCAAAGCCAAAACTGTTATGTTTATAGCTAATATTATTAGGAGAAAGTAAGACCTTTTAGTGCTAATGCATTGTTTAAATTTTAAAGTGATTTTTTTGTAATCCAGCATTTAAAAAAGAGGAGAATTAAGAACTTTGTGATCAGAGCCAAGCAAAAATCTTAAGAGCCCTTTTTCTGCATGTGACATCCTGCAGGCTTTGGTCTAACCCAGAAATCTCATCCATCACCAATGCCCAAAACACAAAATTACGCTCTCAGCTCAGTTTCATTCTTGCAAATGAAGTTTTAAGTTGTTGTTCTCAGTGCCACCATTGAGTGGATGATTACAAAGAACAAAACCACCTCCAGGATGAAGCAGCAGAGCAGTGGTGATGGTTTGTGTTTGGAAATTACCAGATTGCATCTCCTGGTCTGTCACATCCTCAAAGGCTGCCACGTTCAGGTCGGGGCGCACCACGAGCAGTTGGCTGTTCACATTCCTCAGCACTCGGTGCAGAGTCTTCTCCTTGCACAGGGCATCACACTCCAGCTCTGCAGGAATGATAAAGCAAAAATATTCATATTTTAGCTGTTGTCTCCTCAGGTCTTGACAGTTTGCTGTCAGCTTAATCCTGGCATGTCACGTGAAAGGAGTTCTTAGAATAACATCAAACAAAAGGAAGGACACATCATCTTTTACACCTCTGCTTGAAGCAGGTTTCCCAGAATACAGAAGTTTATTTATATAAGCAAGAAAAGCTGCTGTGTTTGTTAATCAGAATTCAGAAGCATCAGTTCTCTTTTGCTCAACAATTAAAGAGCATTGAAAGGTGCTGTCAGGGAAGCCACTACCCTGTGTCTTATGAGGAATTAAAATAATATCAGGATCAGAAGGAACAGTGAACTGTAGCTCTGTTTTTTTTTGTTTTTTTTTCCAGCTACTCTCAGTTTGTAACTTGTCCTCTCTGCATTAGTAAGTGTGAAATGAGTAACAAAATCATAAAAGATGAGTTCTCAGCTTACCATCGTCGTCTTGGTTCCAAGTGAGCAGTGAAAAAAAAGGAAAGAAAAACAACATTAAGCTCTGCCCCCACAAAAAAAGTCACTTTGTGCCCAGGCAGCCACCTACGTGTTCCCAGAGCCCCGTGCCACCAAGGCTGAGCTGCTGTCACTACTGACAGGGTTTATCTGGAGCAAAACAAATGAAAACCCAGTCATTTGAGAACTGGAGTCACCACCAAACCAGAGGCACACAAAATGTGTGTTTAGGGTTATTTAAAAGGGTGAGAATGTCACTCTAAGTCTAATAACTGCATGCAAATTTTTGGTTTTATTGGTGCCTTTAAGTGAGCAAAAGGACAAGAAGAACTCATCACAAATTGCTTTTAAAGAAGAAACTGTTTTCTAACTGACTTTTTTCTATAAAATTGGAAATTACTCATTCACCCCAAGTCCACCCCCAGTATTCCAACACTTTTGAGTGCCCTTTCCCAGAATTTTTTGTATAAGCAGCAAATATTCCCCTGACTCAGATACTTGGCTAACAGCATTTAAAACTGAAGTTTATGGGAAAGTTAAGTGAAATCAGACTGATAAAGGAATTGTGTTAAATCAGCATTCAAACAGAAAAGGTTATTAAATGCTCTAATTACCATCAAAATAGAGGCAGAAATTTTTTCCAAGTTCTACTGCATGCACCAGAATCTCTTCAGCACTCATCTTCACCCTGCCCATAGCACAGGGAGAGGAATCAGAGTTCAGCTTGATGCTTCTTACCCCATAAAGGGATAAATGTTCAGTCTGCACAGACTGATCTTACCAGGTTCCCCCTAGAAAAGTGTGAGCTTCCAAAATGCCCAAAAGTTAGAACCCATTCTGACTGCTCTTAGAAAGGTCATCCCTGGCACTAAAGATAATAAATGTCTTAAAACCAGGTGAACAATGGGGAGATTTGGCTCTTGCACTGGGATTTGATTGTGCAATCAAAATACCCAGATCGCTCCAAAGCTTTTTCGCCAGCTGAAAATGACTTTTTATACAAAATTGAGCAATACCAAAGCAAGCAAACACGCACACCCAGAGGGATTAGGGTGGGAAATCACCATGTTTTTATTTGTCCCTCTAGCAAAGCACTTTGAGGAATGTATTTGAGAGTGATTTTTTTCTCTTTCTATTTGTATTTCATATGTTTTTTATCTAGTTGTAGCTGTGCAGAAGAGATGGCAGGGTTCCAGCAGCATCTTTGTTTGCAAATGTGCACATTCAGGCCCTGGAAACAAGATACCACACCATCCAATCGTGCAAGTCTCATTCTTAGCACATGAACCACAAAGTCCTCTGCTATTCTAAAGCCCAGGGGCAAGCACGGGCAAGACTTTTGACAGAGGATTAAAGGAAAAAGTGGCCCTTGGTTTAATAGGTAAAACAAAATGCCTATGTTCTTCCCTTGACCACAGAATCAAAAAAGCTTGGAAAAGACCTCCAGGATCATCAAGCCCAACCTTAAGTAGTAAAAGGTGATTATTTAGACCTTTTACCGAGGACCTTTGAAAGGAAGAGGAGAAGCTCAAAGGTGCTTCTGACTGTCGGGCGTGGAATGACTCACCCTGAGCAATCGCAGGGATACGGGGAGGGAACAGAGGTGGCTTTCGGTGTCCTTTCTGGTTCTCGGTGTTCTTTCTGACTCTCGGTGTCCTTTCTGACTCTCGGTGGTCCTTTCTGGCTCTCGCTGCTCCTTTCTGGCTTTTCGGGAGTCCTTTCTAGCTCCGTGGGAGCTGCAGCCGGGTGATGGGAGCCAGGAGAAGCACAGGATGCGGGGCGGGAGCAGAGGTGCCTCACGATCCTTTCTGGCTCTCGATGTCCGTTTCTGGCTCTCGATGCTCCTTTCTGGCTCTCGGTGCTCCTGTCTGGCTCTCGGTGCTCCTTTCTGGCTGTTCAGGAGCTGCAGCCGGGCGATGGGAGCAGGGAGAAGCGCGGGTGCGGAGCTGCAGGCTCAGGATGGGGGCTGTGCGGATGCAGCCCGGCTCAGGATCGGGGCTGTGCCAGGTCAGGATCGGGACTGTGCCGATGCAGCCCGGCTCAGGATCGGGGCTGTGCCGATGCAGCCCAGGTCAGGATCGGAGCTGTGCCGGGTCAGAGCCCCGCCGCCGCCGGGGATGCCCCAGCCGGAGGGAAGCGAGCGCTGCCGGGCGCTGCCGGGAGGGGCTTTATAGCGGCCGGAATGGGGACGCTTTCCCAAGGTCTCTGCCTACGTCCGCATTTCTCACTCGGCATTCCCCCTCCTCGCTGCAGGAGCCTATGCAAATCTGGGGTTACGAGGGTGCCTTCGTGCCGCTCGGTGTCGCGCTGATGTCAGCGGGCTCGTCCTGTTGCTCCAGCAGCTTCTCCTGCCAAGCTTTGACCGCAGCTTTGAGGCAGGTGCTGCCCGTGCCCGTACGACTCTCCCTTGCTGGCTCCTTGGCTTTGGGATGGAAATCCCAGCTCTGCTGGTGCTCGGTGGCAGCAGTGCCCGGGAATGCCGCCGTGGGCTCGGCAATCTCCTGTGCCACCCTTGGTGCAGGAGCGGCTGCATGGGAGGAGTTCGGCTCCGGGTCCGGGATCACGCCCCGTCCCTGCATCCCGCCACTGCCTTTGGAGGTGTTGAAAGCACCAAACTGGAACTGCAGGGATGGGACACTCCCTAAAATCCAGGGCAGCTATCGACGATGAGAGAGAGACGACGATTACTGAGTGGTGATCAGAATCCAATTTTTGCTGAGAGCTATGTGTGTTTATATACCATTTCAGGAAGGCTAGTAATATTTTACTACAATCCTCTAGTGAAACATCCCGCAGACAAACTTTACATTTCTACTTAGTAAAATCTTATTTCCCCTCAGCCAGACTTGATCCAATCTCCTTGCAATCTTCAGAGCTCTGTTTGCTCTTGCCAAGGCATGCTCATTACCAAGCCGCATATGCTGATTAAATCGACAGTACTGTCAGTCTCAGTTACATTTACCACATCCACAGGCAGCGAGCTCGGCAATGAATAATTTCCCAATTTGTTACACCTCCATGCCTGGATTTGCTGTTTCTAACGCTGGTTTGGGCACTCAGCCCTGTGGCTTGGTGGGTAAATTGAAGAGCCCCACGTTGTGAGGATGATAAAAATGCCCCAAATCCGCATATCAAACCCAAACCCAAGTCCCCAGGGCATTCTCTCAGCTGTTCACATGCCTTTTCCTGCTCTTGGAGGTAAAAAAAACACCCAAAGTTCATAGGGAATGCTTTAATATCTGTATGATAAACATGAGGAGGTGATTTTGAGGTTAAAAGCTCATCTTTCAGTTTTATTTGAAATAAAACTACTGCCTCTTCTACTAATAACCCTGGATTTTGGCTGGTTTAGCTAGAAGTATTTTTCAAAAATTAATGCTGTACTAATAATTTATCAATTAAGTTTAAATATACATTCAGATCATTTTTTATTTTGTATTAGCTGTTGGCACTAATATTTTGGCCTATTGACATTCCATACAAAGCTATCAGGAAGAAGGATTTGGGCTTTCATGTCAACCTTTGAGCCTTAAAATTCAATTAGTTGTTCATTGACCATATTGAATAAAAGGCATTTCCTCCTCTTTTGTTCAAATATTTGCATTTTTCAGGAGCAGATCTAACTCATACAATAGCTTTTGTGGTACAGCTTAAACTTTCATTTCTCCTGGAATTTAATATCTCCAATCTTAGAGGAACTGAACTACTTTTAGAGTAATGGCTTAGATAATTTTGCTCCAATTTTAAAGGAGTTGGAACTCCAGTAAGAGTGAACTCTATCCCCTTAGATAATTTTCTTTTAATGTTATTTTTGGCCTGAGTTTTATTCACAGACTATCATATCCATAAGATAATGGAAATGAAAATTCAGATGTTTAATTTGTTTTACTTCAGGTGGTCTGTTAATAAAACCTATGAATGGTGGCACAGTTAAGTAAATACATTTTCTTAACACATCCTGTTTCTTAATGTTTAGATAGTAATGCTAATAACATAATTATCTATGAAATATTTCATAATTAAATGATGTGGACCATGGCAGCTTAGTAAAAGTTGTTTCTACTTTGAGGAAGTATTTAGTTCTTCTCCTTTCAGCAGTTTGATTTCTCATGCTGATATTTTAATTTCCTATTTGGATGATGTGTGTGAGATTCAGGTCCTTTCTTCTTTTCAAAATTGAAGATAGAGACGAAAAAAAAATTTTTTTAAAGGGAAAACACCCCCCAAGCCTGAGGCAAACTTTACGTAACATCATATATCATAACTTATCATAAGATATGTAAAATAGCACACTATAATGTAAATCATGCAATATGGCATAACATTAACATAAATTCAGATCTTGCAATGATTTATTTCACTGTAGTGAACAACTGCATGATTTAGGAAAGCTGTGCTGTTTAATCTCTTTGAATGCTGAAAATTCTCTCCTGAATTGTTGAGTCCTGTTTGTTCCTCTTGCAGAGGAGCTGCGGGGTGACTCCGTCACTTCTTGGTGACACAAAATTGTCACCAGAAGTGAAACACAACCTCGAGAAAAGAGAATTTTATTCTCCATCTTTAGAGAGAGAGGGGAAAAAAAAAAAAGTCTTTGCAATCGTGTGTTGTGGTGGTGTCACACTCATTTTAGTGTTGCTCATTTTAATGTTTTTATGCATTTCAGTGTTGTTATGCATTTTAGCGTTATTACTCATTTCAGTGCTGTTACTCTTTTCAGTGTCGTTACTCATTTTAGTGTGTGGTCTCTCCCACTGCGCTCATTTCTGGCTCGCGTTTTCAGGCAGCTCCATCGAACATGAAACGCATTCCAAGGATTTCGCCTAGAAGGTGAAATCTGACGGGGAAGGTTTGAGGAACTGTGTAAATATTTAATTAATGAATGAACGTATCAGCCCGGGCCGGAGCCGCTGCCCGGGCCCTCAGGGGGCACCGCGGGCCGCTCCTGGCGCTGCCACCGAGCCCGGGTAGGGCTCCGAGGGAGCTGCCAGCCCTGAGGGGAGCCGGTGTCCCTTGTTTCTCATCCCTTGTCCCTTATTTCTCATCCTCGTCCTTTGTTTTTTGTCCCTTATTTCTCGTCCCTTGTCAATTTTCCCTTGTCCCCACAGGCGCGGTCCCTCACGGCCCCTCATGCCCGCCCGCCTGAGGGGGAGGGCGCGGGGCCGGGGGTCCGTGCTGGAGCCCTCGGTGCCCTCAGGCTCTGGGGGATCACACAGGATAAGGGGGGATCACACAGGATAAGGGGGCGTGAGGAAGGGATAAATCCCCTCGGGTATGGAATTGAGGCCGGCCCGGGACTCCCCGCCATTGCCCCGCCATTGCCCCGCCGTCTCCGGCCCTTTGAGCCGCTGCCCCTCCCGTGAGGAGGGCGCCCTTGCAGAGGAAGCAGCCGCAGCTTTGACAGGTTTTTAATTTCAACATTGTCCCCAGCCGCTCAGTGGCCCCAGTGACCGCTCAGCAAACACCGCGTGCTTTCCGTGAGGCAGCCATGGAGAGCGGCTCGCAAAAAGCGGATAAGGACAGAAATAAAAGCAAAACGATGGAGGTGAGCGGTGCTGTGTGGGGGAGGACCCCCCCATCCCATGTCCTCTGAAAGTACAGACATCCACGGCACTTCAGGGAGCTTTGGGGCAACAGAAATGACTTTTTTGTGAGGAGAAACTGCAGTTTCTCAGAGGGCTTGAAGCCAAATAAAACTGAGTAAGCACTGGGATGTATTTATGTAGAATTTCTTGAGAGTGAGCTTCTGAAGTTCACCAGCTTTTAATGATATCTTATATATCTACAGATATACTACATATATCAGTATATAGATATAAATAAGTGCATGTATATGTAAATAAATGTGTATGTGTACAGAGATCTCAGTCTAGCACTTCCCACCCACTCCCCAAGATGCTCACAGTGCTGTGATCCCACTTGCATTTCCTACAAAAACACCCTCAAGATCTTTTTAAACCTCTTCTTTTAGATAAACTCTGTGCAAAGGTTGTTTTAAATCCTAGAACCTGTATTTTTCCTAATGTGTTCTGCTGTTAGAATGAAGCTTCAGAAAATCCTCAGTTGTCTGACAAAACAGATTTGGCTCCTGAGGACTCGCAGTCCCTTTCCAAGACTGAACCACTGGAAAAGGTTTTAAATGGTGCTGTAAATATACTGTAAGTATGGAATAACCTAATTTAATGTTGAGAGTCATCCAAATGTTTAAATAAAATTATTTTTTTTTCTTAACAGAGATGAGCAAAGAAATTATTAACTTGTTATCAAAATATGCCAACATTATAAGGCAAGTAAACTTTCTGCTATTTGCACAGCAATTTTAAAATTCTCTAGATAAGATGGATGGGTGGCTGCAGTTTAGGGAAATTAACACTGAAAACTGTAAAACACATATCTTGAAAGAAAAATACTGTTTTTTATTGTAACAGAGGATTAATTTAGAAACTGGGTATTGATAGACGACTCATTTTTAAGAAAAACATAAAAGTAGTGAGAAAGTTAATGGCATTAGCATTGACTAGGTTGGCATTTTACCTATGGATTTCTTCACTTTAGTACAAGAACAGCGTTGGATTCTTCTTATGTCCAGGAACTTGATGAGATCTTAAAAGAAGCCAAGGCCATAGAAAACCACTTAAAGCAGAAGAGGGAGATGCTGAAACAGAGATTCACTTTCATTGCTAATACTCTGCAAAGCTAAATGGAGTTTGTTATAGAAATGCAGAGCCAAAGTTGTGTTCGTGTATGAAAACAAACTCCGATGAGTGTTGTGATGTCTGTTTCTTGTATAAATATTTGTCGGTTTCAGGAAACTTCCAACAAGTTAAGCAGTTCCTTAGTGTTTAAATACATAGTGTAGATAGTAAAAACAGTTCTGAATATCTGTTTTAAATCCTGTGACTCGAGGGATTAAGACATTAAGCTATGTTAACCCATTAAATGTAGCAAAAAAAAAACATTTATGTGAAACAGAAATTTACGATGTAAATAGAAAATGGCCTCAGATTATTTCATGTTAACCATTTTCTGGTTATGTTCCTTTTTTTTCCCTTTCGACTTTAAAAATGTTTTTGTGCTAAAATCTTAGTAGAATATACTTGCAATGTTATTTCCATTTTGCCTCAGAGTGTAAACAGGCTGAAAAGATCAGTTTAGAAATAACAGAGTTCTATCAAGAACTTTGAGAAAGTGTAAAATCTTAATTTCAAATGCATTGTCATACTGGTAGATGTGTTAGATTTCAAGGCCATGTTGATATAAAACATAATCAAAGCTTTGCTGTTGATATCAATAAATAACTAGATAAAGTTAACATGATCTAGAATTACAGTGTTATTTTGTTACCTGGCTACATGGGTGGTGTTTGCTAATACTCAGTTTTTCTGAGAACACTGAGCCCTTTTCCTTTCTTGTCATTTGACTCTGGTTAAAAAAAAAAAAAAAGATGAAACACAATGTACAAAGCATCACTTGTACGAAGTGTGGGGCTTATGTAATAAAGAGAAGTGCTGGAAACAAGATATATTTCCATCTTTACCCCAGTAGTGTGCAGATTTCCTCTTTAAATCCTCTCAGTCCTAATCCACCCTCCTTTCCCCCTTTCCTGAGCTCAAAGCCCAGTGTGCTACGTGTCACAGCAACATGATTTAAAGCAAAGAATGAGGGGAACTGGACATGCAGGGTGAGATTTAGATCCCTAAAGATGCAGATATGTCCTTAGCAGGATTTTCAAAGTGCCTAAGCATGGTGTAAGCGCCTTACACGCTTAGGAATTTTGGAAAATCCCATAAGGTGCCTATCTGCATCTTTAGCATCCTAAGGCTTTCCAAAGTCTCACCACTGCTCTGCCATCATATTTAGCAGTCTCCTATTTTGTCCCTGATATTCTCACACTTCTCTGTTTATACAGAGAAACGTGGGAGAAAAGGAGAAGATTTAGGAAGTGGCATTTTCTAAAATGTTGTGCTGGGTGTTTGTAAAATCCCATCTGTAGTGATGACACAACCCAGAGTTTCAAAATGACATCCACCAAGGGCCTGAACTCAGACATTTACCCACGGTTATTTATGAATAATAAAGAAAAGTTACACAAATTGAATTACTGAGCAATATCTGCCTGTTAGTGCATTTTAGCTGTTTGTGCTAGAGGAAATCGTGCAGCCTTTTTAGATTGCCTGGATTTGGATTATCCTGATGTAGTTTATGTGGCCAATATATCCAACTATTATTAAATGTCAGAACTTAGATTTTGGGATACAATAATTTCATAAGTTTTTTCCCTTAGGGGATCAAGTGTTCCTGTTGCAGCAGTTGCTCCATTTAAAAACTTCATAAAATCCAACAAAAATGAGTAAAACTCCACTTTTTAAAACAATGAAGGACTGCATTTCAATCCAAGATATATTTTCAGAATTATGACTCTTAGTTTTTTACAGTGATTTCTTATGCAGTTGGTTGTCATTCCAATTAATAACATTAAGGAGTGGGATCTCTGGGATAATAAGAGGAATTTAGAATTTGAGAAGATATTGAAAGTAAAGTCAGTGAGTGTGGCCACAGTAACTTAGGTGAGCTTATGAACAGTGTAGTTATAATTATTAATTTTTTTAAAGTACTAAGAGCAACAAACTTCTGGTTTTGCTGCACAAATATAGGCGAGGATATATATATAAATAAACTAAGTAAAATGATTAAATATCTATGTTTAGATATGAATATTTAAAGATTTAGATTTAGATTTAGATTTAGATTTAGATTTAGATTTAGATTTAGATTTAGATATAAAACCAGAGCAACACAGATTCTGGTTTTGGTGCTCGAATATAGGTGAGGAGATATCTATCTATCTATCTATCTATCTATCTATATATAAACCAAGTAAAATTAATTAAATACCTATTTTATAGAGTTTAGGCTTGAAATGGTGAGTTCAGAAAGTTTGAAACATCCATTGAAAATAAGCCAGCCTCTCCTCTTGTGAAGTTAAATAATATTTCAGCAATGGAAATACATTAATCATACATTTATCTCTCCCTGCTTAAAGGGAGCTTTCCATAATTCTTGTGCTGAAATACAGAGCACTTTTCTGCTGGCTGCTCTTTAGTGTTCCACTCAGTATTTTAATATTTGGCCACGCTCATCTCATTAAACACTATTTTCTTTCCAAACCATTAAAAATAAAAGTTTATCACTTTGCTGTTTGATTACAACTCATCCACCCTGTGACTGATGCTGCTGATCGCCCCTCTGATGGATTTCATCGGGAGAAACAAAAGTTTTCCCCTCTGATGTGACACTAAAGGCTCCTTCAGGCTCTCCCTGAGGAGAGAGCTCCTCATGGAACCCCCCTGGCAGCCATCCCATCCCTATCCGCTTCCCAGTTTTACTGCAGGAGGTTTGCACAGAAAATTAATTGGCTTTAAAGCTGCTAAATCTGATCAGCAAAGCTCAGCTGGTAACTACGTTTTCTTTTAAGCTTCTCCCCTCCTCGTTTAAGCTCCAGCCTATAAATTAACAAGAACGTCTAAGATGACAGATCAGTAACAGAATATAAATGGATTTTTATTTAAAATCTGGAAGCACCTTAGAAGAAGTCCCGACCTTCTTTGGAGTCAAGGGGATCTTGACACCGAGCTTTGTATTTCTGAGCTTGTTGTGAATTTCTTCACAGGCTGGAAAGTGTAAGTGATGAAAAGCTCACTTCCTCTCATTGCTCTTATCTAAAAGATAAAAATGGGAAATAACAGATAATGCAGAGAGTTTAGATAATCAGGGATGAGAATTCTTTCCTGGGAAAGGCTAATTTTGACTGTTTGCTTAAAATGGAACTGCCTTTAAGCATAAATGTGGGTCAGAATAGAAAAAGACCAAATCTAGTATTGAGTAGAGGTGTTTCAGGCTCAGGACATTCTGTCCAGAACTAATCAAAATTTAATTTTACTAATGGTAGAATGTTTGACCTTTGAATTGTCTTTGAAGGTGGCACTGGAAAAGAATAGAGTGGGCATTATGCATCATCAGGGAAACAGCCAGAAAAAAAAGGAGGGCAAAGATCCATGGCTCAGTCAGCCTAAATCCCATCCTGGAGAGAGTCTGGTGGAAATTTCTTAACTATGACTTGGATAAAAATAAATTAAAAATAAAAATCCTTTATGAGAATACCTGGCTTAATATGGAAAAATTACAAGTAGGTACAGCTTGGTGTTAGGTCATGGACACTAATTTGTATGATGATACAGAAAATAAGAGCAATCAGCAAACAAATTAGTTAAAAAGTCAATGAATACTCTTTTTTTCCTCTCATAGATCAGCCTATGGCATATTGTATGGTGATCTGCTTCCAGCTTTGCTCATTCCACATTATCCCAGATCTTTTAGAAAACGGACTTTAGAGGATATAATCTATTTTTTAAAGAGCAGCAAACTAGAAGTCACAAATGCATCAATAACATACATTAAAAATTCATTATAATCTGAAGAAGATGAAGGCTTGAGTGGAAATCAAGATTTCCAAGAAACCAGAAATAATACAAGATGACCTGTGGGGAAAGGTTGGGTTTGTTGGGAGAAAGCCCAACTCAAGGCGGGGCATATTGAGAGAGGAGTTCTAGAAATGCAGGAAGGACAGGAAGAAATCAGCTTAATTCGCAGCAGGTTTCAGATGAGAATTAATCTGTCTGTGGAATGGGGTCCGTGGAGTGCTGTGCCTGCTGCCCTGCTCCCTCTGCAGGCACGGCACAGCTTTTAAGAGCTGCTTAGTGACATGGAAGAAATGTTCCATCACAAATCCAAAGGGAGGGGTCTGCCCTAGGTCCAGCTCAGCAGAGCGCGGCCCATCCTGCTGCCTTTGGCGGGGCGATCCGGTGTGGCCGCCAACATTCCCGAAACTCTGAGATTCATTCAGGTGCGAAATAGCTCGCCAGGTTTTGAAACAAAACTTTTGCATCGCAAGTATTTTTGGGAGGAGAAGACGAAGGGGAGGTGACGGGAATTTCCGACGGCATTCCCTGGAAGGCTGGCTGCTCTGACACACACATCCACATCCCATCCTCGCCTATCCATCCTATTCGTGCCGGCACCGAGCGCTGCGCGGAGCCTTTCCGCAGGCGCGCAGTGCCCTGGCAGTCTCAGCTCACCTGTGCCAGGTGCGCGGAGGCTCTGGCGGCAGGAGCCGCCCGGATCCTGCAGGCAGCGGGCACGGCGCTGCTGCGGGCTCGGCTCTTATTGTGAAAGGATGATGAGAGGCAGCGCTCACCTCTCCCGACCATCGCTGCCTCCTGCCCTGCTCGCTGCCCTGGCACCGCTACCCCCGCCCGGCCGCTCCCAGCCCGTGCCTTCTGCCCGCCGCAATATGTTCGCCAAAATCCTTTTGTCCTCCGCCAGCCTCCTGCTCGCTCATCTGCTGCATTTCCTCTGCTCTTTGATGCAATTCATTCCAGGTAAAACGCGTTAGAAACGATCCCTTCCATTCCGTCCCCTCGCAAAGGGGCTGCTGCTGCTGCTGCTCACACAATTCCTATTGTCGGGAATTCGCGACGGAGCGATTTGAAGGCTTTGTTAGGTGGCAGAAAATGTCTGTAATTTGTTGAATAGATAAACGGCAGAGGCAAGGATTACGGCAGATACAGATGGTCTAGAGCTGGAAAAGCAGCACACAGCAGATTCTCTGTGCGAGGGAGCCAGCTGGAAGCGGGCAGGGAAAGGATTCCTTAGAGCCGCATCCTTGCCGGGGCTTTAACCCCAACGTGCAAATGGACTGCCCCAAAGGATTTTGTATCGCAGCCCGACTCTGCACTTTGTGTCATCGTTGCACAGCCTGAGCTGCTTTTTGTTTGGGTTTTTCGTTTCTTTGTTTTGTTTATTTGCTTGCCTGTTTTCAGAAATTATGAACCAATAAGCATCATGGCTGACCTCAGGGGAATTTCTGCTTTTCGATGGTCGTGGTGTTTTCGTGCCCTTTAAATTCAAAGCGTTGCTTCCGAGATATCCAAAGAGCTGAAAAAAAATCTCAAATCTGCCTTGTTGTGCCACCAGAAGACCCCAAAATGTTGACTCTATTTCTGCTGGGCAATCAACATCTATTTCATGTGCCGGAGTTCGCTGTCACCTTTCTCCTTTCCTCCCTTTGAGCCTTCCCCTGCTCTTTTTCTCCATTTATTTTTTCCCCTGTGTTTTCTGTCGTTTCTTTTGTGTTTTCCTTTGCTCCTCCGGCTGTTAGCGAGGAAGTGGGTGCCTGAGCCCCTGGCCATGGGGAACCAAGCAGCTGCATGGAACAAGGAGCCCAGCACGGGCACTTCCCGGCACTCCCAAGGCAAGTGCTGTCCCGTCCCTTGGGAAATCCCTGCGGGAGCTCTGGCTCCAGCCCTGGGCAAGGCTGGAGGGCACAAATCCACAGCTCCAGTTCGGGCTGGGGTCAGGGAAAACTGCTTTGCTTCTGTGTTGTGCCAGTCTGTTTTATAGGGAACAAAACACAGCCCGTGGCAGAGGATTATTCCCAGTTTGGATGATCCTCAGGGAAAATAGAATTCTTGCCTCACTCTCCCTACTAGAAGAATATAATGAGAATTTTATTTGCTAAATTTTGTCCTTTATTCTGCATGTCCTTCTGAGTCAAACAATTAGACTGTGCATGGAGAGGTGGTTCCTGAGCCTTTTAACCTTGTAGGTTAAAATCAAAATGGCTTTGCCGTCTCCTATGTGATCCCAATGTTAGCAAATGGTTCTGCCATCCACCATTACAGATTTCATGTCCCATCCACTGGTGTTGAAATACAATTTAATGTCTGATTCATGGTGACTACAGCCACAGCAGCTTTTCTGGATATAAACAACCAATAAATAATCAATGCTGGGCTGTCAGTTTGTACTGGGCAGTGAAATCTTGGCACACTGCAGGGAAACAGGAGCTGAACAAAGAGGCACCCAGTGATTGCCTGCTCTGTTCAGAAAAGATTGGTGGAAAGTTACACCTCCGTGTTTGGCACTTCCTCTGCTCAGACATGTCCAAGACCTTAAACCTGTTCTTAAAAGCCTGAGGTAGGATGGAAACTACAGTGGAGAAATGAGGGTTCTGAGAGAGCAGGTGCTGATTTTCAGATATTCAAGCACACACAGAGAGCCCTACTGAGACTGTAAGGCTTTAACTGTGGATTCAAGTTCTTCCATCCCAGAGCGTGGCCAGAACAGAAAGAGTAATTTTATTTACATCTCATTTAATATTAAAAACTAATCTGTCTTCTGCCTTCTTCAGAGAGACATTGGTCCCTTCTTGGGGAGCTGGATGTTGCAAAGAGTTTTAATTTATGACTGATCTTTCCCCTGAAGGTGAAACAATTTTTTGCAATTGCTCAAGAATATTGAGTTGAGGGGGAGTATTCTGCATTCCATATCCTCAGTGCATTCAGAGATAAAGTCAAAGATATGTTGAAGATGACAGTCATAATTCAAATCTGTTTTTGCCTAATAGGGAAGATATGTAGGAATTTTTTTCTTCCCTCCTCGTAACTGTTCAGAATTGTCTGCAATGACTTGTCTTGTTTCTGAAAGTTCATGTTTTGGCTCATCTGGGTGTTGGGATTTACTCTCATTTTGCACTCATTTCTATCAGGATCCTCAGCTCATTTGAGTGATGCCCAGAAGAAAAAAAATATTCCATTCTCTTGCTGTGCTTCCTTCTCCCTCTCTATCCTGGGTTTGGGGCATTCCCTTAAGTATTCTTGTTGTTTATAGTCTGTTCTATTGGAAGTCCACTTTGTAGGGAATGCCTTGGAATGAATTCTAAGGAGATGAGTTCTAACTAGATCAGATTTCAAGAAGGATTACTGAGATGATCACGTGAATGGTTATCACAGGACAAGGACAACAAAAAGAACTTGGCTTACTTAGCTTAGGAAGTGATATGATTCTTCACCCTGAAAACAACACAAGGAAGGGAAAAACTACCAAAATAACACACTAGAGCTGCCAGAAAAACAAGAACAACGTCCTTTGGTTAATTGAAAGCATTTCCTGATCATCTGGACAAGGAGCTGTTATCCAAAGAGGGAATAAATGCCTGTAGACATAATTTTTAAGACAGAGTTCTTATATAAGAATTTCTGGGACAGCAGTTGGGAGGGGTGGACTCAGGAGGCCTTTTCCAGCCCTGATCAGGCTCTTTTGTGGAATTCCAAAACTTCCATTTACCGTGCTCTCCAGGAAGTGTCGATGTGGTGCTGTCCTGAGTCATGCCAGCTTTGTTTCTGCTTGGATGCAAAATATCTCCTTATAGATGTGCTCCTCTCATTCCCTAATGCATATTTTGCACCTTCTTAAACCAAATCCGAACTTCTGCAAACACTTCTGAGATCTAAGGGAGGATTTGGGGATGGGCAGATTGGAGAGCTAGATTGGAATCTTGCATTTTACCTTCGTGCAATCCTAACACCCAACCTGTGGGCGTTTTTGTGGAGAGAAACGAGCTCAGAAGAATCCTGCCTGCCAGCTCAGCTCTACTGCAGATATTCTCGCTGAAACGGCGAATTTCCTCTGGAGGTGTTGAGCAAAAGGTTGCAGAGGAGGGAAATCGGGCAGCAGCTACACTTGATCACCTGGTTTAAAGGATGTAGGCCAGAAGCAGTGGTGAAAGAACAGAAATTCAGGGTGAATTCAGTATCAGCCTGGACTCCATTCAGTGTGTGGTGTGTGCACCAGCCCTGGGTGATGGAGTTCTGCCTGGCACGTGCCCTTTTCGATCAGAGTTTCGCTCCCAGCTCAGTGCTCAGCAGCCGCAGGCTGGTTCGGCAGCAGAGCGGGCAGGATGGGCAGGTGCCAGCCCGGGCAGGGAGGCACCCCCGGCTAAATCCACCTCTGCAGCTAAATGGATTGCTAAAACAATCCTTGTGTTGATGAGGCTTTGCAAACCAGGCGGTGGGAGCCAATCACTGACATCACTGGTAGCTCACAGCATTCCAATCACTTCATGCTCTCCTGAGCTTTTGTTCTCCAGCAGGAACTGGGAAGGGGTTGTTGCAGACAAACCGGGCTCCATCAGGAATTATCCTTCTCTTCTTATTTCCCTGCCAAAGCAAACTTGTTAATCTGTTTTGTCCTGTAAATGGACTTCAGCTCAGTTTCACTTGCGTTCCTCCATTTTTTTAGGATTGAAGTTATTTTTTTTTCTTCTCTCAGCTATTTGTGAAATTAATCCAAATACTCATTTCTTTGGTTAAAAGAAAACGTATCGTATTTCCTATCATCCTATATTCTGTTATCTCCTTTGGACTGCAGAACTAGTGTCTCTTGTGGATTAACTAGAGCAGAGTAAAATCCACAGGATTTTCAGCTCCCTGTGGTTTTTGTGGATTTACCTTGAGTATCCACCACAACTTGGCTGCTTGCAGATGCTGAACGCTCTTCTCCCTGACATCCAATCTCAAGAGCTGGCATTTGTCACTTTATTCCAGTGAAAATCTCAATTCCATGCTTTTTGTTCTCCCCGCTCTCTTTGCAGGTTTCAAGAATTACCTGCCCAGCCCATCCAAGGAGCAAATCCTGTGCCACAGACCCAAGGGGCTGCAGTGCATCTCCCCCTTAGTGCAGAGCGTGGAGGAAACCCCTGAGCCCATCCCAGCCAAGATCAAGGGACATATTCCCAAATGGATTAATGGAAATCTGCTGAGGAATGGCCCTGGCAAGTTCGAGTTTGGAAATGACAAGTAAGTCTCCTTTAAATGAATTTTTAAATGGTTCTGCCCCAGACTCTGCCTAAACCTAAAAGGGACTCCCCTAATCACTGTTTAGGGCATTGTTTAGTTTCTTTTCATGTAAGGGAAGGAAGAAATATCGATGTCACTCTTTTGAGAGCAGTTGCTCCCTCATTTGGGAACTCCCATTTCCTGCAAAGAGGAGCTGAGTGGTGAAGTCACCCAGGCTGGAGAAACTGAGTCACAGAGAGGCTCTGACCCACTCACCGTGCTGGGATGGGGAACAAAACATCCCCAGCTTTGGTCCTCTGTCCTGAACAAAAATCCATCCCTGAGCTCTCTGAAATGCGGGGCAGGAATTTGGAGAGTTGGTTGCACCAAATGGTGTGAGCTGCTTTAGAAGCAAACCCACCCAGTTTTAAAAACAATATATTAAAATATTTCCAGGCAGATTTACTCCCTGTGGCTTGGAACGTGCCTTTATGGTACTGACAATGAAACTGATGGCAGCAACTGGCCAGGGCTGATCTCTTTCTCATATTCCCAGAGTTAGAGTTCCAGAGTCCCATCAGGTATTCTGGGGGTCTCACAAATCCCTTGGTTTGGAGACAATAACATCCTGCAAGAAGCTGAGAGCTAAAGGCCTCTGGGTTTGCAGTAATCATTTCTATATCTATTTATTTATTTAATAATTTAAAAACATATAATATATAATTATATATTGATAAAATCAATACTATATTAATACCATATTTTATATTTATAATATATAAATAGAATGTATTAATTTTTAATTTCTTTATTATTAAATATTTAATTATTTATATAATCATCGATATTGTTGTACAGTACAGCACAAACTCTACTCCCTGTGCAGGAGTGGATGGTTTACCCAAAAAACTTTCCACACAGCATTTTCAGACATCACATCCCACAGCTGCGAATACATTTGTCTTTTGTTGTGTTTTGTTTNTTTTCTTCTGTTTGATTCAAGTGTTTTCCCAAACAGAGCTGTGCCTGGTTAACAGTTCAGGGGATCTGAGAATCAGCTTTTACAAACATCACTAAACCTAAACCAAGGCACTACAGAGCCTCATACAATTCCCAACTCCTCTTAACCTCTTTTTCCTCTCTCCTGGAAGGTTTAACCACTGGTTTGATGGCATGGCCCTGCTGCACCAGTTCCAGCTGGCCCATGGCACGGTGAGCTACAGGAGCAGGTTCCTGCAGAGCAGCTCCTACGTGAGGAACAGGCAGCACAGCCGCATCGTGGCCTCTGAGTTTGGCACCTTGGCCGTGCCAGACCCCTGCAAGAGCCTCTTCGGGCGCTTCCTGTCCCGCTTCGAGCCCCTGCGTAAGAGTGCTGCTGTGGAAAGTGGGAACTGCTGAGATTTTCTTGGAGGAACTTGTGGTTAGGTGCAAAGGGAGGTGTGAGGAAGTCTGACAGACTTTCTGCGAGCCTGTGTTTTTCTTAGAATATGACCCAAATGCCATAATTATGCAAATTGGTGTCAGCCTCAGCTGGGGGAGGCAGAGTTTGATGTTTTAATGCCACTTCAGCTTGCTCAATTCCAGATCTTTTTGCAAATTTCCCAAAGAAAGCTCTCCCCGAGAGAACATCCTGTGCAGTGCTGATAATGAGCATTACACCCTGGTGTTCTACCTGAGACACAGCTTTGCCCTTAGAACACCTTGCCTTGCTAAGCTTGTAGGGTAAGTGGGCTAATCCCTCCCTTCCTGGGCTAAGGGGCAGGAGATTATTGGGTAGGGTGAGGGATGGTGCTGCACAGGAATGGAAGTTCCAGTACCTTTAGGATTCTGTGTACGTCAGGGGAGAAAGAGGCTTAAATGCAAGCAAAGTGTTCCCCACTAAAAGCAGTGCAGGGCTGCAGTTCACAGCTTGGTGCTCTTGCTGTGACCATCCTCTGTTTCTCCTCTCCCTCCTGCCGTGTCATCTGTCCTCTCCCGAGGTGCTCACACCTCCTTCACTCATGGTGACACCCCCCAAATCCCCACCCCAGCTCCTTTAACGCACTCCACATCCCCCATCTGCCTTTCCCAGCTCCAGCAGCGATTCCATCCCTGTCCTTGTCCCTTTAACCCAGCTTCACCTGCACAGACAGTTTCCCTTTGTAGATTAACGAGATATTTCCAATCAGTCACACAGGGATTAATGTCACTGCAAATGGGTTTATTTATTTACACACGTCTAACTTGCCATAATGTGACATGAGCTGCACAGAGCTGTGCACAACTCCGAGATTTCTCTTTCAGAGCCCAGTGACAACTCCAGTGTGAACTATGTGCTGTACAAAGGGGATTATTACGTCAGCAATGAGACTGTCTTCATGCACAAGGTGGACCCAGAGACGCTGGAAACGAAGGAAAAGGTGTGGGCAGGTGGGGTAGGGGGGCTGGGGTACAGATGGAGCAGAACCACACCTTGCTGGCTCAAGGGGAGCTCCAATTCCAAAGGAATTTGTCTGGACCAGCAGCATCTCTCTTTTGAGCCGCTGGAGAGGCTGTGCAGCAGCAGGGCAGCTCTCAGGGGTGGAGGTGCAGGCACTGCCCAGCTGCGCACAGCTGG
This sequence comes from Rhabdornis inornatus, assembly GCA_013397075.1. Classification (NCBI taxonomy): domain Eukaryota; kingdom Metazoa; phylum Chordata; class Aves; order Passeriformes; family Rhabdornithidae; genus Rhabdornis; species Rhabdornis inornatus. Next base: position 201,914 of record VWZS01007633.1, on the reverse strand, counting down.
CATTTCTCCTCTGCTCTCCCTGCTTGCCTGGGCTTGTCTGCACCTCTCAGCAGAACAGGAAACAACCTCCTCCTGTGTACGAGAAAAAGTGGCCATCGCTGATCTCACATCTGCCTTTTCCTGGTGCTTTGCTTTCCTATCAATTCCCTTTATCTGCTTTTTACCCCTCGAGCTTCGCACACTCCAAAGCTGCCCTTGATCAAACCCTCTGCTGCAAAGGGATGGTTCAGCTGCCACTTGTTTTTCTCCCCCTGCTAGAAAATGACCAAAACATCAGAGGAGTTTTTCCCTGTGTCCTGTGCATCCTCTCCCAGAGCATGGCTGGATGTAACAGAAGGTGACATGTGACAGGACAGCACGAGTGTCCCCTCTGCCTGCACCCTCAGAAGGGATTTGGGCTGGACAGCTGTGAGCTGTGAGGAGGATTCTGCCCCTCCTGAATCAGTATTTACTGCTGGGCCTGCTTGACACCAAAAAATGCCAGCTCAGAGCATCCCTCAGGTCGGGAGGGAGCCACTCCAGGAGTCCCTCCCTGCAGGATCAGTAGTGAGTCAGGAATAAACTGTATGCAAAGCACAGCCACCGAGGTATGCTGGCTGATTTGCCAGCTGGTCTGTTTGTAAACCAGAATGCAGTCATGAAAAGACACGTGGGGATTTTTAGGTTCAGCTCTGTTGAACCATCTTGTCATAAAATGAAAAAAAATCCCCTCAAGCAGTTTTTTTAGATGCAGACTGCTATTTTTTTGGCTAAGTGAAGAAATGGAAGGGATGATTTCACATTTAAACTCTCCAGTTTGAGATGCCTTAACAGGACCTGGTTTTCTGAGCTTCCAGTGACAAAAGTCTTGGTGATTTTTTGGGGCAGTGACTGTCCCTTCACACATCTACCTGTGCTTATTATGGGCAACATTCCCACTGTGCCAGCACTTGTAACATAAGGAACATCTGTGTCTTCCAAGGAATGTGTTCTGCTCTTAGTCCTTGTCGTAGTTTGACTTGGGGAGGAGAAACTGAAAGAGAATAGATTTCTAGATAAAGATAGATAATCTTTATCTAGATAGATAAAGATTTCTCTGTCTTTACTGATAGAGTAATATCCTTTTTTCCAAGGATTTCAAGAAGACTGCAGGCAGAATGAAGGCTGGATTCCAGATGCCACATTATTAATCATGAATAAAATCTGCTCTTCTTCCTCAGACTTCCACAAATCCGACTCTTTGGAAAATTCTGCACTGACTGAAAATCTTCTGGCATTTGCAGGTGGACTGGAGCAAGTTTATTGCAGTGAATGGGGCCACAGCTCATCCCCACTACGAGGCTGATGGAACAACCTACAACATGGGCAATTCCTATGGGAAGCACGGTGAGGTGGGCGTGGCCAGGCTGCTTTTTAGGGCAGGATGGTTTTTTGGCCAGGCTGCTTTTTAGGGCAGGATGGTTTTTTGGCCAGGCTGGTTTTTGGCCAGGCTGCTTTTTAGGGCAGGATGGTTTTTTGGCCAGGCTGGTTTCTTGGCCAGGCTCCTTTTTTGGGCAGGATGGTTTTTTTGGCCAGGATGTACAGGATACATCCCAGTGCTGCTTCAAAGAGCAGCTGTTGAAGAAACACCCCAAGAGACTGGAAATTGCTGTTTTGGAGTCGAAATGTCAATGTCAGTCTGTCCCATAAAGCTCCTTCCTCTCAGGATTTAGTTGCAGATGCTTCTGACTTTGGCCTCTGAATATCCAGCAGATTCTCCTCTTCCTCTCCCAAGCTTTGCTGGAAAACAGAGTTATTTTTTTAAAGTCCCATCCACTGTTGAAGCCTCATCTGAAGAAATTTAACAATTAGTCACATGTTTTTCTCTTACAATAATTGGCTTTTGATGAGCTTTTGATAAGGAGAAGAGAGGAGAGAAGATTGAATTTTGCAGGAGGAAAAACAGAATTTATTCTGGTCACCCGGCTATCTTACAGCAAAACTGAATTTTATGGGATATTTTTCTTCTCAGAACTCTGAGCATCTTGATAGGATCCTGTTCCATCCACGTGGCTGCTCAGAGCTGTCAGTCCCTGTCAGCTGTGTGAAATCCTTCTTTTCCAGAGCCTCTGAAAACAGCCTCTGCCCTTTATTGTGATCCCTCAGGCCAGCTCCACATTTTCCCAGTTTTGACCATTTTTCATTTTTGCTGCTTTCATTTCCTTTTGGCCTCACAAAGTCCAGCTCTGTACAACATGCTTTTTTCAGCTGGACACACCAAACTCCAGATTATTACTGTTATTCAAAAGTGCCATCATTTCCTGCTCATATGCTCAGATTTATTGAATGAGCATCACCAAGGCTCAAAGTTTTCATTTCCTGTGAGCTTGGTTTTCATCCTGCCCCTGTTATTATGGGAGAGCACTGCAGGCAGAGCTGGAATTCTCCCAGACTGAGAAGATCCTTTCAAGCTTCCTTTTCTTTTTTTTTCTTTAGGTAGATAAATGCTCTGTAGAATGTTTTACTGCCTGTTGGGTTTCTGCTCAGTTTAGGAGAGGTGGTTCCAGGTATTCCTGGGGAGCAGGAAGGAGCAGAGCCTGAGTTTGGTTTGAACACCTTTTCCCCTTTCCAGGATCCAGCTACAACATCATCAGGGTCCCCCCACAGGAGTCAGGCCACGGGGACACGTTGGAAGGAGCCCAAGTGCTGTGCTCCATCCCTCCCATGGACAGGGCAAAGCCATCCTACTACCACAGCTTTGGTAAGAGTCCCAAAAGAAAAACAAACCCCAAACTCAGGCACTTTGGGGAAATGGGATGCAGAAAGGGCTGTGCAGTTCTCTCTGCCCTTGAGATGTTTTCTTGCCTCATATTTGGGTGGCATTCCTTCCTTCTCTCCTCAGGAATGACTGAAAACTACATCATTTTCATCGAGCAGCCCCTCAAGATGAACCTGTTGAAGATCATCACATCCAAGCTCCGTGGGAAAGCCATTTTTGATGGGATAAGCTGGGAGCCCCAGCACAACACCTACTTCCGTGTGGTGAACAAGCACACTGGGCAGGTGAGGGGGTCTTGGGCCCCTGCAGCAGCTAATCTGGGACTTTAGATTCCAAAAGTAGCAACCACGGGGAGTTTAAGAACCAATCCAGGAGTTACTGCAATAAAGACATTAAAGCAGGGGTGTAGATTAACTAAGAATGGGATTTCTTCATGCATTTTCCTCTCTATTCATTCGTTTCTTTGCCAGCCCTAAAAGGACAGGCAGAGAGAAGCAGTTTGGAGTTCACAAGACTTCAGCACAGGGATGAGATGAAATGAAATGAAATGAAATGAAATGAAATGAAATGAAATGAAATGAAATGAAATGCAGGTCCCAGGGTATAAAAAGGTCAGAACCTGGGAAAGATGCACAGCGAAGGGCTGACTGATAGTTTGGGTTTTCTTCTTCTGCTTTTGCTCCTTACTGGCTTAAAGCAGCCCTTTTGTGGTGACACAGGGACAGAGGGCAAACCCCCAGGCACGAGAAGGGTTGAAATTTGGGGGAGAGAGGATGATGAAGCTGTTGGAGGCGAGGCTGGGAGCTGTGCAGAGGAGCTGCTGCTGTCCCCTGCTCCCTGCAGGTGCTGCCAGGGCCGTGGTGCTCCAAGCCCTTCGTGACCTTCCACCAAATCAACGCCTTCGAGGAGCGGGGCTGCGTGGTGCTGGACCTGTGCTGCCAGGACGAGGGCACCAGCCTGGCTTTGTACACCCTGCAGAACATGAGGAGGAGTGGGGAGGGGCTGGACCAGGTGAGATCCCTGCCTTTGCTTCCCCAGCACCTGCTTTCCTACAGCAAAGCCCAGAATGGAGAGCACTGTGGGGACAAAACAACCACAACTCCATAAAAACTGGAATGATCATCTCTTGATGCTTTCTCTCCTTTTAAATCTCTCTCCACGGAGCATGCCCTTGAAACTTTTGGAGCTGGTGTGTGACACAGAGCTCTGCCCTTAAAACTCTTCAAGCTCTGTGTATGACACAGAGCTCCATAGCCTGGCAGAATTTATTTCCATTTTAAAACCTTGGTTTTGATGACATTCATTTTCCTCATCATTGTGTAATACAATTTTCCCCCAAGAAATTATGCAAAATAAGTTGTGGCCTGACTTCTAAATGGAAAAAGAAAAAGAAACCCTGTTCTTTAAGGCATTGCTTCAGAAAAGGAGCAGTTTTTATGAAAATCACAGGAACACAAATACCACACAAACCCCTGCACTGTTCCCCACAGTCACCCAGAACAGCAAGTTGGAATAAATTCTTTATTGTGTCCAGCTCTGTGAAAAGCCCCATTTCAGTGTGAGGGGCATTATTTTGCATAGGTCACACATGGGAAAAGTGGTGCTTTCAGTTTCTCGCCCTGCAGATGTGTTTGTTGGAAACCCAGTGTGCAGGGGGGCTGCTGCATGTCCAGACAGGGCTGAACTTCCTCTGTCTGTGTCCTGAGCCGTCTAGAACCAACTCAGCTCCGACCTGAAAGGAGCACAGCTGTGTCCCATGGGCTTCTGCTTTCTTCTGCCATTTATTTTAGGGGTTTCTCAAGCGTTTTTGGAGCATATTCAAGTACATCAGAGTGTTAATCCCAGCTTTTTTTTGGTCCTTCTCTGAGCACAACCCGGGTGGAATGTGATGTGGCTGAAGGTGTCCTGGTGTCATCACTGGGGCTGTGTTTCCAGCACCCACATTCTTCAAGTGACAAGTGGCATCACCACCACGCTTTACCGACACATACACAGAGGAGTCATTTAAGAACAGAATCTCAACCTTCATTGCACCAAAAGCCTCAGGAGTGTCTGGGCATGGCTTGTCTCCTTTCCCCAAATTTGCTTGCTCGCTAACCCTGGCAGAGTATTTTGTCTGGCAGAGTTCCTCTGGTTACGTGAACCAGAAAAGTTTTGAAAACAGGGTTTCAGGATTAACACATGAGATTAAAGTGAAGTTTCACAACTGAATTGAAGAATTGCAGATTGAAGTAACTGAAAGACACCAAAATAGGGTCCTTATCTATTTTATTTGTATGAGAATATGACAGGTTATAAACTTGGCTTGAGCAGAGCTTTAGTGGCAGTGGTGGAATTATCCCTCTCAATGTGCTGAGTGTCTGCCACACTGGGGGCTGCACTTTGCTCCCCAGGTAAATCCATCATCATTCCCCTGGGCTTCCAGCCATGAATCCAAGTGTACCTGAGCATGGAAGAGGGAATCCTGCAGGGTAACCTCAGGCACTGAAGGCACAGAGCTCTCCTGCTTCTCCACAGAGTGATGTAAAGCAACATAAACCTGTTCTAACTAAATAAAAGAGTGCAGTGTCTGTCCCACTGCTGGATTTCGAGATAATGGGCTGATTTGCATACTCAACTCAACATTGATGACTGTGAGAGCAGTGCTGGCCCTTTTAATTCTTGTGGTTTTGGTTTCTGCTGTAAATTACTGGAATGTGCAGGGAACTTCTTCTTTCCATTGCGTGCTTTACCTTACCAGAAGTTGGTCAAACACATAAGGAAAAGAAGAAGAAGAATTCAGGGGTGTCTAAAACTTCAGAATTGTTCCCCAAAAGTGCATTCAGGCTGAAGAGTGTGTCTGTCTCCATCACCAACACTTTCTGTCTCTGTAACAGGTTTATGCCTCCATTCCCAGAGCCTTCCCCCGCCGCTTTGTTCTCCCTCTGGACGTGGATTCAGACACACCCGTGGGGAAAAACCTCAACCCACTGCCTTATAGCCAGGCAAAGGCTGTGAAAGGTGCAGATGGCAAGGTGTGTATCAAACCAAACCAAACCAAACCAAACCAAACCAAACCAAACCAAACCAAACCAAATCATAAATGCATTTATGCAGCTGCTCCTGCCCTGTGCCTCAGAGCTTTAACCACTGGTTGCTGGGACCAGTCAGCTCTCCTGCCCTGTCCAAGCTGAACCAACCCTGCTGTGCTTTCTGCACATTTCTCCCAGGTCTGGTGCACACATGAAAACCTCCACCCTGAGGGCTTTGAGAAAGTTGGGGGCCTGGAGTTCCCCCAGATCAATTACAGGGGGTACAACGGCAGGAGGTACCGCTACTTCTATGGCTGTGGATTCGGGCACCTGGTGGGAGATTCCTTGATCAAGGTCGATGTGGAGACCAAGAATTTCAAGGTGAGGTGAAGTCAGCTCATCCACTGAACTGGATTTGAAGGTGTGTCATTTGCTGGGAGCTTTAGGGCTTTGCCCACATGGGTCTGGGATGAGATTCCGAATTTCACCTGGCACCTTTTGAATGTGGCACAGTCACCAAACAGGAGAGGATGGCACCATCACACTCCTGGCATGAAAAAAAAAAATAATTAAAAGGTTGAACTCCAAGTTTATTGGAGCACAGAGGTGCTTTTGTGGGGAGCACTTGTAACTCTGCTCACTGCAGTAGACAAGTATTAATGAAATGAAACTCATCCATATGTCCCTGAAACTCATCCTTACGTTCCTGTGCTTGCTAGATTTGGCAGGAGGAGGGATCCTACCCATCAGAGCCTGTGTTTGTGCCAGTGCCTAATGCCACGGCAGAGGACAGCGGAGTCATCTTGTCTGTGGTGGTCTCCCCCACTGAGGTAACTTGCTGGCAGCAGTTTGTCAAAGTCACACAGCATTAATCCACTTTTTAAACCTCAAAGCCGAGTTTGGGGCTCCCCAGAGGGTGTGGCTCTGCCATGGCCAAGCACAGGCAGTGCAAGCAGGAGTTTTGTCAGGATGTTGGTGCTTCCCAATGGAATCTGTGAGTCTCAGTGCTTTGGGCTCCATGGCCTGCTTTGTGCCTTTGTGTGCAAACACGGGGAAAGTTCATCCTGGACACTCACTGTGCCTTTGTCCTCCTCCTGCAGAACCAAAGTGCTTTCCTGCTCGTGCTGGATGCAGAGACCTTCCGGGAGCTGGGGCGAGCAGAAGTCGGGGTGCCAATGCCTTACGGGTTCCACGGCATCTTCACTGCCCACTGAGGAGCTCCTGGGCACCTCCTGGGACTCAGGGCTGAGCCAGGCTCGGCTGAAAGCTCCTGCTTTCACCCCCCACCTTTCCCTCACTTCTGCGATGAAGGAACTGCTTTTTCTCCACCATTACCTCCTGAATTCCTAACAAAATGCAGCCGAGGAAGGCAGAAGCCCCTTCTCTCCCACAGCCCACTGCTTTATCTACATTTTTGTCACTGTCTTGCTAGACCAGCTGTAGCAGCAGTTCACAAAGGATGCCAGGCTGAGGCTTGCAAGGGAGAAAATGGGAACTGAGGTGATGAACCCCTTCCTTTGGCAGCAGTGTGCTCTGAGGGGAAGAGACCATCAACCCTCGGGGCTGTGACTTTGGCTGGAATAAAGCAGAAGAGAGGAGTAAAACCCAACAGGTGACAGGTGGGGCCAGTGAAGGGGAGGAAATCCCTTCACTGCATCAAGGTTGCCTTCAGGGGACTCCAGAGGGTGCATGCAGACACTCACAGAAGCTGCGTGTGTGCTTTTTTCTGTACCATAGCAGTGCCCTCCAATAAAACCTTGAGAAGTTTTTCCTTTCTTTCCCTGCCCTCACACAGTCTTGTCGATGTGGGGAACATCTCCAGAGCAGGACACAGCTCTGCTGGCTGATAGCTCCTGCCTTCCTCCCAGTTCAACCAGTAGGAAACACCAGTAGGAAACACGGAGAGCTCCACTATGGCCTCGGTATCTCTTTGGGGTAAAGCAGAGCAGAACAAACTCCAGCCCTGTGTGTCATCCAGGCTTCTGCAGCTGCTGAGCTCTGGGCTGTAGATGCATGGATGAAAAGTGAAGACTTCCATTTCTTCGTTGTGACAAGCCTGAAGAATGATTTGAATAATTTCCTTGAGTAATAAACGAGCCCTGTTGCCCTTGGGGCTTTACCTCCTCTGACCTTCCTTCACCTCCCTCACAGGTCTTGGGAAAAGAAAAAGGATTTTACCTCCGGGCTCTGGGAGAGGCAGAGGACGCTCAAGCAGAGCTGGTCGAAGCCACTAGATGGCAAACAGCCCCCGTTCGTGCCGTGCCAGCCCTGCCCTGCAGCCTCCTCTGCTGCTGCCTCTGGTCATTGTCACATCCTGGAGCCCCCAGGACCGGCAGCACGATGGCGCGAAGAGGTGTTTAATGGAATTCAAGCACCATTGGGTTTTTTGGTGTGCTTTTTTGTTTTTTGGTTGCTTGGTTGTTGGTTTTTAGGTTTTTTGTGTGGTGGTGGTTTTTTTTTTTTTTTTGGTGATTTTTTTTTTTGTGTTTTTTTTTCTCGTTGATGTGGGAAACGAAGAGGGCTCAGAGGCTCAGGTGCGAGCCCGTGCTGTGTCCCCAGAGCTGCCGTGTTTAAAGCTCTGCTTCCCCAGCACAGAGCCCGGCCCGGGCTGGGCACACGGGCTGTGCTCTCTCTCCTCCCGAGCCGCTTCTCTCACACACAGATCCTGCCCCGACGCTTGGAGTTTTTCCACCCTGACAAACACACAGGTTCACTCCGTTATCCCCAGGAATTCCCAGGAATTAAGGGAATGCACATTCACACCCTTGCAGCACGGAGAAATCCAGGTTCTCCCCGTTCTCCCAAAGCTTTCTGACAATCACCAGACTTTAAGGATTCCTCTGCTTGAATTCCATGAATGTTATTACCGGGGTGCACTCCTGCAGGTGTGTCCACAACCATCCCGGGGTCCCACACTGACACAGGGGGACAGGAGCATCCCGGGGCTGGACACGGGGGTGGATTGGAGCATCCTGG
>VWZS01007633.1:169750-192681 GCA_013397075.1 Rhabdornis inornatus | reverse complement strand
GCCGCCCCCGGGCCGGGCTGGAGCCGCCCCGCTCCGTCCCCGCTCCGTCCCCGCTCCGTCGCCGCGATGTCGCCGCGCTCCGCCCGCCTGGCTCGGCTGTCGCGCTCCGTCACCTTCAGCGCCTGCCACCGCCTGCACAGGTGAGCCCCGTACAGGTGAGCAGCCCCGCCGGGAGGAGGCTCCGAGCCCTCGCTGCGTTTCCTTCCCGGTTTTCTCCGTGGCTCATCCCCTTCCCGCAGCCATCCGCCAGTGCCCGGCTGCAGTTCCGTGTTTTAACAGAGCCGGTGGCGCTTTCGGTTTGTAAACATCGCCCTGCGCACTCCCATCTGCTGCTTTTCCCCCCGAAAATGATGTCTTCCTAAAGGGTGCCTTGAGCTGAAACTGCATCAAAGGAGGTTTTAGGCTCGGCCTCTTCTCTCAGGCTATAGGACAAAGGGAAACAGCCCCGAGCTGTGCCAGAGGAGCTTTGTGATGGAGGTGAGCAGGAATTTCTCCATGGAAAGGGTGGCCAGGCCTTGGAAGGGGAGTCCCCATCCCTGGAGGTGCCCAGAGAACTCCTGGATGTGGCACTCAGTGCTCTGGGTCACAGGTTGGGCTCAGTGATCTCACAGCTCTTGTCCAGCCTCAGTGATCCTGGGATTCTGTGATGTTCCCAAAATGTGCCTTGACCTGAAACATTCAGAGCAGGCCCCTGGATTGCTTCAAAGGGAAGATTCAGAGGGAATTCCTTTGTACTTCTTGGAGAGGCTCCCTAAGCTTTGCTAATTAATAATAACCCAAATGTGCAGCTTGCTCCAGGCCTAAGTGATTTTGGGCCCAGATGCTGAGCATTTATCCAGCAGTGGAGTCAGGCAGATGCTGTGAAACAGAAACAAAACCACAGTAAAAAAAAAAATACTCATTGCTGTTAACAACATCTTTTCATGGAGCAAACATCCTCTGTGTGTTTGTGCCTCCCGAGCTGGTGGGTTAAATGTGGGGGAGGGAAGAGATGGAGGCTGGAGAGCAGAGTTGAGTGAATCCAGGAACATCTGGAACAGATGCTGACGTGCCACGCCTGCCTTTCCCACAGTAAATCCCTGAGTGATGAGGAGAACCTGAAGCTGTTTGGGAAGTGCAACAACCCAAATGGCCACGGGCACAACTACAAAGGTAGGGAGCTGATTTCCATCCTTGCTCTCGGGGTGGGGATAACCCCAGGAGGGCTGGGCCACTCATTCTCAGCAGCCTCATACAGCTTTTACTGGCTGGGTTTGTGTTTTTGATAAGAATTAAGAGGAAATTTCAGCAGCAGGGGGTTGAACCGTAGCGTGGGTTTGGCAGCTGAATAGATAATAAATATTTATCTTCAAATGCCACTTCTTGAATCAAATCTGCTTGTTTACACTCTGCAGAATCATTGTGATTAGAAGGGAGATTTTTCTAAGCAAAAGCCATGCAAATTAAACAGCCTATAAACATAATTTGAATGTTGTTTTTTTTCACAAGTTCTCCCATTTCTACGCCCTGAGCACACAGAACTGGATCTCTCCAGTTCCTGGAGTGGCTCCCTGGGTTGTTGGCACCTGAAATCTCTGCTAAGGAGCTGCTTTATCAGGGAAGACAGGCTTATCTCCACCTCCTGGGGCATCAGACCTTGGGGAGGGATTTTTGTGCCTCTGAGTCATTGTTTTTATGGAGCATCCCCTCATTTTGTAAAAACAGTCCCGCTCCTGAGTGCACCCTGAGGGTGAGCAGGGAATGGGTTGTGTGTCCCCAGCAGCAGCAGATTTATTTTGGGTCCCTGGACATCCCAGTGACCTGATCTTTTCTTTTTTTTCAGTTGTGGTCACTGTGCGTGGAGAGGTGAGTGCAACCAGAATCCTTTTTCTGTTCCTCAGTGTGGCAGAATCCCCATGCCTGGATTTCCCAGAGCATTTTGGAAACTCTGTGCACATCACTAGAAAAGAAGGTTTTCCATATTCATTGTCCTGTTCACAACAAGGATTTACAGTTTAATGCTGTTTTCATGCTTTTGTTATACTTGAAGACTCTTCCAGTGAGTTGTTTCTCCCTCGTGTCAGCTTTTAGGGGAGAGTGAAACCTCTGGAATTGTTTCCAGGCTTGGGAACATCACAGGAGTGGGGTTGGAACCCTCTGACAGTGGAAAGATATTTTCCACAGATATCTCTGTCTGATTTGTGTCACCAGGCCACCAGTCTCCCTTGTGCTTCCCCTGCAGATTGACCCAGTGTCAGGGATGGTGATGAACCTGACAGACCTGAAGGAATACATGCAGGTAAAACCAGCCCAGTTTTCCTTCAGATCCCCTGGGAGAATTGATTAGAGCTCAGCAATTTGTGTGGTGCCAGCATGGGGATGTGGTGAGCTGCTGATGGCAGGACATAAAAGAGAAATTAAGGAATAATTGAAGACTTAAATGCCTTAGCTCTGTTATGTGAGGCAGTGCCACGTTTCTAGCTGGGAATTTCACAGCTGGATTTGGGGCTATTTCCCTTTTTTCCCATCCTGCCTGGCTGTGTGTGGTTATCTGAACGTCAGGCCAGGCAGGGACAGGGCTGTCACTGTCCTCTCCCTGCAGGAAGCAATCATGGAGCCACTGGACCACAAAAACCTGGACAAGGATGTGCCCTACTTCTCTGAGGTGGTGAGGTGGGTGATGGGGGCTCCTGGAGGGGCTGGAACAGTCTCCAGGGCCTGATCACAGAATAACAGGATCACAGAATCATAGAATCATGGAATCACAGAATAACAGGATTACAGAATCACAGAATCATAGAATCATGGAATCATGGAATCCCAGAATCACAGGATCACAGGATCACAGAATCACAGAATTATTAGGTTGGAAGAGACTTCCAAGATCATGGAGTCCAACCCACACCTTAACACCTCAACTAAAGCATGGCACCAAGTGCTATATCCAGTCTTTTTTAAAACACATCCAGGGATGTGACTCCACCACCTCCCCAGGCAAAGCATCCCAATAATTCATTATTCTTTCCATAAAAAACTTCTTCCTAATATCCGACCTGTATCTCCCCTGGTGCAGCTTGAGGCACATCCTCTGGTTCTGTTGCTGATCCTACCTGGGGACCAGCAGCCTTTACCTGTGTGCTGACCACACCTGAGTCCAGCCCTGCTGTCCCTCATTGGCCTGGACAGGCAGGACCTGTCCATGCCACCCACATTTGCTGGCAGTGCCACAATCCCCACCTAATCCAGGTGTTGTCATCCCCTTCAGCATCCCCCCAGCCTTGGTGACATTTCTGCCATTTCAGCTCTGACCCTGCTGCTGTTCCCCCCCAGCACCACAGAGAACATTGCTGTGTTCATCTGGGACAACCTCCAGGAGCTCCTGCCCCAGGGAATCCTTTACAAGGTGGAAGTGCACGAGACAGAGCAGAACGTGGTGGTTTACAAGGGAGAGGAAACCATTGTGAAGTGAGATCAGCCTCAGCTCCTCAGCTCAGGAGAAATGCTCCAAAATCAGCTCAGTGCATCCCTGCAGCCCTGCCCAGCATTTCCTGCAGCCAGCCCTGGGTTCTGTGTTACATCAGGACGAGGGCAGATGTTTCACAAGGACCCTCGCAGCACTTTGCCCATCTGGGTTCTCAGCATGGGTTGGTTTCTCTGCTTTTTCTCAAGATCTTCCTGTTTTGCCAAGCTGATGTGAAATTTAGAATTGTGCCGTGGTAAATAAAGCAGATTTGGAGGGAGGAGGTGGACTGGCAAAATCACAAAAGTCTTTGCTTTCTCTCTAAATTAAATAATTAATTTATGATATTTAATAATGTGAGCTTTGGTGTTGCTTTGCTTCTTGATCAGGCAGAGAAGCATTTTTTGAGAGTGAGAACTACATTATCTTTTTTTTTTTTTTGGCTTATCAGTTTATTTCCTGTGCTGCAGGCATGTTCCTTCCTGTGGCCAGCAGATCTTTCTCTGAGTGTGTGGAACTGGTGTAGTGGGCAATAAAAAAAAAAGCATTTCTGGTCCAAACTGGAGAGCCAAAGGGAGCAGGGTGTTGGTGAGAATGGAAAGCTGAGGAATCTGAAGTGGGAATGTCACAGCCCCAGTGGTGGCAGAACCTGGGGGAGGGAGTGCAAAAATAAACCCTTAAATCAACCCCAAAATCAACCCCAAAATCCAATGGAGGTCGTTGCAGCAGGATGAGCCTGTGAGAGGAGTTTAAATGGACACTACCCCAGTTATCCTGGATATTCCTGGAGCTGGAGAGGAATTTAAACCCCAGTTATCCTGGATATTCCTGGAGCTGGAGAGGAATTTAAATCCCAGTTATCCTGGATATTCCTGGAGCTGGAGAGGAATTTAAATCCCAATTATCCTGGATATTCCTGGAGCTGGAGAGGAATTTAAATCCCAATTATCCTGGATATTCCTGGAGATGGAGAGGAATTTAAACCCCAGTTATCCTGGATATTCCTGGAGATGGAGAGGAATTTAAACCCCAGTTATCCTGGATATTCCTGGAGCTGGAGGCACGCTGGGAAAGCTGAGGAGAGGCAGTGAGGGAATGGTCATTGCACAATTCCTGTGGCTAAAGGCCATCATCAAGGCACAATGTCTGTCCAGAGGCAGAAGTGACAGTGCTGGCTGTGATTCCCTTTGTCACATGAGCAGTGTCCTGAGGAGTGATTAGGAATGGCCATCAAGAATAACTTAATAATTAAAAAAAAAGCCCTGATAAGCAGGGCAGCAATTCCCTTGCTTTACAAGGCAATGGGGGGTTTGAACAATGGGAGCAAACAGCTCCTTTGGGGAGTTTAATGAAGTTTGCCTAATTGTTCACCTTGGCCACACTGCTCCAGGCTGAGGTAGAGTGGTGTTTACACTGCCAAAAAATACCTGGGATGGTTTAAAACTGATCTGGAATGTAAAGGGGGGACTGCTTTACCTGAGCACAGTTCTGTGCTGTCCCCTGGCCTGGTTCAGCTTTGCTCAAACTGCCTGAGAGAGCTTCAAAAAGGGAATAGTGAGAAAAATGAGAGAGATTCCAACCTTCCCCTTTGGCAGAGCAAAACCTCTGTCCTGGAAGCTCCAGCTTTGAAGTTTTCTTTTTCCTTCTTAAAGGTTTGGGGAATATTTGGCTGCAGGTTCCTTGCAGTGTCAGGGCGCTCAGTGCCTTGGATAGAATGAACACTCTGCTGACACATTTGCCCCTTTTCCCTGCTTTTTTTCTGTCCCCAAATGTGGAACCAGTCATTTTTTGTTCAGCTCCATCCAGGGAGGTTTTGCAGCTTTGTTCTGACCCATCCTGCTGCTCTGTGGCTGAAATGATGTCAAGTCCTGCTGCTGCTGCTGCTGATTCACAGAGCACTGGTGCCTTCAGTGAGTCATGGACACCCAAACACATCATGTGGTGTTTTTATCAGAGCAGGAATTCATTCAGCAAACAAAAATGTTAGATCTGTGCAGCACAGCCCACTGCTTTTATTGGCATGGAGGCAGAAAAACCAGCCCAGGCTGCTGTGAATTTCTGCAGTTCAACAGCCCTGACAAAGCCCCACAGCAGCCTGAGTGTTTGTATTTATTGCTCTGTGCACCTTGGAGATTTACCTGTGTCAATTATTCTGATCTCTGGGATTAAATGACTGCAGCTCTGGGGAAATGGGAATAAATTGGAAATGGGAATAAATTGGGTGGCTGGGCAGTGCTTTGGGTGAAAGGGGTTGGAAGAACCAGAGCTGGAGTTGGGATTGGGATTACAGTGGGAGCTGTCCCTCATCCTGCTCAGAGGGGTCTGGAGCTTTGCAGGGAATTCTCTGTGGAATTCCAAATTCCCAGCTGAGGGAGGGAGGGAGGGTTTTGTAGGGAGGGAATGAACTCTCAGAATTAAACATTAAGCTCTGGCTGAGTTGCTGAGTGATGAAATGCTCTGAAGGACTGTTCAGGTGGCAGTGGGGGCCAGGACAGCCCTGAGAGGTCACAGCTGATCCCAGCAGAGACTGGAGAACAAGACTTCCAGCTTTATTTATTTATTATTCCAGCATAAAAAAAAAATGAATGGCAGGGGGATAATGATGGAGATGTGTTCAGTGGGGCTGACAGAGCCAGCTCTGCCCTCCTGCCACATGATAAAATCAAATCAGGTTTTGTGGGCTGGGTGAGCAGGGGGCACTGCAAGCACCTGACTGAGTTTAATACCTGTGGGAACATCTGGTTCTGTCAACAAAAAGCAAAGTTTGGGGCTGCCCAGGAAATCTGCCAAACAGCAGCTTTCCTTTTTATTAATTTTAGGTTTTTGAGATGAGGCTCATGGATGGGACCAAGCAGCACCTTGGGATAATCTGGGACATGGAAGGTGCCACAGGGATATTTAAATGCAATTTCATATTTATTATCCAAGGCTGTAATCTTAGGAGATAGATGGATCAACAAGGAGATTGGAATTGAGCAGTAATTTCCAGCACTAATTAGGATTTTATTGTGTGTTGTGCACTGGAGCAGCAAGAGATAAAGCATGGCCCTATCTCTGCTAATTACCCTGCCTCCTAAACAGATGCCAATTTTAATGGCTGGGCACTAAAAAAATTAATTTCTCTGAAATTCTGCTAGAAGGTTCCATGAATTCAGCACTGCAGGCTCAAATTTCATCTGGGGAATTGTGGCTTTAGAACCCAACCCCTCCACAACCCAGCAAACAGGGAAAGAAGTGGAAATTAGGATGGAACAAGTGGAATTTACACTGAGGGCACGAGAGGGAGAATTACCTTCATTTTTTTGAGACAAACCACAGCTTTTGTACAATTTGAACAAGCAAAAGTTGAGTGAAAGCTCAGCCTGAAAGCCAAACCAACCTTAGCAGGTGTTTAATCACAACTGTCAGTTTTTACTGATGATGATAATTCAGACAATTCTGAAATTTAAAAAAATTTCCCTCTTAGACCTGATGTCTGAGTGCCTGAGAAATATAAATGGGCAAGGACAATTTCTTCTGAATTCCTGAGAAATATAAATGGGCAGGCACAATTTTTTCTTGTGCTGCTCAGCTCCTGTGTTAAATTTTCAGGCTCCTTTATTGCCAGGCTCCTCAGCCACTGGGGAATTAGGATTTTTTTCAGCAGAAATGAGGGGATTTGGCCAGCTCAGGGCAGTTTAAAGCCAAGGTTCTTTTTTAAAATCTGAAATATTGTTGTGGTTTGGGGCTCAGCCTCCTGGAGAGGGAGCACAGGAGGATTAAAGGGGCAGGGATCTGTTCCTGACCCTTCCCCCCAGGATCCTCTGGGTCACCCCGTGCAGGATTGCAGAGCTCAGGCCTCACCTTTATTTGTCCCTTTATGTGTGGGATCAAAGCCAAATATTTCAGAACCATTTCAAACCCCCCCCCAACATCACAGCAAAGCCAGGAAATAATGGCAGGTGCAAGAATCAATTTTAATTCCTTATTTTATTTAGATCTGTTTGAGAAAAAAAAAAAAATTGCTTCCCACAAATTGGAAAATTTCTAAATAAACGTTTTGCCCATATAAAAATACAAACAATGACAATGGAATCAAGACATGCATTGGCCCACACAATAATCTTGCCCTACAGCAAAATCAGCTGTTGATTGAAAAAATAAAGGAACAAAAAATGCCCACCTTGCCTTTCTAGAAAAATCAGGAAAAAATAAAATAGAGGGAAGAGAAAGAGAAACTTTGTGATCTGCTGAGAGAACAAAATGGAGGGGACTTTGGACCAAATAACAACACGGAGCATGAATTGCTAGGGCTGGGTGGGGAGGATTTGCAGCAGGATTTCCCTCCCCAGGCTCAGCTGAGCTGCGGGGCTGTGCCAGGAGGGGATGGGGACGCAAACCCAGAGCCCTCCTGGAGCAGGGATTCTCCTTCTTCAGGAATTCTGTGCTTCACAGAGCCCAGGTGACGAGGAAATCATGGATCCAGGAATGTCCCCTTTAAATGGGGTCTGCTCAGCCCTTTTTGTGTCTGAAAACACGAAAAGATCCCTCTGTGCTGGGAAATATCTCCTTTTGCTGAGCTCGTGGGCGAGGGGAGCAGGGGGAGGATTGGCCACACAAACCTTTAGAATTCCCTGTGGAAGTGCATTTACCACCCTAACACACACAAATGAACCATTTTTCCTGAGTGAATCAGCTCAGCCCCATGTCCCCCGAGCAGGAGCAAGGGGCAGCAGAGCTGGGTCCCCTCCCGTGCAGGGCTAGCAGAGCAGGAGGGCTGTGAGGAGCAGCAGGGCAGGCGGGAGCCAGGAGCTGCCCTGAGCCCTGCACACCGAGCTGTGAGTGGTGCTGGGGGCCAGAGTGGTGTTGAGAGGCAACTGTGTGCTGTTTTCTGTCCCTGAAATGGAAAAATAAACCAAAAAACCTCAATTTCAAATCCAAAGAGCCAGCTGAAACCTTCTCCAGCAGGCTGTGCTAACTCTGATATCACAGAAAATTGCTTTCATATTATTTTCATTATTTCCATATTTTTCATTATTATTTTATTTCATATTATTATTCCATTCGTTATTTTCATCTTTTCACAGGAATGAGGGGTCAAACCCTCTGTGGAGCAGTGGGGTGCCTGAATACATCAGCAGCATCATCACCCTCCAGACTGGGGCTCTGGGGGGTACCAGCAACCCTCCCTGATGGCAAAGCCACAGCTCCCAGTCCACTCCTGTGCCAGTCCCTGCAGAAATAAATAAGCCTGGCCTCTGCTTTGTAGCTGTTTCATGTCCCTTAAAGCAAAAAATGAAGCTTGGAAAGGTTTGAAGTTGGAATGATAACCTGAAACCCCTCTGTCTTTGCCTGGCTGTTGGAGATATGGGATATCCCTCAGCTGCAGGCATCCTGAATCCCTCCTTGCCCTCTCCCCAAAGCCCAGAGTGAAGGCCCTGCTTGGTCCTTCCCCAGATGCTGGAAATGAAGATTATTTACCTGTGTTCAGCACCACAGTCCTGAGCTCGGTGGTGTTATCAGGGAGGCTGAGATAAACCCTGTGGGAGGAGAAAAGAGAGAGGAAAACGAGCTCAAAAGAGAGAAGCTGAATGTCTCCTGTGGGGATGGGAAGGGGACGAAGAGATGGGAATTTTGGAGCCATCCTGAGCTCACTCATGCTGCCCTCCAGCCACACTGAGCTTTTTTTGGGGGGGTTATTTTTAACGTCTGAAATTGTTTCTCCATCACATTTTGGCTGCTTCTGGGCTGGGATGGGGATGCCTCTTAGCAGGGTGGCAATTAACAGGGAACCATCTGCTCCTGTAATTAGAATTACTCCTGCCAGGAACTCTGATGTCCTTCCTCCCCCCAGATAAGGCTCTGCTTCCCCTGGACAAACATTTCCCAGCAGCACTAATGGAAGTGCTCAGCAGGGCCATTTCCATGGGATTAATCTGCATTCCCACTCACGGGAGCATCTCCAAATCCCAGAGCAGCCTGGGGGTGGCTTTGGGCAGCACAATTTCCCCTGGAGAAGGGAGAGAGGAAATCCAGGGGGCTCTGGAGGTTTTTGTCAGCCCCTGGTTTGAGGAGGGGTTGATTTTGGGGTCTGTCCTCACCTGATTTGCACCGAGGCCAGGCTGCTGTTTGGGGATGTCCAGTTGGCCGTGCTCTCACTGATCTTCAATATTGCAGTGTCAACAGAGCTGCAATTCCCCGTGGGTGTCCCCTGCCACGTCCCCACCGAGCTGTTCTGGGGTGACAGAGCCTGCAGCAGGTACTGAGAGCTGCTGCTGTGGTTTCTGCTGTCCTTTATGGTCACTGGGAACACAGCAGGTTGGACAAAAATGAGATTTCTGCCCTGGAAGGACCCCGAGCTCTCAGGGTTTCCAGGGCTTGCTCACCCTGGGTGACACTCGTGGTGTCACAGCCCTGCCCCAGCACAGGGGGAAGAAAACCCTTTATCTGCCCCCAGAACAGGAGGAAAAACCCCTTTATCCTTCCCTGGACTGCTCAGAGCCCAGAAAAGGAGGAAAAACCCCTTCATCCTTCCCTGGACTGCTCAGACCCTAGAACAGGAGGAAAAATTCCTTTATCTGCCCCTGAGCTGCTCTGCCCCCAGCACAGGAAGAAAATCCCCTTTATCCTTCCCTGGACTGCTCAGACCCTAGAACAGGAGGAAAAATTCCTTTATCTGCCCCTGGACTGCTCAGACCTTAGAAGAGGAGGAAGAACCCCTCTACCTGCCCCTCAGCTGCTCTACCCCCAGCACAGGAGGAAAAATTCCTTTATCTGCCCCTGGACTGCTCAGAGCCCGGGCTCAGCCCCTGCTGCCCTGGGTGCCACAGCCGGGAGCCAAAGCAGAGCCCTCTGCATGCCACGGAATGGGAAGGGCTGGGAAAGGAGCCTTGGGGCACCCTGAGCCCCTGGCTGGGTGTGCTCACCCTCCCCTGCTCCAGGCTGGGGTCTTGGGGTTTTTCTCCCAAGCAGAAGTTGGGCCACGCTCAGTGGGGCACAGAGGGGGTGGTGGCAGCAGCAGTGGCTGCCAAGGTCCCTGTGCCAGTCCTGCCACGTCCCTCTCAGCCTTCAGCACCCCCCAGGCCAGCCCTGCCTCAAACCAAAGCTGCCAAGAGCATCAGAACCTCCAGGAGACGATGAGAGGCAGGAACTGCCATCAAACCTCAATTCTGTGCTCAAAAAAATTGAAATAACAGCAGGGAGCAAATGGAAAAAAAAAACAACCGAGTGCTGTGGGTGCTGCTTGGGTGAGATCTGGGGGAATCTGTGCTGGTCACACCTCCTCCCCTGCAGGAAGGGATCAATGTCTCCCCTCCACTGTTTTCTCAGCATTCAGGTTTTGCTGGGGCTCAGGGCAGAGGGAGATTTGTTGGCAGGGACCAGACAGGGCCAGGCTGTCCTTTACCCCATCCTTCTGCAGAAATCCATCTCCTGCCATGGAAGCTGAAGGTTTGTGAGCATCAGTGAACCTCTTCCCCTTTGCTGAGAAGGGCAGTGTCCGAGGGGAGGGAAGGGAACCAAACCACAAAACAACTTCCCCAAGTTCTGTCTTTTCAAGAGCATTCAGCTCCTCCTGTGCAAGCTCAGGCAAAGAGATAAAGGGAGGAAAAAAATCATCCTGAGGAGCAAAAGAGAATTTGGGATTGAGCTGTAGAGGGGAACACGAAATAGGAAAAAAGAGGTGACAACAGCTCTGTTTACCCATCTCCTGCCTGAAATTAGAAATAATTAAAGTAGGAAAAAGAATGTTCCACCTCCCCCAGTCTGAGCACATCTGAGAGCAGCACAGGGTCAGGACAGAGCAGAGGTTTCTGTGCAGGGGGATCAGAGATGCAGGCAGGGCTGCCTTACCCAGGTAGGTTGTGTTGGCCTGGTAAGTCTCAGGTGATGTTTCCACAGAGAAATTCCCTTCAGTCGCATTCTGGAGCCAAGGACACCCTTCTATCTCTGTCTGCTTTTGGCCAGCCACTGTCCCCAGCAGGAGGAGGGGTGCCAGGAGCAGGAAAGCTGCCATCACCCCTTTGGTGCCTCCTCCTCACCCACCTGCACCTGGGAACTGAGAAACCCCGACACCTCCCCAGCCCGTTTTATAGCCAGGGCCTGATGAGGTCAATGCAAATATTTCCTCCTCCCCATCCAGCTCACACCCCCCTGGAGGTTTCACTGACAGAGACACTTCCTCCTACCTGCCCTGCCTTGGAGAGAGCTGAAAAACAAGGGGTAACCCCATTTAAGGGGTTCAGATGGGCAGTGGGGACATCCCTGAGGAATCCATGGGCTGGACATTGAGTTCTGTGCATTTCAGCAATGGTGACCAGCCCTGTGACCTCCTGCAGAAGCCCTGGAAATGTGGAGGAGCCTCCACATTTGCTCCCTGCTCTGCTCCAGGCTTTTCTTGAAGGCCAAACAGTTCCAGAAAATGTGAAAAAAAAAACCCAGAGAGGGAACATCCTGGTGCAAATGCTCAGATTCAGCTTCTGATCCAGCTTGGAAACAGCTGGATAATGATGGACCACGAGGGCTGGTGTCTCCTGACCCCCTTTCACAGCCCCTCCCTGATGAACACGACATTTTCTTGCTGGGGACACATCCCTGATGTGATTCCTCTCGAGAAATTTTGGCTGAATGCCTAAAATAACAGCACATGAGGAAAACAGCTCCAGGTTCTCTTTGCTCTCCTTCCTGGATTTTCCCCCCTTCTCCCCTTGGGCCCTCAGCTGATTTTGAGGCTGATTTTGAAGATTATTTTGAAGATGATTTTGAAGCATTTCAAGGCTGATTTTGAAGCTGATTTTGAAACTGATTTTGAAGTATTTCAATGCTGATTTTGAAGCTGATTTTGAGGCTGATTTTGCAGTATTTCAAGGCTAATTTTGAAGCTGATTTTGAGGCTGGTTTCGAACCTGATTTTGAGGCTGGTTTCGAAGCTGATTTTGAGCTGATTTTGCAGTATTTCAAGGCTAATTTTGAAGCTGATTTTGCAGCAGGATTCTTCCCTCTCACCTTCCACCTCCTTGGGAAAGGAGGAAAAACTGGGGCCAGAGTGAAACCCGGCGTGTGAGACACCCAGCAATTAGAGGAGATGATTCTGAACCAGCGCCCCTGGATGGGGATGGCTCCAGGAGCTGCTCCCAAGGATGGTTCTGCTGAGGGTGGCTCTTTCCAGCAACCAAAATGAGCAACACAGCTACTCCAGATGAGCTGGATCCTCCCCCAAAAAGAGAAGGGAATGGCCTCTGTTGGCCCCTGACTGCCTGACACTCACAGATCACAGAACCCCAGGATCACCAAGGGTGGAAGAGACTCTAAACCACACCCAGTGACTCCACCACATCCCTGGGCAATTATTCCAATGCCTGACCACTCTTTTTGCTGATTTTTTTTTTCCTAATATCCACTCTGCTCCTCCCCTGGAGAAGGGGATAAATCTCACTGGTGTTTCTGATGCCCTCACGCATGTTTTTTGGGTTTTGCCAAGCCCACTCCATCCTCCTCCATCCTCCTCCTCCTCCTCCCTGGCCCTGCTGAGTCACTCGTGCTGCCTGAGTGGGAGTTTGAGTTTCCTTCCCTGTGCTCATCAGCCCCAGAGCTCCTCACCCAGTGGGCTGCAGCTCTGGAAAGCTGTTGTGTAAAATATTTCTGATAAAAGTTGAACAGAAGTGGGAGAAAAAGGAGGGATGGAATAGGGGAGTTCAGGGCAAAGAGGAGAGCAGCAGGAAAGGTGCCAGGGAAAAGGAGAATGTGTTGGAGGAATGTTCAGTGATGCTTGCATTGCTTGGAGGGAAATTTGGCCCCAATGCAGAGAGCGTGGGCAAAAAACAATGAGGTTTTCTGATCTGCTGAATTCACAGAATCAAATTGTCCTGCAGAGCCTCATTTCCTTGTGGTTTTTATCTTGTCTTCTGCCCTTCTGGGAGCTTCCCAGGGACAGAGCTCCTCAAAGGGACTGCAGCTCCTTGGGAATGGGAACTGCTCTTCCCAACTGCTGGAAAAGCTTTTCTGGGAACACCAGAAGGAACACGGGAAGCACATCAGCAATCTGAGAGCACATGGGATGGGGGAAAGGAAAGGGAATGGAAGCAGAGGGTTTTGCAAGCCCAGCTTCCCTCTGTGCTGTTTGCCCTGGGCAGTTTCGTGTAAATTCTCCCTGCAAGAGCCCTGTGCCATCCTCTGGGTGCTGGGGGTGACTCAGTGGGGTGTCACTGGCACAGGGCTGGAACCGCCTGTATCCTGTCCTCTCGGAGAGAATTCCACTTGGGAGAGAAAAGGCAGGGTGGGATTGGTGCAAAAACCTCCCCAGGGCTAAGGAGAGCCCTGTGAGGGGTGGTGGAAGTGATTTGACAATTCTTGTTACATGATCTGCACTCTGAGGATTTTCAGTTTTGTTCCTCATTGGTTCTTGAAGGGGTTGATCTTCTGTGGGGGAGTGGCAGCTGAGCCCTGAGAGCTCTGGGAAGCAGTAAAATTAATATTTTTATTCCTAAAGGTGACTGCACGATCGTTAATTTGGCCAAGGATAAGCCCATGAAACAAAGCCAATCAAATGGGTGTGAAGTGCAGTGGAGGAAGGGCAGAAAACAGAAATTTCTGTGGGAGATTTGTGTGTTACAGAGGGAACTGAGCTTCTAAAGGGTCCAAAATATTTGGAGAGGAGCTGACAGGGCTGAGACTGCTCAGAGCAGCATCCAAGGAGCTCAGCACAGTCTGTGGCTCCTCTGGCTGGGGCAGGAGCAGCCCCAGGGTGGGGATTGCAGGATCTGGCCCCAGCCAGCTCCACAGTCTGGCTTTAGGTGCCGGAGTCAACAGAGACTCTGGGGAGCAGCAGCTGCTGCTTCCCCAGCTCTGATCCTCAGGGACTGCTTGGAAATGCTGCAGGGGTGTTTCCCTGGCTGCCAGCCACACTCCAGCCTTGCACCAGATGGGATGATTCGGGATTTTGCTCCCTCTTGGCAAGCAGACACGAGTTATCAGCTCGTCTGGCTTCCTCCTCGCTGGCATGAGTGCTGTGCTTCCTCCCCTGCCCCTGGCTCCTGGTGGATCTGTGAGGGCAAGGAGTCAGAGGAATATTCCTGGAGTCCCCAGGAAAACAGCAGCGCTCAGGGCTGTGCTTCAGGAGTGGAGCTGGAACCTTCCAGCACGTGGGGAATAATCTGGGGAAGAGCAGAAGGCAGGAAACCCAAACCTGCTCCCACCAGGAGGGCATGGCAGGGGAGGGCTGGCTCCTTTTGGCCAAATGCAGCAGTCACAGAGAAGAAACCAGAATAAACAACTGCACAAGCACCTGCTAGGGAGCATGGAAATGTGAACCACAGGGAAAGCTGGGGCAGGGCAAGGGCAGGGCGCTCCCTCCATTCCATTTCCTGGTGTTGGAACCGCTCTGTCTGGGCCGGTCTGGGCTGCAATCACCCGCACATCAGAGCATCCTCTCCCCTCCTCTCCCTCCCTGGCCCTGCCTGGCACAGGGTGGACTCTGCCCAGCTCTGGGCAAGGAGAGCTGTGTTTGCTCTGAGCTCCTCAGCAGGGCTTTATGGGGTTATTTGCTTTGGGTGAAGAACAGTTGAGATTTACGGGGCTGTTTTGCAAATATTGTATTTTGTAAATGTGGGGATGAAGGGGTTTTTTTACTGCTGGAACTGCTGAGCTGGTTTGAAAGGACTTCTTGTCCTGTTGGAGGTGTGGGGCGAGTTCCCAGTGCTGGGATGGGCTTGGCAGCCTGTCCCTGCAGTGTCCCCAGCTCCAGAAATCCACCCCATCCCCGCCTCCAGCCAGGAGGGAAAAACAGAGAGGGGAGCAGGGCAGGCAGGGCCTTGTGGCTCGCTGGAGTTGCAAATGAGGTGTGGGATGGATTTTGCATCAAGAGGTGCGTGGGGGCTGCCAGTGCCCCCACGTGTGCTGGCTTTGCTGCAGGAAACACCTCAGCCTGCTCTCCTGCCAGCTCTGTGTGGGATTTCAGGAGGAATCTTCAGCTCTGAGGGTTTATCCTGTGAGCCCTGGCAGGGTTCTATCCAGCTGGGATAAGAGAAGGTGGATTGTTCTCTGCAGGGATGAGGTCCTGAAAGTCCCCTCGTAACCCCCAGGCAGGGCAGGGCAGGGCAGGGGGAATCAGGAAGGACAAACATTTTGCCAAAAGGAGCTTCCCCAAAGCGAGCAGCTTCACAAGGGAATTGTGCTGCTCCTTTGTACTCCTCCAGAAGGTCCCTGGCCACAGGAGGCAGGAGGAAAGCAGCCAGCAGCTTGTTCTCTGGGAGCTCTGGGCTCCCCTGCCTGCTCCAGCTGCTCCCTCCCCAAATGCAGCCGAGTTCTCCCTGCTGGAGCAGAGTTCTGTTCCCTTCCTGTGTCTGCAGAGCCTTCCCGGAGCAAACCCCAGGCTGCTGTCCTGGTGCCTTTGCTGCTCTCTCCCTGCTCCAGCCCAGGGATGGTCCCCAGTGTCCCAACACCATCCCCAGTGTCCCCATCTCCATCCCAGTGTCCCAACACCATCCCCAGTGTCCCAACACCATCCCCAGTGTCCCAACACCATCCCCAGTGTCCCCATCTCCATCCTCAGTGTCCCAACACCATCCCCAGTGTCCCCAGCTCCATCCTCAGTGTCCCAACTCCATCCTCAGCGTCCCCATCTCCATCCCTTGTGTCCCCAGCTCCATCCCAGTGTCCCCATCTCCATCCCAGTGTCCCAACACCATCCCCAGTGTCCCCATCTCCATCCTCAGTGTCCCAACACCATCCCCAGTGTCCCCAGCTCCATCCTCAGTGTCCCAACTCCATCCTCAGCGTCCCCATCTCCATCCCTTGTGTCCCCAGCTCCATCCCAGTGTCCCCATCTCCATCCCAGTGTCCCAACACCATCCCCAGTGTCCCCATCTCCATCCTCAGTGTCCCAACTCCATCCCCAGTGTCCCCATCTCCATCCCCAGTGTCCCCAGCTCCATCCCCAGTGTCCCCAGCTCCATCCCTCACGTCCCCAGCCCCGGGGAGGGGACAGGAGCCTGCCCAGGTGTCTCGGTGCCACCTCCAGCAGTGCTGCTGTGCACAGGGTGCAGCTGCCTGTGATTCCTGAGGGTTTGCCTGGAGCCAGAGCCTGGGCACAGCAGGGCCTGGTGTCCCCGTGTCACACGTTGTGCTTGTCACGCAATGCAGAGGCACAGCCCCGCTGCCAGGGAGGTGCTTGTGGCAGTAGAGCAGACAGGACTCCGTTTATTCATGCAGGAAAAGCCAATTCTTTATTCACATAACTCATTTTTATACAGTTTTTACAGACCTCGTTTTTAACTGCAGTTGGTTAATACTTTTCTTGTATGTGTACATGTTAGGACTCTCTCTATCTACAGGTATTTACATTTATTCTTTGTGGATTCTCATGGGACAGATCTTTTGTTGTTACAGGTGCACTCATTTTTCTCTCCAAGAATAGGTTGTTGTGTTAACTGACTTTTTATTCTTCTGATTCTTTCTTATGGGAACTTGCAGGCTTAGCTGGTGATTCAGCAGAGCAAGGACTGATTTACAAGGCCTCTCTTTTATAAAATCTTTTATAAAATCTTTCCTGGTATGCAGCAGTGGTTCTGCCCCAGTGCCACCTGAGCTGCCACGGGCTGTGCTGGGGGTGGCATTTGGGGCAGGAGGGAGCAGTTTTTGGGAAAAGGAAGGGGAAAAGGATGCCCAGTGGAGCTGGGCTGCCCAGGAGATGGCAGCAGCTTCCCACCGTGCCAGGGTCTGGTGTCCTGGCTGCTGCCACCGGGACAGGGCTCAGCACCCCCAGCACACCTGGAGAGGCGTTTCCTGTGTCTGATTTCCATTTTTACATTTGCATTCCACCCTGATAGGCAGGAGCAGGCAGGAATTGTGATCGCAGCCCTCTGGAAGGGCAGGGGTTGGGCTGGAATTTGCCTGGCTGGTTCCTCTGCTTCTCCATCAGCAGCTTTGGCTCCAGGGGCTGGGGACAGGAGTGTCCCTGCCTGTCACTGCACAAGGTCAGGAGCTTCCCTGTGATGCTCAGACTTGGGAGGAGCAAAGGGGGAATACCCGGGGAGACAGGAGGGTGTGGGAGGCTGAGCTCACCTGGGAGGCTGAGCTCACCTGGGCGGCTGCTCCAAGCCTGGCCCCGGTACCTGGGCTCTCTTGTGAGAGCTGCCAGGGTGAAAGCAGCTCCCTGGGATTGCTCTCCAGCCTGGGAAGTGTGGTTGGACCAGTTTAACAATTCCAGGACCATGCCCTGATCCCACTCTGTGCCCTTGCTCTGCCTTTAGGAAGAGCTGTGTGAGCAAAGCCCTGGTTTGGACCTCAGGGTTTGTCCTCCCTGACCCTGAGCCCGTTCCCAGCCCCAGCTTTGCCCTCCTGGACACGGAAGTTTCCAGAACCTGGGAGCTTTTCCTGCCTCGTTCCTTTTCCTGGCAGCCCTCGGTGGGGCTGAGCCAAGAGCTGGGAGCAGTGCCTGATGCTGCCACCACTGCTGCCACCTCCAAGGTGGAAAATGAGCATTTTTTTGGCTGCAGAGCCAAGATGTGTGGTCCTGGATAAGGAACCTGCAGCTTTATCCCGGGAGGTGTTCCCAGCTCCCTGCTGAGACCATTTATTTCCCTCCTAGGATGCATCTGTCCTTCCAAACCTGAGCACCACGAAGGTGACTTGAACCAGGCTGGAAGGACGATGGATCCAATCAGTGCGTGTTTAATCATCCCTTCCTAATGGTGTTTGGGGATTTCCTATTTAATCAGTAATTAATGTGCCTGGCAATTAATTCTGCAGGACTCTCAGGTGCCCTGAGCACCGCAGGATGGATTCTGAGCAGCCCCTTTCTTACTTTGGGGGAGTTCTGAGGAGTGATGAAGTTGCTGTGATGAACTGCAAGAGATACCCATTTCTTTCCTGATTCCTTCTAATTAGTATGAATTTTTAATTTTTTTCGTTTTTAAACCAGGACACGTGCATTTCACTTTTTGGAGGACAAGGACCGGGCAGCCAAAGGAAGGGAAAGAGAAAACTCTTGCATTAAAAAAAGGGAAAATTGAGAAAAGTTGCTCTGAGTGGATTTTGTCTTGCATCTCTCAGCTCTGAGACTCCCACATCCTCGAGGCCCTTTAAAAGGAGAATTCCCCCCCGATTTCCCACTCTGAGCCCCTGTAAAGGGTGCAAGGTGTGGCCTGTGCTGTCTGTATGGGATTGACATCCAAGGGCTGAGCTCGGCTGTTCCTGCACAGCTCCTCAAGAGCAACCTGAGCTCAGTTTTAGCTGCAGGAGCCTTTAGCAGTCAGTGGGTGACCAGGTACTGAGGAGAGGGCTTGTGGAAGAGGAAAACACTGCAGAACTGGGCTGGTTTATCCAGGCTTTGCTAAAACCCTTCTGCCCTGTCTCAGAGCACCTTGACCTGATCATTTGTGTTCATGCCTGGCAGCTCTGCACTCGCTGGGGAGAGGAAAAAAAATATAGAGGAGGAAAAACATTAAAAATGCTTCACTTGAGCTGGAGATTCAGCCCTGCCTTGGCTTTCTGCCGGCTTCAAACAGCAGCAGGACCTCTTGTGTTTAGCCCCAAAGGAGTCCCTAATTAGTGGAGAAACTGCAAAGCTCTGAACTTGTTTGGGAATGCTTTAGTGCAGTGGCCCCCTGAGGTTCATTAAACAAATGAATTCAAAGCAGTCAAATAGCTGGGATCTTCAAAGTGACAAGGACCTCAGTCCCGGGGACTGAAGGAAGGCTGGCACTGCAAATAAAATATTTCCTGGAATGGGTGGAACTGCTCACACTGACATGCACAGAAAACAGGAAAGGGAAGCCATGGGCAAAGCAGATTCCCAAAGGGAAGGGGCAGCAGCGGCTCCAGCCCTGCCTGTGCCCTCTGCCAGGGGCTCTGGGTGTCCCTGGGGGGACAAGGAGCAGCCAGCTCAGTGAAGGGAGGGGTGACAGGGGATTGCCAGTGGTGCTGGTGCAGCTGAGTGGGACAGAGGTGTGGGGAGCAGGAACCCCAGGACATCCCAGGGGAAGGAGAGGGATGTGGGGAGCAGGAAATCCCAGGAGAAGGAGAGGTGTGGGGAGCAGGAATCCCCCAGGACATCCCAGGACTGTGGGGAGCAGGAACCCACCGGGAGATCCTGGGAGATCCCAGGAACGTGGGGAGCAGGAACCCCCCAGGAGATCCCAGGGATGTGGGGAGCAGGAGATCCCAGGAGAAGGACAGAGCTGTGGGACTGCTCCAAGGATTTGGAGAACACCCCACACCTGCTCTGCTCACTGGTTCTGAGCAAACCCCTGGCACAGCCCCGGATATTTTGGGCACAGAGGGTGTCTCAGAACAAATGCCACTCTGTGGGTGCAGATGGCCCCGGGGAGCCCCTGGGCAGTGACATTTCTGGGGCAGGGCTGCAGCTGAGAGCCGTGAAATTCTTCCCAAATACCTCCAGCACCTCCAGGGCACCGCTGCTCTTTCAGCACCCAGCCCTTCCCTGAGCTGGGACTGCCAGCAGTGGGGATCAGGAACCATCCAGACAGAATTTAAACTCGGTCAGGATGGAGGGGAAGGAGGCAAAGAGCCCCAAGCCTTGCCCTGGTGCCTCTGCTGTGCTTCCCTTTGCCCCAGCTCAGCATCCCCTGCCTCGCATCCTCCTGCTCTCCCCTGGCCCAGCAGCATCCAGGAATGACAAATTAATGGCTGGAACAAACAAACAAATGTTTGGAGAGCCCGTGAGCTCCATTTATATTCTGTTTTATACACCCAGAACTGCATTAATGCAACCTGACAGGCTGGAGCTCAGCTCTGGTTCAGGTGCTGGCTCCTGTTCCCTGGAAGGCATTTCGGAATTTCTCTCCTGTCCTAGAGGGAAGCAGAGTTTGCCTTGTCCTGGCTTTTCCCTCCTGATTGCTTTGACCCAGGAATTTCCAGGTAAACCAATTCTTTTTAGTGGAGACACTCATTGAAACTTTGTCTCCTGGTACTTTTTTAATTTCAGTGATCTTTACCGAGCTGCTGTGAGTTGCAAACTCATTTCTTGTGGTTTCTGTGTCGAATATTTGGTGACTTTTTCTCTGACTTTAGAGACAACTTGAGCCTCCCTCCTGGCCTGTCCTACCCTGGCACTTATTTTCTGAGGGTATAATAATTATAATTTGGTTTATCAAGGTTATGAGTTGGAAAGCTGAGCCCAAGGTGTCACCCTGCATAAATCACCCTCAGATTCTCACTCTAAACACACACAGCACTTAAAATATTTTATATTCGCAATCCAAGGATTGCAAATCCCTGGCAACCCTTGGATTTTTTTAAACTCTTTTAAAACCCTCAATGAAATCCTCCCACCACAAGATCCAAGTTCATTTGTATGAATTATCCAGTGTTTTTGTTAATAACCTTCCTTGGGTGCTATAAATCACACAGTGCCGTGCAATTTATTATTTAAATGCTGCATGAACCGTGCAGGGCAGGGAGAGGGGAGGGTGGGACAGCAGGAATGGAGGAAAACAAGGCGTGGATTTGGGATAAAATGCTCTCAAACACAGTCCCACTGCAGTGCCTGCCGGATTTCCTTGGATTTCAAGGTTTCTAAGGCAAGCTGGTGGAAAATGCAGCAATTCCTCCTCCGTCCTGCAGGATTTCTGCAGTCCCGGGCAGGCTGATGCAGGGCTGAGCATCCTCGGGAGGTGCTAAGGGGAGGGGAGCGGGGCTTTCCCTGCGGGCAGAACAGAAAAAAAACCCAAAAACCCAAAAAAATAAAGCAAAAAAAACCCCAAAACCCAACAAAACAAAAACAAACAAACAAAAAAAAAAAACGCCAAAAAAATCCCCAGGGAGGGCTGGGATCCATCCATGGAAGTTCTCCCTGGAATTTCTGCTGTGCTGGTGGCAGAGCTTTGTGCCGTGTTTAAGGAAGGAGAGAGCTCCTGACACCCTTTGCAGGGAAATCAGCCACAAATCTGCCTCTGCTGGGTTTGCTCGAGTTCATAAATTCTGCTGGAGAATAAATAGATCCTAAATTACACCCTGGCCTGGCCAGAACTTTTATCTTGCCTGTCAGGACTGTGTAATATTAATTACAGCCTGCTCCAGCTGCCCTCAGGGAGAGCTGGCACATGGCTGCAGCACTCAGCTGTGACTCTTATTTGATTTTTATATTTTTTTTTTACGTTTAATCAATGTCCAATAAATCTGTAATCTCCTGAATCTGGACATCTGTGCTTAATGTATCCGGGGAGTGACCTAATTAAATTCCAGTTTAGACCATCTCAGGATGGGGCTGGACCCTTGGATTCCTGCTCTTGTGGCATCACAGGGGTGGGGGAATATCCCCAGTGGGGGAAGCATCCCTGGGGAGGTTTGTGAGGGCCAGGGAGCCCCCAAAAAGTGACCCCCTAACAGTGGCCATGGCACAAACTGCATCCCCACAGCTCCTGTGGGGAAATGCTGCTGTTAAACCCAGCTTAAAACAGGGCAGGGATAGGCAGAGCTTAGAATTCCTGTGCTGGATCCTGGTTTTGGCACGGAATGCTGAATATCTAGAGATGCAAAAGCAGGATTTATGTAGTGCTGCCTTCAGACTCGGTGTCTTTAGGACTCCCTGAGCTGGAGGGAGCATCCAAAGCCCGGCTGTGATGGTGTCCTGGTTTAGTGCTGCTGCTGCTGCAAACCAGAGGGATTTCTGCTCTTTGGGAGCACTTTATCCATCCTGACCATGGTGACCTTCACTCATGGCCACAAAGCAGAGCGTTTGATCTGCATCTGCATCCCTCCATCCATCCATCCCCATCCATCCATCATCCATCCATCCATCATCCATCATCCATCCATCCAACATCCATCCATCATCCATCCATCCATCCATCATCCATCCATCCATCATCCATGGATCCATCCATGGATCCATCCGTCCATCCATCCCTCCCTCCATCCTTCTCTCCATCCATCCTTCTCATCCTTCCCTCCCTCCCTCCTTCCTTCCCTCCCTCCTCAGCCACCCAGCCCTGCTCAGGATGAAGTGGATTACCAGCCGTGGTTTTATTTCAGATGAACAGGGGATAAACCGTCCTGCTACAGAGTGACATTTGCTGTGTCTGTGTTAATTCAGTTTATTTTACTCCCCGAGCCTCACCTGCAGCCCCGAGAACAGATCCCATTATTTAATGGGGCAGGGATCTGCTTTGTTTGCTTTGTGCGGCCAGAACAAACCGCGTTTAATGAGCGCTAATGAGCTTAATGCCTTAAATTAATGACGGCCGCTCCCACTGCCCTTCCGTGTGCCCCTGTGGCATCTCCAGAGGGTCTCCATGGCAACTGCTCGCCAGGGTGACATCCCGGGGCTGCCTGGGTGACATCCCAGGGTCCCCGGGGTCAGGAACAGCTCCGGGCAGAAGGGGGAGCCCAGGAGGCTCAAGGCACTGGGGAATGAGGGGTCCTGGTGGTGAAACAGCCCCAAAAGCCACCCTGAGCAGATGAGTGATGGGTGTCCCCAAACTGAGTGATGGGTGTCCCCAAACTGAGTGATGAGTGTCCCCAAACTGGGTGATGAGTGTCCCCAAACTGAGTGATG
>VWZS01007633.1:144397-169694 GCA_013397075.1 Rhabdornis inornatus | reverse complement strand
CCAGCCAGCCTGGGCAGCACTTCCAGCACTCAGCTCCCACCAGGAAAGAATTTCTCCCTCAGCTCCGGGGGGATATGGCTGTGACAACCCTTTGGCATCCCTGCCAAGCGCTTCCAGCTCGAAGCTCCCGATAATTCCATGGATTCCCCTCGCTCCAGGGCTGGGCAGGGCTCCGGGATTCCCCTCGGTACCAGCAGATGGCAACCCCTGCCCAGGCACTGCTGTGCTCCCCTCCAGCCTGCTCCCCGCACAGATGTGCAGCTCCNAGTGATGGGTGTCCCCAAACTGAGAGATGGGTGTCCCCAGATTGAGGGATGGATGTCCCCAAACTGGGTGATGAGTGTCCCCCAGCTCAGTGTCCCCCAGCTCAGTGATGGTTCTCCTTCCATGCCTCAGTTTCCCCTGCTGGGTACCTGAATCCAGCTCTCCAAACATCCCGAATTCTTTTGGGAATTTGCTTTTATCAGCCCCTGGAGGGGAGGGAGCTGCAGCTGCAGAGATCCCGCCTGTCCCAGGGGACAGCTCCAGCATTTTCATGGCGCTCTGGGTGACAGGAACTGCGAGAAACCCAAACCCAGCTGTGGCTGGGGGGCTTTGCAGGGCACAGCTCCTCCTGGCCTTGCTCTGCTCCGTTTCTGCTGGAATTACAAACTTTGAGCTCTGGCATTTGTTAATGACTGAGGGCCTGGCAGGTGCTGGGGGCNCTGAGCATCCAGAGGTGTTCCCGAGCATCCAGAGGTGCTCCCGATCATCCAGAGGTGTCCCTGAGCATCCAGAGGTGCTCTCGAGAATCCAGAGGTGTTCCCGAGCATCCAGAGGTGCTCCTGAGCATCCAGAGGTGCTCCCGGGTATCCAGAGGTGCTCCCGGGCATCCAGAGGTGCTCCCGGGCACCCAGCGGCTCCCAAGCCAAGGGTTTGGTGTGTCCCGAGCAGTGGAAGGAGGCTGGGGGCTCTGACAGAGGCTGGGGTGGATTTTCGGGCAGGCAGGGCCGGCGCTCTGCCCTGCCAGGCATCGTTCACATCCCTGCCCTGCTGATTCCAGCTCAGCTGCCTCTGAAAGGAGCAAACGCTGCTGGTTTGGGGTTTTTTGCTCCTCTCACACGCTTGGAGCAGGGGGATTTGAGAGGAAGAAGTAAGGTTTGAGGAACTGGAGAGAAGGGGAATGAGGTGAGGGGTGTCTCAGAGGTCTGGGCAGGTTTGTGGGGTTCCTTCAGTGCTGGGGAGAGGAGCAGCCAGGAGAGGATTGCATTAAATGCATTAAATGCATTAAATGTCCCAACATTTCCCCCAGCTTTGCTCCTTGCTCTGACACCGAGCTCCTGCCTGACCTCGGTCCCAGCTGAGCCTTTGTCCCCCTTTTCTGGCTGTAGCAGGAACATTGTGGGCTCTGCAGGGACAGCAGCTTTTGGGGTGCTCAGGGACATCAGGGACTGAATCTCCTCCCTCCCCTCCCCTCCCCTGCTCTCCCTCCCTTCAGCAGCTCTGCTGGGGGAATACATTCTGCTTTTCTCTCAGTATTTGGTGTTTTCCGTGGCCCACTGGCTCTGACACTGCTGAGAAAACCAGATGAGAACCCAGGGCTGCTGCTGAACCCCTGGCAGCTCAGTGTGAATTTTTCCCTCCCTTCAGTGCCACATGCATTTCCCCACAGCCTTTCCTGTAAGAGGCAGGGAAATCCAAGACCCTGCAATAATAATAATAATAATCCAAAAAGAATCCAAAAAGATTATTTTGTCTCTTTTTTTGGAAGCAGAGTGGGGCCTCTTTCCTTCCCACATGCTCAGCTTTGGGATTTCAGGGCTTTTCCAAGGAAATTCACTCCCCCAGGTGCTTCAGTGGCTCCAGTTCCCTGATTTTTTTTTTTCTGGAGGTTTGTGCAGTGCTGGGGGTTCCCCTGCTGCAGAGGAGCAGCACAAACTCACAAATTCCTTTTTGAAGCAGCCTTTGTACAGATGGGAGCGTGGCCTAGAAACCTCACTAAGCCCAGGTTTTGTGATTCCTTAGCTCCAGAGCAGAGATAAATCCCAATGTGAGCATTTGGAGTTCTGACTTTTCTGGGTTTCTGTGTTCTTCCTCGTGGAGGGAGAGTTTCCACTGCAGTTCCACTCCAGGAACTGTTTCCTTGCTAAGAAAACCTGGGTATTTTTACATTTTATTTTTGCCTATGCCTCAAAAACAGTCATGAATTTTGCAGTGACATCTTGAAACCTTTCTTGTCTCATTACATCAAAAGCATTTTCCTGGCAGAGTTTAAGATCAGCCATTCCTGGGACCATTAGCATTGAAAAGCCAGCAGATATTTTATAGTTTTAAATAGTCCTGGATAACTTTCTCCTGATAAGAATCCTGTGAAGGCTCGTCCAGGTTTGGGATTTTTCCTTTGCCAAATTTCTCTTAAAAACTACTTTTAGCAGCATTTTACATCCTGGCCCTTCTGGTTTTGGGTAAAATCTCCTCCAAGAAGTCTTTTTTTTTACTATTTATTTTTTAATTAGTGCCTAAAGCTGACCTGGGAAGTGAAATCCTGCAGCATCCACCCCAACCCTTCCCTCCTGAATTTATTGCTGGGGATGGATTTGCTTGGGAAAGGTGGCTCTGGGATCTGGGAGAGCCTGGAACATCCCCTGGGAGCTTTAGGAAATTTTGTGTGCCTGGGAGAATTCACTCCTCACTCAGGATATCAAACTGTGATTCTCCCTAAAGAACAGGCAAACAAAAATGAAACCACAGAACTCAAAAGCACCAAACCTGAGAGGTAAAAAGCACTTTATTGCAGCCCTGTAAAGGTATTTTTGATGGAATTTTCAGAGCTACCTGTCCTTAAATCCAGCCAGGAAGGAGCTGATGCCAACACTGAGCTGTGCTTTGGGGAGGTTTTGCTGTCACTGTCCCAAATTCCATCTCCACACCTCTTTTTCCTCATTAATATTTGACGTGTCCTTTTTTCCACATGCTCTGGTGGGGTCAGTCATCCTTAATTTAAAGTTTTCCACTCTCACAGGCTGTGAGTTCGGTCATGCACATTTCTGGTGCAATTAAACCCACAAAGTGCAGCAGGATCTGCATTAAAAACATCCTGCCCATTAAAGTTGCCTGAAATTTCCTCTGTGATCCGCAGCTCTTTTCCTCCCAGACGAGTTAAAAAGAAAGCATTTTCTGTCTGGGAGCCCCAGAAATGATCAGCAGAAGGAAATTGTTGCTCTTAAGAGCCTTATTGCTTATTAATGGAGGTAATTAAATGGCTCTAGGCTGGGGCCAGCGTGCAGCTGAGAGTGCAGGCACATGTTCCTGGCCCGAGTGCTGCACTCAAATTAATAAAAGAATTGATGTAGACAGTGGCTGATGGCTGGCAATTGCTCTTGAGACTGTAATGAACACAGTTGCCTCCTTTAAGCTTCCTTTCACTGGAACAAAGCTAAAAATAGCCCAGGTTGACAGTGGCAGCAGAGCAGCTGCTGTGCTGCAGCGTTGGATGTCACAGAACACCCAAAATAGATGGAGGGGGAGGATCCGGGCTGCTGCTGCTGCTCAGGGAGCCAGAGAGGGAACAAGAGATGGAGCAGGGCAGGAGATGAGATCCTTGAACCCCTGTGCCTTTGGGGTTTGGGCTGGAACCAGACACACCCAGCAATTTCTGAGCTCTCCCTGGCCCTGGGGGAGCAGGGCAACCTCTGGAACTGGAATACCAGAGTCTGCCGTGTGTGAATAAGGAGAAGGTGAAGAACAAATGTCACAGAAGTGCATTTTCTGATGGGGGTCTGCAGGGTTGGCAGCTGGTTCTGGAGCAAAAGCAGCCCTGGGCTGTCCCCTGCTCTGAAGGGACATGTGGAGGGATGACAGAGGGGAACTTGGGGCAGTAAAAGCCAAACTGGGACAAAAACCTGAATTCTGCACTGCCTAACCCTCTGTGCTGATGTATTGTCACTTAACTTACACATGCATTGTTCTTCAGCTCTTACAGATGGAATGTCATTGATCTCTTACCCATGCATTGTCATTTAACTCCTACAGATTTATAGCCATTTAATTCTTACACATTTATTGTTAAATTCTTACCCATGTATCATTCTTTAACTCTTAGAGATGTAATGTCATTGATCTCTTACCCATGCATTGTCATTTAACTCCTACAGATTTATAGCCATTTAATTCTTACACATTTATTGTTAAATTCTTACCCATGTATTATTTAACTCTTGCCTGTGTATTGTTATTTAACTCTTACCCATGTATTGTTATTTAATTCCTACACATTTATTGTTAAATTCTTACCCATGTATCATTCTTTAACTCTTAGAGATGTAATGTCATTTATCTCTTACCCATGTATTATTATTTAACTCTTGCACATACATTGTTATTTAACTTTTACAGATGTATTGTTATTTAATTCTTACCAATTTATTGGTAAATTCTTACCCATGTATTGTTATTTAACTCACAGATGTAATGTTATTTATCTCTTACCCATGTATTATTATTTAACTTTTAGAGAGGTATTGCTATTTAACTCTTACCCATGTACTGTTATTTAATTCTTACACATTTATTGTTTAGTTCTTACCCTTGTATTGTTATTTAACTCTTACACTTGCATTTTTATTTAATTTACCCATGTATTGTTATTTAACTTTTACTGATGTATTGCTATTTAATTCCTACACATTTATTGTTAAATTCTTACCCATATATTGATATTTATCTCTTACCCATGTATTACTTCACTCCTACACATGTATTGTTATTTAACTCTTACACATTTATTGTTAATTAACTTTTACACATGCACTATTTAATTTACCCATGTACTGTTATTTAACTCCTACAGATGTATTGCTATTTCATTCTGACACATTTATTGTTAAATTCTTTCCCATGTGTTATTTCACTCCTACACGTGTATTGCTATTTAACTCTTACCCTTGTATTGTTATTTAATTTACCCATGCATTCTTATTTAATTCTTACACATGTATTGTTATTTAACTCTTACCCATGCATTGTTATTTAATTTACCCAGGCACTGTTATTTAATTTTTACTCATGCATTCTTATTTAACTCTTACACATGGATTGTTATTTAATTCACCCCTGCATTCTTATTTAACTCTTACACATGGATTGTTATTTAATTCACCCCTGCATTCTTATTTAACTCTTACACAATCCCAGGGGAGAGGGGTTAAATTCGAGTTTAACCTGCCAAACACCGGGGCTGAATCAGAGCTGCTGTGTTTCCTTGAACTCGTGTTAATCCCATCAAAGGTTGCAGAGGTCCTGGGTCCCGGCTGGCAGCGAGGCAGAGCCAAGTGACCAATTTGGATTTTGTGAACAGCATCAGCTCTGCCCTGCTGAGCAGCTGCAACACCCTGCTCAAAACGAGCAGGAGCAGGGCTGTTAACCAGATTATACAGAATATTTTGGCTTTCTGCTCCTAAGTGGAACATAAATGTTGGGTTCTGTATAAAACACGCCCCAGGTTTTGCTGTAGTATAAAACAAGCTCCAGGTTTTGCTGTAGTTCAGTTGTTCAGTGCCTTGATTTGCTGCCTAATAAAGGTCCCAGCAATGAGAAATCAAAGCTCTGAGCTGGCACAGCTTCACCTGCTGGGGTTTGTGCCCAGGAGACACTAAGAGGAGTTAACAAAACCCTGGAGAGGCAGGACTTGGAGTGGTTAAAGAGAGTTTAAAGAGCCTGCAAGAGGCTCTGGAGGGAAGAGGAGCTGCTGTTGATGAAAGGAGAGGATCAGCCAAGTGCTCCAGTGATCCCCAGCACAGGGATGGAGCAATAATAATAATTCCTCTCAGCCCAAGGAGTGATTAATCAGCTCTCCCATCCTGTGCTGCTGCCTGGTGCTGGGAGCTGCCTCTGGATATTCTTTATTGCTCTGCTGTTCCCCACTCATCAGCGGCAATGAACCACCAGAAACTTGCACAGTGTCCTGATAATGTGATAAGCGAGGAGCTCTGAGAAATCAGATTTTTTTTTTTTGGCAGCTCGGGGCAGCGCTCAGTGACAGCTTGTGGCTCCAAGGGATCACACACCAGCTTCTCCTCGTCAGCAGCCCCCCTCAAAAAGTCCTGATTTGCTCCAAAATAAGGTGAACTATGAAGTGTAAAGATATTTTTCAGGAAAACCCTGTCTGGCAAAATACAGGGCCCTTCCTTGGAGCTGCATTAGATTCCACTTCCTTGGCTTGAAGGGGGTAATAGGGAAGTTTCTCTCTAAAAGCCTCAATGCAGCAACATTTCAGCTTGGAGAAGCCAATCCCAATTTATCCAGAGGCTCCTGGGATTGTTTGGAACTTTGTCATGCATTGCAGGTGGTGAATAAGGGGGCCCTTTTTTCTCCCTTTTTTTCCCTTTTCCTCTCTTCCCCCCTTTTCTGCCCTTCTTCCCCCCGTTTTCCCCTTTTTCCTCCCGTTTTTTTTCCTTTCCCCCTCTTTTGTTCACCCATTTTTTGTCCTTTTTTGCCCTTTTCTCGCCCTTTTTCTTTGCTCATTTTGCCCTTTTTTTGCCCTGGAGAATTCCTCTGGATCCAGGCATATCCCAGGCAGTGCCAGATCCTTGCTCCATGCTCAGAGCCTGATCTGTGCCATCAGGATCCCTCCAGGCGTGATTTCATGTGGAGATGGGGCTGGCAGCACTGAGCAATAACTGCAGGTTGGGTTTAATGCAGCTCAGTCCCCCTGAGGATGGAAAATCACAGATAAACTTCTCATATTGGCAAGAACAACGCTAATCCCGGGAGATTTCCTTAGTTACAAATAAGAATTTAAGGCAAACTGCTCCCTTGCCACCTGTTGGTTGGATTGTAACAATTTGTTTTTCTTGTTGTGTTGGTTTTTTTTTTGTGGTTTTTGTGGTTTTTTTGTTTTTTTTTTTTTTTCTTTTCAATCTGGAAAGTGATCTATCAGAGGAAAAACAATGCAAACGTTGTTGTCTCAGTTCCAGCTTGAAATTTGGAGTGGTTCTACCTGTTCTGCGTGCCAGAAGCAACTGAATTCTCTTAATAAAAGAATTTAGGATATCAAAGGCTCACCTGCCCAGGAAAGGCTCAGCTTTAAATGTTGTTTTCGGGCAATGGGGAGTCCTGATGCCCAGTTCTCGCTCAACCAGTGATGCCAAAACAGAGTTTTTTGGGGAAATTCTGCCCTCTGGGAATTAACCACGCATTGATTTCATCTTCCCAGGGGGTATAATGGGGTTTTTCTGGGAAGGAGGGTGGAGGGGATGGTTTGAGCCAGGAGGGCACAGCCTCCCTTCTGTGGCAGAGCCTGATCTGTGCCAGCCACCAGCAAGCCACGGGGCTCCTGCAGCCCCGGGGGCCAGCAGGGAGCTGGCCTGGGTCACACAGCCAAGTGACAGCTCCCAGATGGTGACAAAACGAGCCCCAAGCCCCTGCTGGGGGGAGAAGAAGTTGAGTGGCAGGCAGGGGAAGTGCCAGGAGTTATTTCAAATAAAAGCACAGATAGAGCTGATGCTGATGTGAAGAAAATCAGCCTGGATATCCCAAATCACCGTGACTGAGCTGGGGACACGTCCTGGGCTGGCAGGGACAGGCTCCAGGACAGGGACAGGCTCCAGGACAGGGATAAATCTGGGCAGGGATGCACACACGTGTCCCTGCAGGAGTGCAGATGTGCCCAGCACATCTGGGGGATGTTTGGGGACAGGGGCAGTGCGGGAATGTGGGGGAATGGGACAGGAGGGGTGTGACACAGCAGCGTGGGCACAAATCCTGGTGACAAAAGCAGCCTCTCCCCTGGCACAGCCCAGGCTGAATTCCAGTCCCCTCCTGGAGCAGGAGGAGGGCGGGTGGATGCTCCCCCTGCCAGGAATGGGAACGCTGGGAAGCTTTGGAACCTCGAAAGCACAAGGAGAAATCCTTGGGAAGTGCTGTGGAGGTGTTGTCACCTTTTTGTGCCCGGCTGGAAGAGCTGAGTGCGCAATGGGGAGGGGGAAATGTGGTTTTTTAGCTGGGATCTCCGGCCTGTGGCCACCCCCACGGAATTCCCATCCCCCTGGAATTGCCATCCCCGGGGCTGTCCCGAAGCTGGGGCACACCCCCGGTTCCTGTCGCATCCCCCAGGGCCGGGCCGGCTCCAAAATCTCCGGGTGGCTGCTCCCCGCTGCGTGTCCGTGCTGGGGCTGGGGATCAATCCAACTCGCTCGGCTCAATTCACGAGGGGAAGGAATTTAGAGGAGGCAAAAACCGCCTCGGTGATGCTCGGCTCAGCTCGTTGCTACGCGACCCCGTGCGGTAACCACGGCAACGCCCAGCAGCGCTGGTCCAGCCTTTTCTGGGACAGAAAACGGGAATTGGGGTCCTGGGGCTTCTCCACACCGCCCCGAGGATGGGCTCAGCGGCCCAAATCTGTCCCAGCATCCCGTGGCTTTGCTTTTGCGGCTACAACTGGATTTTTAGGGGTTTTTTTTTAGCTATTCCTTCAAAAACAAGTGGAATTTTCCTGATTGTCAGCCTTTGGATTAAGAAATCCTGGCCAGAAGAGCAATAAAACTGCAGGGAGCCGAGCAGGCAGTGCCTGCACGGAGCAGTGTTGTCCTGAAAGCAAACCAGATTTGTTCTGGGCTTTTCCTGCTGCAGGGAAGGGAATCGTGTCCTTGTTCCTGCAGGGTCAAAGCCATTGGAACCGCCACAAATAAACACTCCCTGCTCTGACCAGCACCGGGTTCTTATTGCTTCTCTTCTTTTGGGGAAGTGGCCCCAAAAGGAAGGAAAAGTGGGAAATTAGGGGTGGGAATGAGGTCGAAGCGAGGCGTTCTGGAGCTCTGGGTGGCTCTGCCTGTCCCTGCTCCCCAGGAAAGGAGCTGGGGTGGCAGAGGGTGGGTGGCCGGGTCAGCTCTTCACTGCATCCTTCCTTTCCACCCTCGGAACGGAGGAGTCTCCTTTGCATCCCTTTGAAACGCCAGGACGCAGCTCCGGGCACAGAGCGTCCCCGAGGATGTCCCAAATTCTCCTCCCCGCCTCCAGAGGGGACAGGGGACAGCTCCTGCTCCGGGGGCAGGCACAGGCACAGCGGAGCTGCAGGGACCAGCTGGAGCCGCTGCTGCAGAGCAGATAACGAGAGAGATTGCCAAGGAAAAGCAGCTTTGGGAGAACGAGCGCGCACGGGAGTAGGAGGCTTGGAGTAAAAGATGACAAATGTTTGGGATTAAGCAGAAACGCAGAAGGGGAGAGGGATGTGGATCTCTGCTGGGCGGTGGGAGTGACTGTCTGTCTGTCCATCTGGAGTGATGCTGGAGGGAGCCTGGTGCTGGCAGATGTGATGGGAGAGGGCTGCAGGAAGGACGGCCACCCCAAAACCTGCCAAAAACTGGGAGCAGGGAGGGGATGGGGCTGCTTTAACCACTCGGATTTGCTCAGGGCAGCTCGGGTTTTACTCTGCTTTGCTTCAGAGAGGGGAGATCAGCTGGAGCCGGGTGTGGGTGCTGCTGGCCTGATTTTTCTGGGAAAAACGGGAATAAAACCCTGAGAAGATTTGTCCCCTTTGTCTCTCACAATGAGCTGCTCCCAGAGTTCGTTAAGTGCCCCCTAATCCATAAAAGCTGTCAGTGGGACACGGGGAGCTCATCAGGAGGGGTTGGGGACAGCCCTGGCAGAGCAGGGACAGGTGGGCGTGTGTCCCCAAATTCCTGCATCCCTGCCTTCTCCCCTGGGAGGGCTCAGTCCTGCAGGGGCTGGGGGTCGTTGTCCCCTGCCTGCATTGTCCCAAACCTGTAAAGGATGGGCTGCAGCAAGAAATCCAGCCTGGTTAAGGGACAAGAAGGGAGTTCAGGACACAAGGCAGCTCAGGACAGCTGGGAAGGTGTGTGGGAGGACTGACAGTCAGAGAACTGCTGCTCCTTTTTTTTTTTTTTATGGCAGATGCTATTTAGTCATTTTATTCCAACTGTGATTTTTTTTTTTTTGCTAACTTTGAAGGAAAATTGCTTCTGAGGTGTTCGTTCCTTGGCAGAATTCCAGGCTCAGCGCCCTACAGCCTCACTCACTAAATTCAGCTCCCCCAGGCCAGGATTTCCCTGGCAGTAAATATCTTGTCCTGCCCCTAAAACCCATGAAATTCCCATGGAATGTCAGGGAAACAGCCGTGGCACAGAGACACAGAGAGGATTCAGTCAGAGATAATCAGTTCTGGGAGCAGGGGGAGGGGACTGGCCACGCTCAGGGGGTTTGGGCAAAGGGGCTCAGGAGCTGTGCCCTTCCTGCTCTGCTTGGTGGGGTTCCCAGAATTGCTTAGGGGTGAGGAATGCTGCACATCCCACAACGAGAGGCGAGTTCGTGTTTCTGGGGGTGTGATATCCTCCAAAAAATATTCCCAAAGGGAAGCAGGCACAGGAAATGCTGCAGGCAGTCCCAAAACCACGTCCACCACAACAACAAAAGCAGTTCCAGCAGAGGAGAGCTGGCCCTGGTATTTAAATTATGGAATTATCTCTGGGAGTGGGGAGCTGAGCACTGATTTCAGCTTTAATTCTGGTTTTCTCCTCTCTTTTGTTTGGGATTCCAGGTTGGGAAAACATTTGTGGGCTCTTCTTCATGGCCAGATTACACAGGGTCCTCCCCTGTGTGTTTGTGCCTCACCACAACTCCCCGTTAATTTGGGGTTTGTGCTGAATAAATAGTGCCTGGCTATTTGATTTTATTTTTTTTTAAACACATTTGTGATGACAATAAATTAAATTGCTTTCTGATGTTTGACAAATATAATTTTCAGGGTGGGTTTTTTATTTTTCGTCTTTTTTTTTTTTTCTACCGACAAAGACTGCAAATAAAAAACAAAAATAAAATAAAAAACCCCAAACCAGTCATCAACTCCAGAAAGCAAGAAAGTGCATTTTATGAACAGAGTGAAATTAGATACCTGTCAAAATATATTTGTCCTCAAAATAGCTATTCATACACTTCATTTTCCTGCATAAATAGATACTCATCTGCTCTCTTCTGCCTGTCATTTGTTACTCAGAGCCAGCACTGGCTGTGGGAGGGAAATATTTAAAGCTGCTTCCAAAGCAATGGGCAGGCTGGGTTTATAATTTCTGCCTCTGGCTTCCTTCACTTCATTATGAACGGGGAAGGAAACATCTATTTAAAGTCAATCAAATAAATCTGTCTCCCCAAACATGAATTCCTGGCTGCAGCCCCTGTTTGGGCTCTCTCAGACGTGCAGCTCTTGGGGTTTTCATTTCCCAGGCAGGGCAGAGCTCCTTGGGGTGCTCAGGGAGATCCAGGGGGGGTTCAGGACTCTGGAATGGGAACATTTGAGGTCCCTCCTTTAAGGGCTAGATGCTCCCAGTTCTCCTTGTGATGCTCAGAGAGATCCAAAGAGAGTTTAGGGCTCTGGAATGGGAGCATTCAAAATCCTTTCCGTAAGGGATGGATGCTCCCAAGTCTCCTTGTGGTGCTCAGGGAGATCCAGGGGGGGTTCAGGACTCTGGAATGGGAACATTTGAGGTCCCTCCTTTAAGGGCTAGATGCTCCCAGTTCTCCTTGTGATGCTCAGAGAGATCCAAAGAGAGTTTAGGGCTCTGGAATGGGAGCATTCAAAATCCTTTCCGTAAGGGATGGATGCTCCCAAGTCTCCTTGGGGTGCTCAGGGAGTTCCAGGGTGGGTTTAGGGCTCTGGGAGAATTTAAAATCCTTTCCATAAGGGATGGATGCTCCCAAGTCTCCTTGTGATGGTCAGAGAGATCCAAAGAGAGTTTAGGGCTCTGGAATGGGAACATTTAAAATCCTTTCCTTAAGGGATGGATGCTGCCAGGTTTGTTCCACTGGATTTCTTGGGAGGGCTTTGGTGAAAAAGCAAATGAATCAGCCCCAGGGCTGCAGGGAGGGTCAGCCATCCCCTCTCTGCTTCCTTAAACACTGGAGCTGTTTCCAGCTGCAAATTCCCACTGGGAACCAGCTGGAGGCTGCCTGTGCCAGTGCAGCTGGGCAGGGAGAGCTCTGAGGAGATATGGTGGGGAAATATCAAAGTAAAACCTGCTGGTGGTGTTTCTACCTAGATCAAAACCCTAAAAATTCCAGTTACCACATGAAAAACAACTTTGCAGCACAACCTTGAGGCCAGTGGGATTTAGAATTCGACGTGGTTTGGATCCAGCCTTTATAAAGATAAAAAATGGTTAAAAATCCCTACCCTGCTGCTGAAATCTGGGAGCTTTGCTCTCTCCCTTACTTTGTATGGCAGAGGCAGCTCTGGCAGGCAGCTCCTGGAGGGGAAGGAGCACATCACTGGCAGGTTTGTGTGAAGTGTGTGGACTGGGTTTTAATTGTCAGTCCCAGCCCACCGTGAGGAGCTGCTAATAAAATTTCCTCTCTTGTTAAGACTTCCAGCACGAGCACGTCTGAAAAAGCTGTGGATAAAAGAACTTTTTTTTGACCAAAGGAGAAAGCACGGATTTGAAAGCCTGCAG
Organism: Rhabdornis inornatus; assembly: GCA_013397075.1. Classification (NCBI taxonomy): domain Eukaryota; kingdom Metazoa; phylum Chordata; class Aves; order Passeriformes; family Rhabdornithidae; genus Rhabdornis; species Rhabdornis inornatus. Next base: position 157,257 of record VWZS01007633.1, on the reverse strand, counting down.
AACCAACAACACTCATTAGCATCTGCCTTTCTTCTGGAAGGGCTCTCGGGGGGAATGTGAGCACATTTAACACCGGCTGTATCAAAGGGAGCCACTCGCAGCTCAGCACAACATCCCTGGTGACAAAACCGTGATGTGACAACAGCCTGTGCTGGCTCTGCCCAACAGCACCCCGGGTTGTGCTCCCAAATCTCCCAACATCTTCCTCTCAGCTGAGCTGGGATTCAGGCACAGCTTGTTCATCCTCAGTTTCATTGTTCCAGTTTGATTTCTCATTGTTCCAGTTTGATTTCTTTGCTACAGAAAGAAATCAAAGGGGGTGGATGAGAAGCTGATCCCTCAGCCCAGTGCACCCCTGATCCTCACCTGGCTCTGGGGCTTTACCTGGCCTCTCCTTGCCCAGGTATTTGTGTGCTCCAGCCACCAGCAAGGACTGCTCTTCTGCCTGGAGCTCCCTCCCTCTCCCCAGGACAGTCCCATTCCCGAATTTCCTTTAAAATTGAGTGGGAAAAGCGCAGATGGGAAGTGAAGCCACACCTGGCACAGCAGCAGCCCAAGCCTGGCTGTGCTGTCCCCTGTCCCCTGAGTCCCAGCAGCTCGGACACATCCACACCAAACCTACAAAGGTGAGCCTGGCTTAGTTCTGGACCTGGAGGTTCAAATTTGGGCAGCCCCAGAGTGTGGAAAATATTCCAGTGGGATTCCTCAGCTCCAGATGGTGCTGAACCCCCCAGTGCCTTTCTGGGATGAGGAGAGGGGACAAGGCACATCCCACTCCAAATCCCACTGGTCCAGCCCCAAATCCCACTGGTCCAGCCCCAAATCCCCCTGGTTCCCAGCCCCAAATCCCACTGGTCCAGCCCCAAATCCCACTGGTCCAGCCCCAAAATCCCACTGGTCCAGCCCCAAATCCCCCTGGTTCCCAGCCCCAAATCCCACTGGTTCCCAGCCCCAAATCCCACTGGTTCCCAGCCCCAAATCCCACTGGTTCAGCCCCAAATCCCACTGGTTTCCATCTCCAAATCCCACTGGTTCAGCCCCAAATCCAACTGGTTCAGCCCCCCCAAGAGCCCAGCCTTGCCCTGCAGAGGTGGAGGAGCAGAACAGCGAAAGCCTCGTTAAATCTGCAATTTGGAGCTGAAATATCCTTTATCAGAAATTTATAACCCATTTAAAATGAATCCATTCAGGGTCCTGGCTGAGGGAGGAGATAATTCCCCAGGTTTATTTATATAGTTTGATAGCTTTTATGCCAGGTTAGTAAAAAAGAGTCTGTGCCAATAAAATACTTTTTCTGCTTGTAAAACTCGGGAGGGTTTTATCTGTGGTGCTGAATGGTGCTGCCTTTTAACTTTCTGTGGGATTTGGGGGAGGCAGGAGGGAACAATTGTTCAGCCTCTCTTCTCTTCCCAGCATCCCAAACCATCCCTTGGCATCTGAACCATCCTTGAACTGCTAATTTGGGTGTAAAGAGAGCTTGGACTCACTGATGGAAGGAAAACCCATCAAAAATCCCTTCAGCTTCCCATCACAGGGATAGAATTGTTAGAAATTACACAAAGTTCAAACTTTTTTAATGTAACTTTACTCATCATCAGGGAATAAAGGAGATGCCAGGCCCTGGGTGAGACTGGTCTAATGTAAGGCTCCTTCTCAGCTCCAGGGATTGTTGGTTTGGACTGAAATTCCCATTTTTTTTCCTCACACTCACCCATTTCACTGCCCAGCTGGATGAGGCTCTGGTTTTGATGCTCACTAAAAGGTACCAAGCATCACCAGAGGTTTCCTTGTCCTCGTTAACAAAAGCAAACCAAGTGGAAGAGGAAGAAGCCCAGACTCCAAGCCCCAGAGACAACTTTAGTCTTGGTTTTTTGTGCTAAGCTGTCACCAGGCTGAGCTTAGTGCTGGTGTGATGATGGTGGGGTAATAACAGCACTCTGATTCGATTGCAATGCAATTCCTGCTGCAAAAATATCATTATTGTGGAATTTACAGTGACTGGGGAGACACTGGATAATCTTGGAGCATCGGGAAGGGGCAGCAGGGCCGATGCTGCTGCTTAATTTTGTGACCAGGTTCTGCCGGGGCACCCAGGAATGGTGCTGGAAACTCCCATTTTTGGAAAAAACATCAGGAAAAACCCCCCTGGAATGGCGAGATTTCACCTGGGAGGGTGAAATCCTGCCCAGCAGCTGCTCCTGCATTTTCTGCCCCTGGAAAAAAACCCTCAAAGGAAGAATTCTCTGAAGATTGGGGCTGTGGGTGTGCTAGCAGCAGAGAGAATGGGTTCCAGGGGATTTGGAATTTGCCATGCTGTTATGTAAGGGGCTCTATTCTCTCCTCGCCCCGCTACAGCACGGAAAACACGCGGATTAATGGCAGCGTTTATCGCACAGGAAAACAAGGTGATCCAACGAGTTCCCCTTCGCTGAGAGACACCGCAGCAATCACGGGGACAAGGCGGCCTTTGTGCGCACACAATGCAGACAAAAAAGGGAATTCCGCGGGGGAAAAGAGGAGCAGGAGCGACAGACAGAGCCAGGGAAAGGAGCAGGAGCGGCGGTGTGATCTGTGACAGCGACACGATGGGAACCAAGTGACAGCAGACACGATGGAAAACCGGCAGCAGATGATGCTCAGGGAGAGCAGCGGCACCGGGATGCAGGAATTAACCCTGGGAGATGATGGGGATGCAGGAATTAACCCAGGAATTAACCCCGGGAAATGGGGATGCAGGAATTACCCAGGAATTAACCCCGGGAAATGGGGATGCAGGAATTAACCCGGGAATGGGGATGCAGGAATTAACCCAGGGAATGGGGATGCAGGAATTAACCCAGGGAATGGGGATGATGATGGGGCAAAGGATGGGGGAGATGATGAGGAGCTGCTACAGGGCCGGGAAAGCTCTGGACACTGGAAATCCGCATTTCTGTGGGGTTTTTTGTGGGTTTTTTTGTGGTTTTTGGTGTTTTTTTTTTTTTTTTTTGGTGGTTTGAACCTCACAGGTGATGCTTCCCCTGAAGAGGCCAAAGCTGAAAGTGTCTCATGGAGACAAAAGGGATAAATCCTATTTTGTTTATGATTTCCCACCCTTCCTATATTGTTTTTACCTCCTGATTAAAATCCTCTGGATGGAGTCAATTGATCAAGACCTGAAATGTTCTGCACTGAGCACCTGGCACTAAATCCAGGGCTATCTGCTGCCTTTCCATATGTGCAAGAATTTCTCCCTTTTTCCCATCCCAGGCACTTCGTTTCCTGCTAAATCCTGAATTCACTGTAATCTAGATGATTAAAAAACAATTCATAGGCATAGTACATAGTAAATAGTACAATGGGAGTGGAAGTTAAAATATAATGAGCTCCAACAATGCTTTTTTTTTTTTTCTTTGTTTTGCAAACCATTCCTTGCTTTCCATGCACCCTGCAAAGAATCCAGGGAAGTGCAGTTGGAGTAATGAGCTCCAATCTTTAACCATGGAGAGCAGTCAGCCACAGAGCAAAACCTAAAAAAAAAAAAATAATTACTTATTTACACCACCTCCAACACAGAATTGTGAAATAAAAGCATGAGGGTGATGAAAATATTCAAGCAAATCCCAAAAGGGAAACGGGGAGAAGCTGTTGATAGTGAGGAGTTGTGTTTTACTACAAAATAAATCTGGATTTGGGTTGGCATTGACCAGGCTGCTCGTGGATCTCCAGGAGGATTCCTCCTTCCAGAGGGGGAGTGTGGTGCTTTGCTTTGGAGCTGTCCCGAGGAAAAATTCCCCTTGGATACCGAGTGATGTGAACAGAGAGGGAAATGAGTGTGAGGAGATCTGCAGTCCCCGTGCAGTGACAACTCTGCAGGCACTGATAATGAGGGGGAAATTCAGTGTACAGACACAGCAGCTCCCCTCCAAAGGCATTCAGGGAAGCAGTGACATTTCACAGGCTCCGTGTGCCAGCAGAGCCACGGAAAATTGTTTATCACTGGCTCATCCCTGTTCTGGGGATTTGGGGGCAGCCATTTGGTTTCCACAACAATTTCATTTCAAGGTGCTGAGTTCCCCTCGTGGTGTTGTGCTGATTTTCCTGGGTTGGCTGAGTGTCCTGTGATGGATCTGAGAGAAGTGAGCTGGGTTGTGTTGATGGAATTTTAGAGAATTCCCAATTAGGAAAAAATTCATGCCTGGGCTACATCAGCCTTACTCATTTATATTTTAAGCCAAGTGAAATCACTGAAAAATAAATGTTATTCATTATTGTATTAATGTATTGCAATTGTGCATCTTTCTCCTGCCCTGTTCTCATTTTCCCCTGCAGGTGAGTGGAGGCCACAGGTAAATTCTGACACTTTATGGAGCACAGTGAATTCCTCAACACAGTTTTGGGAGCTAAATTCCCCAATAAATGCACACCTGTAATGCCTGGGAGTGAAAGCAGGGCAAGCCAGCCTGCAGAGTCTAAAACTCCTTTTTTCCCAACTATTAGAATAATCACTATAATCCATCTCTCCATTTTCAAAGCAGGAGGATCCTTGTAAAACCAACTCTGGGTGCAGAACAAGTGGATAAATATTGCTGGGAATGGCTCAGGATGGGGATGAGTAATGGCAATTATGGTAGAAGGTAAAAGGTGTTTATCCTGACAAAAGGTGTTTATCCTGACAAAAGGTGTTCATCCTGACAAAAGGTGTTCATCCTGATGTGTGTCACGGCATGAAGTGTGCAAGGAGCAGCTCTAGATGGGATTTTGGGAAGGAATCCTTCCCTGGGAGGGTGGGGAGGGGCTGGGATGGAATTCCCAGAGCTGCTGTGGCTGCCCCATCCCTGGCAGTGTCCCAGGCCAGGCTGGAGCAGCTGGGACAGTGGGAGGTGACCCTGCCACGGCAGGGGTGGCACTGGGTGAGGTTTAAGGTCCCTCCATCCCAAACCATCCCAGGACTGTGTGTCTTGCTTCTCTGGAGCAGTGGATTTGCAGTGGAGCAGAGTGCTGAGGAAGGAAGGTGGCCATGGGGACATGGGTCACCCTGATGTCCCAAAAATCCCACCTGGGTTCTGCTGGGATGGCACCTGGAGAACAGTCAGTCACACAAATTCCATGGTGGATTTAAAAAGAATGAGGAATAAATCCCCTCCATCCCTCCCTCAGCTCCAAACACATCAAATCTGCCAACTGGGGCCAAAAACTGGGGCAAAACCAGCGAGGAAAGGGCCAGCTGGGCTGAGAGGGGACATTGCCAGGCTGATCCCTTCCAAGTGATGCCCAGGCTGGGCTGGTGGCAGGAGGAGCAGCAGGGACAGTCCCAGCCCAGGGACAGGCTGATATTTGCATCCCAAATGATCAGGGAAATGAGGGAATGAGATGTTAACAATTCCAGGGTAATTAAATCCCAGCTCAGCCCTTTGCTGAGGTGTTCAGGGAGGTGCAGCTCAGCTGTCCCTGCTCCAGGGGCTGTGACAAAACCCCTGGGGATTAATGATGGAATCTGAAAACCAAACTGGGAGGATGAGAGAGAAAAAAAAATCAGATTTCCCCCACTTTTGCCCTTTCTTTTATTAACATCTATATAATTAACAGGCAGGTCCTGCTCTGTGGCTGCTGTTTGCAGCCAGAGTGGGCCCTGGAGCAGATGAAATAAATCCATGAGTTGCCATTCCCAGTTCCCTAGCAACGAGCCAAAGCAGGGAAAGGCTCTGGCTCTGAGCACAACAAGATGTTCATGCAATTAATATTCCTCACCCAGGGCCGGGAAGAGCAGCCCTGGTGCAGGGATGGGCTTGGGGAGGGAGGAAATCCTGTTAATCAGAGGATAAGGGAACATCTGAGAGCGGGAAATGGGGAAAATGAGGTTTTTTTCTGGTAAAACATCATGTGAGAGGTGTGTGGAAGATGCAGATTTGGGGGTTCAGTCGTGGCTCCATGCATCCTGCCCAGCTGAAGGACTTGGTGCCTTTTAAGCCAAGCTCAAAATTCAGATTTCTTCAGCTGGCTGCAGATCCCACACGTGGCTGGGCTGGGGATTGAGTTGTTCCACAGCAAATAAATGAAGTTTTGGGGACATTTTTGTTTAGCAGCCTGGGGTAGATGGAGAACTCTGGCTGTGGAAAACACAGCTGGGCTGGGGGAGGAGGCTGAGGCAGCACAGAACCAACCCCTGGACACCCAAAACAGGAAAATTGAGAGAAACAAACTCTGTGACTGAACTGGGACAAACTGATGGGGACAGCAGCAAGAGAAGGTGAATAATAAGAAGGTGAATAATAAGGAAATTAATAATTGTCCAAGTGGGGCAGGAATGCCATGGAAGGAAGAGCTCTGTGTGTCCCACGGTGTCCCCAAAATTCTACCTGTGCTTATCCAAAATTGTTTTGGACAGCTTGAATTATGCCGGAATTTTCTTGGCTGCTGCAGGGAAAGCCCCCTCCTTACCCTGCTCTGGATAACCCGACTTTATTTCTTATTTAAATAGTTTTAAACTTTATTATTAGGTGCATTTATTTCCATACCGAAGCTTGGAGGAATTTTTTTCTTAACCAGAATGAGAAAAATTGAGGTGCAGCAATGTTAAAAACCAACCAACCAACCCCTCAAGGACGTGCTTGAAGCACTTTGCTTTCCTACAATTTTTTTTTTGTGGGTGAGAAGCTTCAGATTTCCTCCCGATGCAATAAATTCTCTGCCAGGAGACCAGGTCAAAACACACTTAATTGACCCCTGACTCATTAATTGTTTTAGGGGGAAGACAGCGACAGCTTCAGAATATTTAATTAACCGCTGAAACTTCAGCAGCGAGTTAATTACCACGTAACATTTGCCTCTCCAACAAACATTGCTTGAGATGGGGTAAGCAAGGCAACAATAATTGTAACAATTAATTAGAAATTAAACTGATAATGGCTACAGCTGCTAACAATTAGTGGCTAATTATGTCAAGCACTTTAACCATTTGGAACAGGACTGGAGGCTGGTCGGAGAGGGATAAATAATGGGCTCCACCCTTGCAGATTTTTGATATTCCAGAGGTTTTTTTTGGGAAGCAAGCTCAGCTGGGTTCCAGGGAAGGCTGGAAATTGTGAATTAGTAAGGATTGGGATGAGATTCATTAAAAACTCCCTGTTTATCAATAATTATCCATGTTTAGAAGACTTTAAGCCTTCAAGTTTTAGGGCACCATCGGTATTTTTTACTTTATTTAACTGGGAAAAAGTGTTTCCAAGAGGCTTCACTCAATGCAAAAGCTGCCCTTACCCAATACTTTATTACTTCTTGGCTTGGAAAATAATAATTTCATGTTTTAAACGCCTTGGGCCTCTTCTTCTGAAACTCAGTGAGGAAAAAAAGCCAGAGGATTTGACACTTGAAGACAGCAAAACATCTCTGCTGCTGCTCAGATGAGATGTGTCACCCTGAGGGTCTGTCTGGGCCTTTATCTGCATTTCCAGGGGGAGAAATTAATATTTTTTGTGTTCCTCCAGCCATGGCAGGGCAGGAATTGTTCCCCTGCAGCACAGGGAATATTCCAGGGATGCTCCAAACCCTGAATTTGCTGCTGGGGTTTGGATGGCAGAAAAAAACCCAAAGCTTTGGGTGTGTTAGCAAGGTCTGGGGTGAATTCCAGAGCATCCCACAGACAGAACATCCCGTAATGGATGAGACCCAGCAGTTCCAGGGACACAAATTGGCCCAGGAACTGGAAATGAGGGGATGTGTGAAGTGCTGGACCCTTCCCAAGGAAGGGCTCTGCTGCTCAGCAAGATTTGGGAGCGAATTCCTGGATTTGGGAGCGAATTCCTGGATTTGGGAGCAGCCCTGCTGCGAGTTTTGGGAGAGGACAGAAGCTTGGTGAGTTTTTCCTGCAGGTTGGGAATACCTTGGCTGCCAAAGCTTTGCTGTTCCATGATGTGGGAACCAGTGCAGAGCAGGAGCTGGGTCTCTCAAGGCTTGGGTTGAAGTGTGATTTCATTAGAAATTCTCTATTTTGGTGTCTCTTGGTACTTTTTGCTATAAAAAAGGGTCTGTTGGATGTTGTGAGAGCTCCTGTTGGTCTGGGCAGCTTTTCCCCATGTCCCCTTTCAGTCTCTTGGAATCCTGACCATGTTCCAGGACAGCCATTCCATGAAAATTGTTCCTACTCTGGTTCTCCCGAGAGGGAAAAAATATGGGTTTTTTTCCCCACTTTTTTCCCCCCTGTGAGTAAGATTAAATTTCTCACTGCAGCATCTCTGGTAGGCAAAACAGGAATTTTGGCAGATTCAGGCCCCAGGGGTGACCTTGGGGTGTTGTCCCCTGGCTTGCCCCACACTGTGGTTGCCCACTTGCTTTTCCCTCCCCAGATCCCAGCCTGCCAGCAGCCCCTGGTTGTTTTTGGAGCACAAGGAAACCCGGACTTTGCCAGCACAAGACAATGAAATGTAATAATTGGAGCTGTAAAACCCATCTGTTCAAGCACACCGAGTTTTTTTTCTTTTTTTTTTCCATGATGATGTGGAATGGCTTGTGCTGCCCATTTATATTTAAATCCTGTGCCTGTGGAGGGAACTTTCCCTGCCAAAGCTGCAGAGCCTGTGGAATGAGGCAATAGCTGTGCCCAGGAATTTTCAGGGCTCAGACTGAAGGGCACAGAGCTGGCACTGCTGCAATTCCCGGGGTTTGTGCTGGATCCTGCTGGAATTTGGGGAATTTGGAAGCCAAATTTCCTGCTGTATGTGGACACCAAGGATTGTTGCTGGCACTGCTGCAATTCCCCGGGTTTGTGCTGGACCCTGCTGGAATTTGGGGAATTTGGAAGCCAAATTTCCTGCTGTATGTGGACACCAATGATTGTTGCTGGCACTGCTGCCATCCTCCAGGTTTGTGCTGGATCCTGCTGGAATTTGGGGAATTTGGAAGCCAAATTTCCTGCTGTATGTGGACACCAAGGATTGTTGCTGGCACAGGAGTGATGTGCAGGTCCCAGCCCTGCTCTGCTCCATTTTACCCCAGTTTGAGGAGGTGAAAATCCCAGGCATGTTAAACCACAGGGAGGTTTCTCATTTCAATCATTTATTGTGTTACATTCCTGCAGTTTGTGCCATCCCACCCACACCCTCACTGCTGTGGCTCAGGGGCTGAATTTGCCCAAGGCCTGTGGAGGATGGAGCCAATTTGGGCCAGGAAGGACCCAGTGAAGAACTGCAGGGTTAGTGGGCAGGACTTCATGTCAAATTCCATGTTTATCCTGGTTTTTTGTTTGTTTTTTTTTAAAATAATCCATACCCTGGCTGCACCAGTGTTCCTTGCAGCAATGCTTCGTTGCTTTTGTTGCATTTGCCTATTTTAGAATAAAAAAATTATGCCTAACACATTTTATTCTGAAATCTGCTGCACAAAGCTCGTGCACCATCTCAGGGAAACCAGTTTGCTGGTGTTGGGCTCCACAGAGGTGCCTGGTGAAGTCAGCTCTTTATTTTTAGCCAGGGAAGGCACACGTGGCTCTTGCTGCTGTTCAGGAGACAGATCCATCACCAGGCAGACAGGTGGGAGAGGGGAACGTGGAGATGTTTTCCCCCTGTGCTGAGGCAATCAGCAGGAAGATATTCTGGGAGCTGGGATGTGCCTGAAGGACAAAAAAAAAAAATCTGGAAACTAAAAATCCCTGTGTGGCTGTCAGGTCTGGGGAAAGAAAAAACCAGATGAAATTAAAGCCCATCATGTTTTTGAGGAGGGTTTTATGAGCTGGAGAGGCTGCAGTGGCTCTCCCCTCTCCAGGGATGCTGCAATAAGATGTGAAATCTGCACTGAGGCACCACCAGTGATGAGGAGATGGAGTCTGCAGGGTGGCTGATGTGATTCCAGGAGATCTGAGTGCTGGAGCACCAGAAAATAAATTCATTAATTCATCTGCCTCAATGCAGCCAGGCAGGAGGAGCAGGGAGGTGGCAGCATGTGGAGATTCCTCCCTTCAGGAATTCCCTGGGTTTGATGGGGTGGGGAGGATAAAACCAAGCCCTGTGGATTTATCACTCCCTGGGATGCTCCTGGCTGGGAATTATCTTTGGGCACTCAGATCCTGCAGGAGCACCCAGCACTGAGCAGGGGAGCAGCTTCCACCCCCTCCTGGTGTTTTCAGAGGGACAAAACCAGCTTGGAACCAGCTTGAAGGAGTTGGGATGGGCCTGAAAATAAGAATGGGCATCTTCCATGGCTTACCTATCAATGGCAATTAAATAACAAGTGGAATGACAGCTAAAATCAAGTTTAATGATTAAGCTGAAAGGGGATAGAGGGATTTTGAGGCACGTTAAAGCAGTGATAACCAGAAATGGGCAGGAGAATCCAGCCACAGTTTGTCAGGGGGGGTTGGGGATGGAATGGAAATGTTTCCCTGCCCTTTGCTGTCCCATCTGACATTCCCAATCCGTGTGCATGGAGGGACCCTTGGTTTCTCTGTCAGGGACACCGAACCTCCCCATTTCAGGCTCAGGGGCTGCTCCAAGCTCTGCTTTTGGCCAAGACAGGAAATCTTTGTCCCCACAGCTCCTCTCAGACTGAAACAACCACAAAAATCAGAACAAAACCTGCACAAAGCCCAAACCCAAACATTTCTAACCCGTGAATTTTGCTGGGACAGCCCAAGGCAGGTGTGCCTGGATGCATCCTGCTCCCTGTTTTCCATTCCAAGTGCTTTGCAGTGCTGCTGTTCAGAGGAAACTTTACCCCCTCCTGCTCCAAGCACAGCACATTCCCATCCTGACAAAGCTCCTGCTGCCAGAGCTGTGCTGCAGAGAGCCCATTTCTGCAGGAACCATCTCTCCTCGTGCCCAGACTCTCCATTAAGGTGCAGTTTCCATAATTTTAGGAGTTTTGGGAGCCCCAGTGAATGCTCAGTGTTACCCCCTTCAAATCAAGGCTCACATCTGCTGGGTCTCCTCAGGTGAGGAGGATCCTCTGTGTGTGTAAAATTTCCATTTTCCTCCTCTGCTCCCTCGGTTCTGCTGGCAAACACAACATCTGTGCCTTGCACCGTTAGCCTTTATGTGGATATGAGCAGGCAGGGATTTTCTCTGCAATAAAAATCATCAACAGAGCCATGAAATGGGTTTGGCTCCCTGGCTCGGGCTGCACATGTCCAAACAGTAAAATCTGTGACCCAGAGGTAAATGTGCAGTAAAAAAAAAAAAATAAATAAAAAATAGCAGCAGGAGTTTACTTCAAGTGATTTTCTCTGAAGCTGGCAGCTCATTTAAGGATGTTTGTGGCCTTGTGCTTATTTCCTTGATAAATGTGGGTCAGAGATGGATTGCTGTAGGTATCTCAGTGCAGAGGAAGAGAATATCTGTACAACAGGAGCTCAGTGGAGGCAGCACAGGTACGGGGGTGGAGCAGTGGGAAGCTGCACTGGTTATACTGGGATGGCTTTTGTGGTGGGAACTGGGGAGAATATCCTGTGTCATTTCTGTTTTGGAGCAGTGTCTGTGTTCACAGGGAGCAATTCTCCCTTTGAGGATTCCTCAGGCCCTGATGCTCAGTTTGGGCCCTTCCTGCAGGGCTCCTGGAGCCTCTTCCAGGAATGGATTCACGGATTTGTGGGTTCAGAGCCCATGCTGATGCACCAAGGTTTATTTTTTTTTTAAAGCCAGGGATTTTGCAATTACCCTAAGTGTGAACACATGCTCCCAATCCTTGTGGGAAGAAAGCCCTGGCTCCTAATGAGATTTATTCCTCCAAGCCTGAAATAAATGGAACATGGCAGCACGAGCTTTTCTTTCTGCAGCAATGCAGCGAAGCTGTAAATATTCCTGAAGTGATCTAATCCTTTCACACTCCTCACCAGGCAGAGGCCCTTCCAAGTGATTCCCTTTTAAGGCTCCTTTTCCACCCAAATTCCTCTCCCCTGCTGTCACTGGGCTGGTTTTGAGCAAGGTCCAGGGTGATTCCCCATCAGCACCTGCAGGAGAACAGGTTAAGAGGAAGCAGCACAAAGGACATTTTTGGGTTGATTCCTGATGGATTTTTAATCCTGCACGTGAGCTGCAGGAATACTCTGGACAGTGCTGCTGGTTTTTCCATGCTTCCCCTGAGCCACAGGCTGGAGTTCAATTGTGGAGGATCAATCATCCTCCAGGAGCTGTGGTTTTAGGATTGGCATCTCCTCAGGCTGTGGACAAGCCCCTGTGCTCAGGGCAGGAGGTGCTGGGAGCCAGCAGGGACCCCCATCCAGCCCTGGGCAGATCATTTCAGTCTGTGCCTGGGTTTCTGCTTTAGGCTGTGGTTTAAACCTCTCCTTTTGCCCTGTTCCAGGCTGTAAATCCAGGGAGGAGGACACAGAGCAGGGGCTTGCTGGGAAGGTGACAGTGAGATGGATGTGAGGCAGCCAAGGAGCTTGGCTTCAATCCCTGCTCCAAGCCAGGGAGGCTCCCAGCTGTTTGCACATCTGGATTCTCTGTTTGTGGTCAGAGAAGATGCTCATTCTTGTACTGGAGATGGCCTGACAAAAATTACTCTGGGAAAAAGAGAAAAAGCTCTCCCTCCTGCTCAGAGTTTAATTTAATGCCCCAAATATCAGCTGCTGTCAATTAAAAGTTTGGGGTGTCCAAAGAGTAACCCTACTCCAGGTTGTAAATGGTTCTGAGGAGCAGAGCTGCTCCCTGTGAACTGTGAGACACCAGTCCAAGGCAATAAATAAAGATCTCTCATTATGAGGAATGAAATTAATTAGGAAACTCAAAGGTCATAAGAAATGGCCAACTCTGGGATGGCATTTGCTTGCAGTGGCCTGATGAATGCTGGTGGATAAATCCCTGGGGATTTATCAGGGCCTGAATAACAGAAGGGACCCCAGACCTGCTGCTTTCTTCATATTTCTGTCCTGTACTTAAAAAAAAAAAGAA
>VWZS01007633.1:112638-134251 GCA_013397075.1 Rhabdornis inornatus | reverse complement strand
TGGGGGGTGAAATCCCCTCCTGACCCTAACCCAGGCTTTGGGGGGTGAAATCCCCTCCTGACCCTAACCCAGGCTCTGGGGTTTGAGGGTGAAATCCCCTCCTGACCTAGACTGGGGTTTGGGGGTGAAATCCTGACCCTAACCCAGGCTGGGGTTTGAGGGTGAAATCCCCCCCTGACCCTAACCCAGGCTCTGGGGTTTGGGATCAAGGCCAGGCTCAAGGCAGGGCCTGGCTTTGCTCAGAGCTGCTCCCGATTAGGCTGAGCTTACTCCTGCAGCTCCAGCAGGGCACGCACAGGGCAAAGGCTGCCTGTTCTTACTCTGAGCAAACCCAAAGCTCCCCTGGAGGCTTTCCAGGCATTTCCCACTGCATTTGTGCCCCTCCCACTGCATTTGTGTCAATCCCGTTGCATTTGTGCTCCTCCCATTGCATTTGTGTCGATCCCGTTGCATTTGTGCTCCTCCCATTGCATTTGTGTTCTCTCCATTGCATTTTGTTCTTGCCCAGAGCCTGTCAGGGCTGGGCCTGCAGGAGTTGTCATTAGCTGAGTGCATTTGTTATGGTTAAAGGGCCTTGCTCGTAATTATTCTCTCTATAAATTGCCCATCCATTTAAAATTATCATTACAAGATGGCTGGCTAATGATTCCTCCCCTTTGATTATTTATAGGGCATTTCCTCTGCCTGGGCCAGGATGGGTTCCAGGCTCTGCAGCTCCCGGAGCAGGGGCTGATGAGGCTTTGCAATCAGGGAGGAATTAAAGCACTTCTGGAGGGGAAATCAGAGGGAGGAGGGGATGGGCTGTCCCTGGAACAGGGGAGAGGCTGTGCTGGATTTTTCCTTCACTGCAAAGCACTCAGAGATGTCCACAGGCATCCTCTGTGTAAGGGATGCTGATCAAAACAAGGTGGGCTGGGATTCCAGCTCCTCTGGGAGGGCTAAAACACCAATCCCCATCAGGGGAGGATGCTGGGTGTCCAAAATATTCCGGGGGAGGGTTTGTGAGGCTGGGACGGGGCTCTCCTCCCTGCCCTGGAGAGATGGAGAATGTGGCACATTCTGGTGTCCTTCCCTGCAGAGCTCAGTGCTGGCACCTCCTTAGAAAAGCCCAAAAAAAAAACCCAAATAAAGGTTATAAATAAACAGAGCAATGGCCAGGGTTTGTGCAGGTCCTGCATCCTGCCCCAGCCTTCCCTCATGGGAATGACCGAACTCCCTTTGCTCCTGGCCTATAAAATGGGGATCAAACCTTGCCCTGCTCTGTCACAAGGAGAGTTCATTAATATTCATGAGACAAGGTAATATTGCAGGGGAGGGAATGGTTCTATCTGCTCTGACTAATGAACATCTGTCATCTCCAGCACTCGGGAAGGTAAGAGTGATATAAAAATGTGAGGTAGTGCTGCACACCCAGACACTTCAGAGCTATTTACCCACTCACACAAACCAAATTAACACCTGCTGGGGGAAGTGCAGGGGCATCCATTCACACAAACAGATTTTTTCCATCAAGGAATGTGCTTCAGAGATGGAGACAGCCTCGGTTTCACAATTAGGCAATTAACGGGGCCATTAGAAGGGAGTTAAGCTCATTGAAGCAAAATGAAGTGCACCCAAAAATTTGGAATTGGATATGACAGACTCCAAGCAAGGTGTGGCTTTACATTCCTGATGGCTGTCACTGGTCCCTGGGATGTGACAAGGACTGGCTCTCTCCAAATTTCCTGGGGAAATATCAGCCCTGACACCACTGCAGCAGCCTCAGCTGTCCCCGTACCTGTTCTCAGTGCTGAACTCTTGGTAAGAGAGGATTTGATTCAAAGGGCAAAAAAAAATCAAATTAAAACAATCCAGGTGCTGCATAATGCCCGTTTCAGTGCCAAGGAAACTTCCTGAAAGTTGGTGAGGCCCGAAAGTCCCCAGGTCCTGATGCAACCCGGGGTGTGTGCGTTGTAACAGAACCTGTAATATCTGAAATGTTCAGATATTCGGGGCTCTGATCCCTAATTTCTAATTATAGCAGCTGGGATAACGAACTGTGCTGGGAAAAGCCTTTTACAGATCTGTGCTGATTTGTCCTGGGTATTTATTGATTAATATAATCCAAGCTTACAAGCTCCTGAGCACCGACTCCTCTTTATTTATTTATTTTTTATGGCTTTTTAGCATTCACCTGAAGGAAGATGGGTGCTTTAAACAGAGCAGAATTTGGAAAAGCAGCTCAGTGCATAAAAGCCACTTCACCCTTTGCTGTGCCCTGGCCCAGTGATTTTGGCTCCATCACAAAGCTTCTCCCCCACACCCCACTTCTCTTATCCATCCAAGAGAAACGCTCAGAAACAAGAGCAGCGTTGAAAGGGAATGTTGAGGGAGCGAGAAAAATGCCCTGCAAGAAAAGAGGTCAAGAAATTATCAACAGAAGGATCTGCCAAGGTGGCCACTTGGCCAGGTTTGGTTCCTGTGAATGTGTCCCCTCGGATTAGCTTTACATCTCGGGGCTATTATGGGAGTGAATTGTGTTGGAAAGCGTTCTCCAAGCTGAAAATGCCCCACTGCTTCTCAGGCCCTTTGTGTGAGCAGGGACTGGGAATGTTTTGTGTCTGGGATGAACCATGGCCTCTCCTCCCGTCCTGATGCTTCACAGATTGTTCTCAGATTTGGACACACTTCAATGGACACTTTTTAATAATTTTTTTTTTTTATTCTGTCTCTAGGTCTTTTGTACATTTTCTTTCTTGCTTTTCAAGGCTGAGGGAGAGTTTTGAAGATAACAAGTGCATTTGTCTCCTGCTTTTTGAAACGCAGATACCGATTTTTGTTCGGTTTCCCTGGTTTGCACCTGAAGTCAGCTGGACAGAGGAGCCAGGGAGAAAATGATGGATCACTGAGGAGAAAGATGGGCTGGAAAGCACAGGAGACTCCCACAGGACTGAGATTTGGCTCTGCCATCCTTTTGTAGGTGGTGTGAGAGAGGGATTCTGACCAAAAAGCTGCTCCTGGCTCCCCCCAGAGCAGCCAGAGGCACAGGGAATGTTTTCTGCAGGTGCTGGATGGGGTTTATTGACTTTTCATCAACTCCCCAGCCCAGCTCTGGGTTAGATGTTCGATTCATCTGAAGGATATTCCTTCATTTGTCTGGAGGTTTTTTTCTGGGAGAGATTTGGGGCAGCAGAAGCAAAGAAAGAGGAGAGTAAGACATTAAATAATTAGCAGGAGGTGCCGAATTCCCTTATTTCTGTGTCTAGCAGCATTGTATTCCTGCCTAGGTGCAGTGGTCCCAAGAGGATTGGGATAATTGGATTTTTTCATCAGATTTGCCCTGATGCTCTGGAATTGCTGGGTAGAACTTCCAGCGATGTCCAGCCCAGCTGCCTGGCTGGAAAATGGGAAGCAAGGCTTGGATGAGCCTTTCTGGGGGGTGAAAAATGACATTTGTGGGGCACAGACTGGTGTCAAAGTGGCTTTTTTTTCTGGCGTGGACCATTTCACACAAGGAAATATTATAGGTACCCTGGAAAAATGTTCTAAGTGCATATTTCTCCGTTCACAGTCTTTAGCTGTATGGTGTTTTTGGTTTTTTTTGTTTGTTTGTTTTGGTTTCTTTTTTGGTGTTTTTTGTTGCTGTTGCTGTTGTTTGTTTGTTGTTTGGGGTTTTTTTGTTTTTTTGGTTTTTTTGGGGTTTTTTTTGTGTGTGTATGTGTGTGGTTTTTTTTTTTTTATTTTTGGTGGGAACTTGGGATGTTCGAGTCTCCACCTCAGCATTTTGAGGGTTTTCCAAGGAATTTCTCCTTTTCCTTCCCAAGAGACCGGGCTGATCATGTGCACATCAGGTGGAAAAACCCTCCTGCAGCAGGATGGTTGCCAATTCTGAGGTGAGGTGGCTGCCACAGCCCCGCCAGCATCGCCTTGGATGCGACATTTGAACAAAGCTGCTGCCGCGCTTCCCTAACCATCAGCATGTTAATTAGATGCAAATTGTGTCTAAATATTTAAACTCAAATCAAAACAAGCCACTCTCCCTGCTCCATACCAAGCACCCAGCTCACCCCTGGCATAGCAACAATCTCCAGGAGGTTTGGGAGGGATGGGAAGGGGTGTGGGGAACATTTCCAACACGACCTTTAAGGATTAAAAACGTTTTTTTTTTTATTTTCAGAGCATCTGGGTGCACAGAGCAGCTCTGGCAGCTCTGGTTGGGAGTTTTCACAAACTGTTGTTCCATGTTGGAATTTTAGAATGGCTGCAGCATGTGTACACATTTATTTATTTGATTTTTTTTTCTTTTTTTTTTTCTCTTTTGAGCCTGTTTTTTTGGGAGGGAGGAGGAAGGAAGATCAGAGGTTGTGGGGTGAATTTCCAGCCCTGTTTGGCAGAGTTGGGCTCCACCTCCCCATCCAGCACAAATCCCTGGGGGGGTGTGTGTTGGATTTTGTACTACTTATTAGTGGTTTGTTATTAGTTTTGTTTGGTTTTTTTTTTAGAGCTAGGATTAATAGAAACATGATTGAGGCGACTTTGGGTTTGCATGTTTATTATATTTTATTAGAAATTACAGGAAGTATGACTACTTTTAGTTTTTTTCCTAGAAGTAGGAAAAATGGCTGTAGCTGAGCTTGCTTTAAGGTTTTTTAAAGCTAAACAAACTAATAAAAGTTTAGCACTTACATTATTTATTTTTTTGACTTAATAATAGATTTTTTACGACTTTTAGAGTGACATTTGATTGACTAACTTAAGGCTGCTATTTGAGTTTTGTGAAGAAGATGAACAAAGAAAAAGACACCACCCAAAATTTTCTATTTTGTTTCATATTCACTACTATACTATAAAAACTTTAAATTTAAAACCTATCACCCAGTGAAAATACACACATCTAACCCAGCACACATTTGTGATTTCTAACTCATTATTTATATTTACAAGCTTTTTTCAAGGTTTCAGCTCCAGAGCAGTGTTTTCCAGGGGGTCTGTGCCTGGGAGCACAGCAAGCTCCAAAACTCCAGATTTTTGGGATCCAACAATCCCCGACTTTGCTTTTTTTGGAGAGGTTTTTCCATTTTCCCCAGGGCAGGGAGGCTTTTCCCAACACAACTGATCAACACCTTCTGTTGTGAGGAGATGTTTGTTCTCTCTGTGCTGAAATGGAGAAATGCAGTGTGGAAGGAGCCTCTGCAGCATTGCCACCGGGCCTCACCTCGTGTGGGAATGATGGAAAATTTGGATTTTATTTGAAGGGAAGCCTTGGCAGCAGCTCAGCCCCCAGCAGCTGCCTCCCATCAGCCTGGGCTGAGGGAACAGAGACTGAAACCAGGACTGGGAATCAGGGGCTGAGCTGGGATTTGCTGCTTGTAGGAAAATCAAGAAGGATTTGGGATGTGCTTCCTTATTTCCAAAAGTATCAGTGTGGCTTTGTGACCTCCAGCCCTCATTTCTGCTGCCCAGAGGCTGAAGAACTTCCCTTGTGTTTTATCCCTGATTTTCATCTTTTTCCCTTGTGTTTTTATCCCTGATTTTCACCTCTTTTTTCCCTTGTGTTTTATCCCTGATTTTCACCTCTTTTTCCCTTGTGTTTTTATCCCTGATTTTCACCTCTTTTTCCCTTGTGTTTTATCCCTGATTTTCACCTCTTTTCCCCTTGTGTTTTATCCCTGCTGGGACACAGGGCCAGGATTTTCCTCTCTGAGCATCCCAGTGTTAGCATTGAAACACATAATCCCAGAATGATTATAAAAGCAGGTGCTTTTATCGAAGAGCTCTGGGAATCAGGGGTGCAGACCCAAATCTGGCATGGATCTGAGATGAACATGTTTTTATACCCTTTTTGTTATATAACTATATATTAATTATTAAACCTATATTGTTCTATTGTATACATTGATCTTATCCAAACATGAATTCTTGTCATTTTCATTTGGCCCCCCAAATATTCTTTCTCATTATTCTTATTACGATTAAACAATAATTATATTCAATTACCAATCATTACATTTAACAATCATATCATTTATCATATCATGATTACACAGGTGTAGCTTCACATGATCTAGAAAAAAAAAAGCTCATTATTCATTCCCAGGGCCTGGTTCTCTTTCCCAGGCCAGACCCAACCTTCCTTTCCACCCCCTGATCCTTGTATGCAATTCCCATGATTTTCAGAATCATTTTAACCCTTTGCTATCACCAGCAGCTCCTCTGCCTGGAATTCCGTGCTCCAGGTATTCAGTGCAGGCTCCAGGGGTTCCTGGGATGTTAAAGCTTCACCCACACAAACACCAGCAACAGCAGCTTCACTTTGCTCAGCCAGATGCCTTTCAATTGAATTAATCTCCAACTCCAGTTCCTGTGCAAACTCCATCAATTTGCCTGCAATTAACTCGTGGCTCTTGCAGAATAATTTCTTTTTTTCCCTTGGAGAGAGTTTAAAAAAAAAAGAGGCAAATCAAAACCAGCAGCTGATGGAGTCCTGCTTTTCATTGTCCAAACTGCCAACTCCTGCCTCTGTCTTCTCATGCCCACGAACAACGGGGCCTTTCCCCTCGTTAGCTTTTATTGCTTCTGCTGGATTGAACAATAACAAAGGTGCAGGAGTTCAACTGCAGGTGCAGGATCCAGTTCCTGCCCTTAATGAGCGACTGTGCCAGTGGATGCAGTGATTTTATGGGGTGTAACCTCAGACAAACACGAGAAAATCAGAATTTAGGGTATGAGAACAAAGGTTTAGGCTCAATTGGTTTTTTTTTTGCTGTGGACTAGTGGGGTGCACAGAGGCAAATACTGAGGTTTATAACTTAAATAAAGTTCTATTAATTTGTTTAGCTGAGTGCATGTCTGAGCCTGAGCTTTCATTTAATGCAGAGATTATTTCCTAGGTGGGATTTAGGCTCTGTGTGTCATCAATGAGGAGAAAAAAATTAACTTCTTTGGATGAACTTGCCTGTCACAGATTACATGAGATTCAGAACTTACACTCCTGAGCTAAACATTATGACAGGAGAAATTAAAATGCATCCCAGTCAAATTTTGGTGCTGGATGTTGTGAGTTTGAAACTCCCCCAGCCACCTCCAGAGCTGGAATTCAGTGTTTGCACATCCCTGCTTTCACAAACAGCCCTTGGTAAAAAAAGTTCTGCTGAAATTAAAGGCTTGGGTTTCTTTGCTTATCTTTAAAACTCACGTGCCAGTCAAGGTCAGCCAGCTGGACACAATCCCTGCAGCTGGAACGAGGGCTGGATTTGGGAACTGGGTCACTTGGGTTTCATTTATTGTTCCTCACAGAAAGGAGCACAGGAGCAGCTCCCCCCCAGCCCAGCACATCCCAAAATGGACAAATCTCTACAAGTCCCCCCCTGTCCTGGCATGAAAGGGGAGTTTGGGGGTGGCTCCCAGAGAAGGAATTTGCAGACTGATTTTCCAGCCTGGATTAAGTGCAGCTCACACAAATGTCCCAATTCCTGGCGAGGGGGACTCTGGGGACTGAAACAGAACCTCTGGGAAGAGCTCCCTTCCCTGTCAGAGCTTTTCCCTTTGGAGTCAGAACCCAAAGTGATGCTGGCAAATGTCTTTGGGTGAGTTACACACTCAACACGTGGCTGGGAAGAAAAGCTGAGGAGGCAGGGGCTGTGATTTGGGACAGAAATGTGCAGGTTGTGCAGGAAAAGCTGGCAGGAGCAGCTGGATCCCGTGAAAAAAAAACTCTCAGGATTTATCTTCCCTCTTCTTCCTTATGATGCTGAGCCTTCTGATCCACAGGAGAAGGATCTATAGGATACAGATCTGTAGGAGAAGGATGTATAGGATAGAGATCCATAGGAGAAGGATCTAGAGGACAGAGATCCATAGAAGAAGGATCTATAGGATAGAGATCCATAGGAGAAGGATGTTTAGGATAGAGATCCTTAGGAGAAGGATCTAGAGGATACAGATCCATAGGAGAAGGATCTATAGGATGGAGATCCACAGAAGGATGTTTAGGATAGAGATCCATAGGAGAAGGATCTATAGGATAGAGATCCATAGGAGAAGGATCTAGAGGATACAGATCCATAGGAGAAGGATGTGTAGGATACAGATCCATAGGAGAAGGATCTATAGGATGGAGATCCACAGGAGTAGGATTCTCCTGGTCCCTTTTCACCCTGTCCCATCTCACATAACTCAGTACCATCTCTGTAACTTCAGTTCCCTCAAAATCCCATTTTTAGGAGAATCTGGCTATGGGATCACAGCCCTTAATATTGAGATTGTTCATGAAGTGAGAGTCTGGGTTGGTTTTGTTTTTGTTTGTGGGGCAGGTTTTGATGGTTTTAGCTGATGGGGGAGTTTTCAATGCAATTCCCATGGGTTCCATGGGCATTTTCCTGGAGAAAATGTGGAATCACCCATTGCTGCAGGAATGATCAGATAATCTCAGCCCCCAGATCTGAGTTAATTAAACCCTGGCTGCCCTGTGAGAATTGCAAAGTCCTTTGAGGGGAGGATGAGCATTGACAGCAAGAGGTCCTGCCAGGCTTTCCCAGGATTTTGGGCTGGGGGTGCTCCTGGGTTTGTGCCAATGCCTGCAAGCGAGGATGGAACACACACAGATCAGCCCTGACCTGCACTGTTTGCTCCAGAAAATGCAGATTTTCAGCACTCATTGATGTGCTTGGACTCAGCCCTGGGGGTCTTTTCCAGCCCAAATGATTTTGTGATCCAGTAGAACAAAAAAAGCCCAGCACAGGGAAAACCAACCTTTCCCAGGAGCTTCTTGGCCGTCCCTCTGCCCCCTCAGTGTCTGCAAGGGAGAGCTCTGGGCTGCCAAACTCAACCTGGCTCCAACTTTTCTCTCCCAGTCTTGGCTGCTGGAAGAGGTTTAAGTCCCTTTTTGTGTGGCTTGGGGATTGTTTTCTTTGCTCTGTGCTTGTTTTTTTGGTTTTCCTCTTGACTTTGCAGTTTGGTTTTACTCAAAATAGAAACATCTGTGGCTGGTGCCTCTCTCCAGAGAGCCAGGCCTGTTTATTCTCCTTTTTCTGGGCTAAAATTGTTGGAGAAATTACTGTTCAAGTCCTTGGGTGAGTCCTGACTGCACAGACATCAGATTTCTCAGGGATTTCAGAGGTACAAATGTTTTCTGGAGGGGGTTTGGTACCTCTATTTCCTTTGTTATCTAAGTGCAAGAATTAGGGGAAGAGAAATACCCTGGAAAGGAGTCAGAACATCAGTGGTGGGTTCCTCCTCTGCTTTGCTGTCTGATGGAGCTTCTAATTCCAAGTTGTTCAAGCTGTTGAGCTCGAACTGTGCAAAAATGATCCCATGAGAGCCTGCAGAAGCCTCCCTGCCCTCTAAACCCTGCAGCAATGTAGCTTTTGGCCTGCCATTTGTTTTCCTTGGGTTAAAGAGAGGAAAGAAGTAAAAGAGATGGAAGTGGGCTGGAGCACTTTGTCATCTTGGGGTTCATTGTCCCGATGAAATTTTGTTCTTTTGGATTCCTCCACGCTTCCCTGCATCTGATCAAAACTGCCCAGGCAGCTCCAAGCAAGGGAAAATCTTGTTTGCAAGGGATCAGATCCCTGGTTTGCAAGGGATCAGATCAGGAATGACAAAAGTTTTGTGCAAATTGGAATTAGTTTAAATATTCCCACATGATAAACTTTCATTTATCACTGTAAATGTCTTTAGGATGATGAAACCTTTGCTCTTTAATGACCAAAAAATGCCCTGGTCCTGTCTGGGGTGCTGGAGCCAAGAAACATTTCTACCTCAGCAACACCAAAGGAATGAGGCCAAAGCTTGAACTTTTAGGGAAGATTTGTCAGAATCCTTATCCTGACCTAGTGCACAAAGGACAGTCCAAAAATGGAAAGAAACCCCTCCTGGTCTTTAATTTGGGGCACTTTTGGACAAGAAATCACAGGGAAACAAAGGGAAAAACGTGGACATTTAATAATTTAATCATTTAACCATAGACATTTGTTGGCACAGATCCATGTCCTGAGTGGGCTCTGCCTCAATTATCAGGCACTCCTCATTCCCTGGAGCCTCCAAACTTCTGGAATTCACTGTTAGGGAGATGATGCTAAAAATCCTTTGCCTTCCAAATCAGCAGGACCCTTCCCAAGTGGAAGTCCCAGCTGTGGCCCTGCCTCAGTTTCCCCAGGTCAGGAGCTCCCCACTCTGCACATCTGGGTCTCCAGGAGGAGCCTGAATGAACATTCCAGCTCTTTCCAGCATCCCAGGCTTTTTTATTTCAGTTGTGCAGCTCTTCCCACTGGTAATTAGGGTAATTAATGGGTGTAAATAAGGGTTCTTGGATGCAGAAGGTGGTGCTGGAAGTGAGAGCTGTTAATGCAGGGAGGAGACGTTTCCTGATGCATCCAAGTGCCCTGGAGCTCAGGATGCTCCTGGCTGGAAGTCAGGGAATTCTGTTTGCAACGCTCCGGGCTTTAATGGCTTTGCAGAGCAGTTTCAGGGAAATTAGGGCTGAAAAATGCAAATGTGACCCTGGGATCAGCGGCGTGTGGGGTTAGGAGGTGTCTGGGTTTGTTCTTTGAGATGATTTAGGGGAAAGCTGGAGTGCAGAATTCCCTGTCCCAGCCCACCCAGGCTGCTGTTCCTCCTCCCAAGTGTTTCTCCACGGATGCTGCGATGGAAGCCACGTGTGAACACCCCGGGAAGGGGGAACCAGCACCCCCAGGCACGTGGGATCAAAAATTCCCTGCTGATAACTCAGCCCAGATCCCCTGCCTGCCTCTCCAATATCCACAGAGGAGTTAATTTAAAAGCTGTGGTTGGGATTGTCTGGTACTTTCTCTCTTCATAATTAAACATTTCAGTTTTAATTTCTCCTGTCTCTGTAAACAGCATCATCTTTTGCCCACTAAGTTCTGCTTTGATGCCTTTTCTTTGCTGCAAGAACCTCCAGCCACCACAGTTCTGTTCTCTCCCCTGATTTTAACAGCTCCCTCCTCCTCCTGAGCCATTCAGAGTCTCATTTGAAGTCTCTAAAACATGAATTATCTGGGAGGAGACTGGGAAAATATTGGAAATGTATTGGATTTGGGCTCCATAGCACAAGGTGGATGGGATGTTTGGCCCCTCATTTACATGTGTCCCTTTAGAATGGGGATTTTGAGATTTAGAGTTTATTTTTCTCTTTCTCTCATGGTCAAAGCAAGAATAGAGATTTCTAAATAATCTTGAATCTTCCTCCTGGTTTGTTGTTTTTTTTTTTCCCAATCAATTGATTTACTTGGAGCTGTTGTCCTAAAGGCTAACGAGGCAGTACAGAGATTTATGGATGATATTTCCCTAGGTCTGATGGGACTCTTTTAATGCCTAATTAACTCTGTACCAAAGCATCCCAATCCTCCTGAAATCTGAGCCACCAAGAATCCACTTCCTGTTGATTTTTCACCCAGGACTTGTGAAAACTGAGTCCTGGCTTCCCTGATTCCCTTGGAATGAAACAAGAGACCACTGGCTCTGGGATTGGGCCTTTGTATGCAAAGATTTGGGGGTTCCCATACAAAATATCAATTTATTTAATGACGAGCTGAGGGGATGTGTGAAAAGTGGAATTTTACTTGCCTGGCTGAGACATTTTTGAGACAGAGATTGTAGGGGCAAGGCCTGAGCCAAACATAAACAACTTTGGGGAGCCAGAAATTCCTTCAGCCCCATGAAAAGAACAATATTTGTGGAAAAGCTGGACGGCCTCGTGCTGGATGTAAACCCAGCCATCTCCAGAACAATGGGAGCATCTCCACGAGGTTTGTTTTGAAACAGAAGCCACCCAGAAATGTGAGCAGAGCTTTCATGGCTTTGGCTTTTTCTGCTGGAATGTGGCTGCTTGCAGAGGGAGGGGGATTCAGAGGATCCTCAGGGCTTTGAAGCTGATACTGTAATTAAGGCCATATTTATAGAAAAGCAAACATTTGGGATAAGAACTCGGCGCTTCCCCCTTGCCTGCTGCTGGTGTGTTTTGCTTTTTCTTCCTGAGCTTGGCCACTTCCAGATGATTTCCAGCAGCTCAGGGTGAGGGGACATCACTGGTGTCCACGGAAGGAGCTGCTCCTGTGGCTCTCCAGCAGCACTCCTGGCAAATCCCATGCTTGGGATGCTTGGGAACAGCTCCTGAGAGGCCAGGACTGGGGTATTTATCTCAAATGGAATTTAGGAAGTGGTTTGCTGCTGGAATCTGGTGTGGAGAATGCTCCAGAGGCAGGAGTGGGAATGGATTCTTCCCCAAACTTTAGTGGAAACAGGAGCAGCCCAAAGAGTGGCAGGAGGGATTTGGGGTTGGGATCTCCCAGGTCTCAGTCCCATTTCCCTGTGCTGCTCTCTGCTCCTGCCTCCATTCTGCACCACAGCAAGATTTCCTGCCTCTCAATTCCTGGAAATCAGGGAAGCTGCTCCTGCCTAAACCCCTGCCCAGCTGGAATTGTGCTTGAACACCTCCAGGCCACGTTCCTGCTCCTCTCACAGTGCTCTGCCTGTCCTCATCAGCAGAGAGTGCAGCCAACAAAGCTCCTCTGCAAGCACCATTTGCTGGATTTCACTTCCAAGTGGTTCTGTTTTCCAGGTTAACTTCAGCTCTCTGTGATATTAGGGAGAGAAACACTTGGAGAAGGAGTTTGATCCACCTCAGGAGAGAAAGAGGAGAAAACCTCTGAATCTCCCCGAAAAATAATTTACCTGGAAGTGGCTCTTCAGCTGAGAGGCACAGCACTGATGGACCAGCTGCAGAGATATATAATTATATATCTATATCTATATCTATCTATATCTAAATCTATCTATATATCTATATCTAAATCTATCTATATATCTATATCTATATCTATATCTATATCTATATCTATATCTATATCTATATCTATATCTATATCTATATCTATATCATTAGATATATTATAGATATAAATAAATTTTCCAGGAGTTCTGTGGATCTACAACCAGCCTGGGCTAAATCCTCTCAGTGTCCATGTAAGAACCTGCAAGAGCTTCACTTTCTGGGCCATTTTTTATAGACTGAGTTTGGGAGAAAGATTCTTCTTGCCTGTTGATGTGACCTTCAAAAGAAGAGAGGGAGTGGAAGGCTCGAGCACAGGCTGAAATGTCTCATTTCATGAAAGACACAAGGAAAGTTAGATTGATTGATGCATAATTCCCTAAGGGGAGAGAATTTTATTAGAGGAAATGACTGCCAAAAAAATCTTGAAATAATTAATATCAGCACTTGCAGTTTTTAAGTGCTGTGAGAGAGTGCAAATGAGGAGAATTTATAATCCAGAGCACAGGAGCTGAATTCAGGGGCTGTGTGTTTTATCCAAGGTATTGAACGAGCTGATGGAGAAGCAGATATTTCACAGTTTCAATTAGCACAGATTACTTTATTACTTTCTCCCAGACAGTAATTATTTTGGTGATGAGGAAGCCTTGCAGATTTTTTAATTTTCCCTGTGCATATGGGATGGAGTAGAACAATGAACTGTAGTGACAGCAAGTCAGAGCCCCTCAGAACTCGAGTCTCTCAGAGGGGATGGATGGCTCAAGGAAACACTTGTGACATTTAACAGCATGCAAGTGTCATAAAGTCTGATCAGGGCAATTAACAGTGTTTATTAGCAAACAGAAAGGCAGCATCCTCAAATCCTTTCCATTTGGGGTGTGTGAGAATTTTGGAAAGGAGCTGGCACAGGCTGGAGGGTGAATGAATCTTTTTCTGCCTGAGCTCAGAGTGCCTCATTTCAGTCCCCAAAGCGGGGAATTCAAACTGGGAGCGTGGTGGTTTCAGGGTCCTTTAATGGGCTCATTTATCTCATGGTAAGGGCAGGGATGTTCTGGGCTCCAGAGCTTTCCCCTTGCCTTGGAAATCTTGGCTCTTCAGCTGGGGAGTTCCAGGTTTAGCATCCCAAATGTGCTCTGCTGCAGCAGATCTGTCAGGCTCAGTGAAGAGGGAGGGGAAGGACTGAGCTGAGTGTGGATGGATCCATGGATGGATGGATGGATGATGGATGATGGATGGATGGATGGATGGATCCATGGATGGATGGATGGATGGATGGATGGATGATGGATGGATGGATGGATCCATGGATGGATGATGGATAGATGGATCCATGGATGGATGGATCCATGGATGGATGGATGATGGATGGATGGATGATGGATGTTGGATGGATGAATGGATGGATCCATGGATGGATGGATGGATGGATGGATGGATGGATGGATCCATGGATCCATGGATGGATGCATGCATGGATGCATGCATGGAAGCTCAGCTGAAATGATCTGATGCTGCTTTTCCCCCTCAGAATTGCTGATTTGAGTTCTCCAAGCCCCACAGCAGCAGCAGCAGGCACATGCACACAACCAGCTGCAGTTTAAAAGCATTTTTTGGGAATGTTTCCCGCCGTGCCTGCCTTGCTTTTTCTCCCCTGACCTTTTTGAAGTGGAGTTTGGACTGGCTCTGTGCTGCTGTGGCCAGGGCAAAAATCAGTTTGTGCCTGTGATCTCTTTTGTGGGGGAGAAAACTACACAGGAAAACCAGAATAAATCGAAGCCAAACTGTGTGTTTTTAAAATTTGAATTATTTCCACTTTTTTTTTTCCATAGAAATTTGTAATGGACCAAAAGTTTTGATTTCAGTAAAGCCCCGTTTGATTGAGGAAAGTGGCTGAGAAAAGCCAGGACTTGATGGAATAAGAGGCACTTCAAGAGCTGCAAAGAAACCTCTCTGGCCCTGCCCTATTTCCCATTTTCCCATGCTCAGGCAGAGCCGAGGTTTTATTTTGCTCTGGTACCAATCCATAAAAGTGTAATTAGGAAGCCTGGCTTCCAAGCTGCTGCTGAGCAGATGTGCCCATTGTAAAATCACATTTCTGTCGTTCATTGCCTGCTTTTTGTTTCCTTCCCTCCTCTCCTGTGCCCGGCAGCCCAAAGCAAACACTGCTGGCACTCTGCAAACACCCAGGCAGAGCAGGGCAGCCTTTTTTGGGGTACAAAAAAAGAAATTTTATCTGCTCCTCTGGCCCCTTGCAGCTGCCCAGGGCTGTTAGCTCCATTCTTCCCCAATAAATACAATTTCCCTGAGCAGAGGAGGGTGATAAAGGTCTCAGTCCTGCATGGCCTTTGTGCTCTGCCTTATCAGCCCCTGCCCAGGGATTGTTTTTCCTGGCTCTCAGTGGCAGGACTTGCTCCTGGAAGGGCTGTGTGGAAGACATTCCTTTTCTTTGCCCTCTGGTTGCACAGCTTTGCACAAATAGAAAATAAAAAATAAAACAGCTCCAACACTAAGAACTGTGAGTTTCTGTAGTAAAAATCAACGTGGCTCCACTGATTTCATAGACTTTGATAATTTACACTGGTTTTTCTCTGGTGAGTCTGATTTGGTTTTAATCCCTCAGCAAAACGAGGGAAATTTGCCATTTCTGGGGCAGACACACTGGCCAACAATGTGACTGTTTCCTCTATAAATGAGGAAAATACTGAATTTGGGAATACTTTTAATGCTCTTGAAACTCCCCCACTTGGCAGGAGCACCGTGGGTTAAGAGGGAAGGAGTCACTGTGGACTGGGCTGCAGAACACCCAAAAACCCCTGGTCAGTATTTATCTCTATAACAATAATTAGCCCAAAATTCACAGATTTATCCCTCTGCTGACTCTGACACCCATCAGAGCAGCTGAATTACCCACCAGGCTCTGGAAATGTCTCTCTAAGCACTGATTTCCCTCTGCCCCTTGTTTTAGGGGCCAAGCCAGGTGGGAGAGGGAAAGCAGGAGCTGTTCCATGGCTTTTTGGTGTGGAGAGCCACTCTAATTTTAGCTCTCTGCCTTAAAATTAAGGCTTTGAGCTGGTTTTTCTCTGCCTTCCCTCTCTGTGGTCGTGTTTACCAGGAGGAAAATAAATAGGAGCTCTCCCAAGGCCAACTCTCAAATTGTACCCTTAGAAAATGTTGGGTTTAAATTGCCTGTGGTCCTGAAGCTCTTCCCAAGGCCCTGCCTTGATCTCAGTTTAAGAGCAGCACTATAAATAAATGGTAAATCTCCGAGTAATGTGGTTCTGTTATGTAGCAGAAGCTCTAAAAAAATCAGCACAAAGATGCTTTGCAACCCAGAAATTCAAACTGCTGTGTCAAGCACGCTAAAGCCAAAATATATCCTAAAGCCTTAAATTTAATCCACCCCATTCTGTGCCATGAGGAATCATTTCTTGCTGTAAATCACCACCAGAGATGATTAATTGCCTGGCATTAGCACCAGGTTCTCTGGTGAAATTATCACTCCAGCCATGGCATCAAAACATATTTCACCTCCTCTCCCCAGGATGAAAACAGGAGCACGTTCCTGTGTGTTAATCAAGCCCTCCATTAATCAGGGTAAGATGCTGTAATTGTGATTACAGTTAGAAATCAATTAATGCTCACCTTAAAATAAAACAGTGCTCTCAGCTGCAGCAGGTGCCCACTCTGGGACTTTAAAGCCCTTTTTGGTCTCCACAGCACCTCAAGCTTTGCAATCAGCTGGACTCACTTGTTGTCTTTTCATTTCCCCCCTTCAGAAGGCTCTGGTGCTGCTTCCAGAGCAAACAAGTCTGGAAGTCAGGGGCATGAAGATTCCTGAAAGGCAGGGAGATCTGCCTGGTGGGGCTGTAGAGTGAGATGTTAAACACGGGGTTTTGTCTCTCCTGATCCCTGGAACTAATGCTGCCTTTGGCATCCTGCTCTGGCCAGCCTGGCCCCCTCTGCAGCCTGAATAAGGATTTTAGTTTATGGTTTTCCAGGCTCAGCCCTCAGATGGGACTCTCAGCTCAATGTGAACATTTGCAGGGCAGAGGAGAGGGACTGACCTGGGATTGGGATGTCACAGCAGCCTTGAGGGGATGTTTATTCCCTTTATACCCACCCAGGCTCCTCCAAATTCCCTCTCAAGAGCCAGAATTCCTGTGCTCAGCTCCCTTCTGTCCCCTGACAGGTGTGACAGACTCAGTGTGACCACCCAAGGGGAGCAGCTCCCCCTCAGCCCCTGCTGGGGATGAGCTTTCAGGACTTGTTTAAGTTTTTGGGAGGAGTAATCAGTGCCTGAATAGCTGGGAGGGCTCAGGAGAGAGGGGAGCTGATGGTCACTGCAGGTGACCCCACGTCTCTGGCTGGGAGGAACTTTCTGGTTGGAATAAACTGGCACAGACAGCAAAGAAATCTGGTTTGAGGCTTGCCAGCCTTGCCCACAAATCATTAAGGGAGGAAAGGTTATCATGGTTTCCTTTCTGTGCCCGCAAACAGCTCTTGCTGCCCCGTGCCAGTGAATTTATCCCAGGCAGTGAGCAGAAAACCCAGAGCAAAGGCAGAACAAGGCAAAAAAAGGGAGTTTGGGACTATTTGTTCAGCATGAAACTCTCTTTTGGTGCTTCCCCTTTTCAATTAAGCTCCCAGAAGCGAATCCAGATTAACTTTCAGCTCTAGACCCGATGAGTGAACGCTGCTTTGCTTCCTTCTTCAACAGCTCTCCCTTCAAATATCACTTTCCTCAGTTCTGGCTGCTGCTGGTGGAGAAGGAAACCACTCCTTGTGGCCTGTGGGCAGAGCTCTGGAGCAGGAATTGTCTTTGCAGCAGCACCAGCACCCCGTGTGCCCTGCCAAGGAGCCGGGTGGAGCTGGGCTCCAACCTGCAGGAGAGGGGAGCAGGAAAAACTGGGCAAGGCCATCACAGCAATTTCTGATTCCTCAAGAGGAGAGATTCATTTAGATCGTCTGGTGTACACAAGGAAAGAGGAAGGAAAAAAAAAAAAATCTGTTTGAAAACAAAGGGGCACAGTCCTGACTGTTGTTCTGGGCTGGGTCATTAATTGCTGATGAAAAGGGGAACAAACGGCTCCTGCATCATTACTGAGCCACACAAACTGCTCCAGACACGGGGCTTTGTTCCCAGCAGAAAGGGAAGGCACAGATTCCCTGCATGCAGACAGAAATGTGGGGTCTCGTGGCTGATTAGGGGACACAAAAGTGACACTGCCTTGGAAGAACAGCGCTGCAAAAACCAACGGTGACCTCACCCAAAATGGGAAAATGTCCCAAGGTTCATGAATTGGAAACTGAGTGAGATGATTTCTGTTGAGTTCTGTCACTCTTCACCAGGGAATTTGGGAAGCAAAGCCTTTCCTGAAGGACAAACCACCAAAATGCTTCCAACTCCATCAGGCTGGTGTGGAGTGGGGGATGGTCGGGGGTGCTGAGCTATAAAATAGATGAGAGGGGTAAAATCCTCCCAATTACTCCAATCTGGGTGATCTGTGCTCCCCTGGCAAATGTTTGAACCTGGAAACGTTGATGGAAAAGCAAAGGAAGAAGCTCCAAAGGATTGTGCAGCTGAAAGAATGACAGAAATTCGGGTGTCACATATTTAAGCTTAAATTTAGAGTAATCCTGCTCTTGGCAGGGAGGTGAAGGACTTGAAGCAGCAGGTGGCAACAGTGCAAGCCTTTGGATCTTCTCATTTTCTTGCCCCTTTTCTCCCACAGATTTCTCCATTTTAGCAGATTTTACTTTTCTGACAGTGGCTGAGGGAGCTGTGAGCTGAAATTCTGGATGAATGAACTGAAACACAGAAGTGAAGTGAGGCTGGGTCTATTCACAAGCCAGTTCCTGGAGTTATTAGCCCACTTCTATTCCTCCATTCATCAGGCAAAGTCGGTAATTTCTTTATTGCCACAGGAATCCTAACACAAACACCGGAAATGAAGTGAAAACCTCATGGAAATGAAGTGAAAACCTCATGGAAATGAAGTGAAAGCTTCATTTAGGGCTCA
Source organism: Rhabdornis inornatus (assembly GCA_013397075.1). NCBI lineage: Eukaryota > Metazoa > Chordata > Aves > Passeriformes > Rhabdornithidae > Rhabdornis > Rhabdornis inornatus. The sequence goes on along the minus strand of VWZS01007633.1, from coordinate 115,462 downwards.
ATTCCTTTGCCTCACCTTTTTCTGTCGGAGCAGAGAAGGAAGAGTCGATATCACAGAGGTATTGAACCAACCTTTCCCCTCCTGAATTTCAGTTTAAGCTCAGCCTCTGACCAAAGGCTCTCCAAATCAATTAGGGCTGGCAAGGCCAGCTCTGAGTGCAGCACCAGGGCAAACGGTGACTCTCAGCGTGGAGAAAAACTCTCCAGGGGTTTCTGACCTTGGGTGGAGCAAAACACTCAGAGCATGAGCAAAACAGAGAAAAAATCATTTATTAGTGAGCACCAGAGCTGGAGGATAATCAGTTCCCTACAGCTGCTGGATGGTTTTGGGTGGGATGTGACCAGTTGTAAGATTTTTGGAAAAAAAAATCGAATTTCCAGCATGATTTCCGTGAGAAACTCCATGGAATTTCTCTGGGACACCCAAACTTAAAGCTCATTCCTCCCTGGGAAAATGACATTTGGTGCTGATGACAAATGCCCACGTGCTGGGGAATCCACCTTCTTCCTCTTGGTGCTGATCCCATTTATTTTTTTATTATTATTATTATTATTATTATTATTTATCCCATTTATTTATTATTTAAATGATTCCCATTTATTGGCTTTGATCCCTGCCACTGCCACCTTTTGGCTGCACAAAAAGATGGATTTTGGCTGACAGAAGCAGCCCCTCATGCCTGGTTTTGGAGCTGTTTTCAGCCCTGAGGTGATGACAAATTTCTGCTTATTGGGATCAGTCTGATGGGATAAGGACAGCCCTGGGGAACTTCAAACTTCCATTACTTTTTAATGGAGGAACTTTAATAGAAAGGCTGAAATGCTGCTTCTTATTGTGGTGCCTCAGCAATTCTGGAGCCATAAATTCTCTCCTCACCCCTCTGTTATTACTGATGTATCAATTCTTTCTACTTCTCTGAGCACTTAAATTGAAATAAAATAAGGTTTAGGCTTTATGTATTTTTAATATAATGAAATTCAGCTTAAGGTTGTAGAAAAACACTCCTTGGCATGGAGTGCTTTAAAGTCCTCAATAAATGAGAGCAGAGAGAGGGGAAATGCAGGATTGTGAATCTGGGAGGGGGAAATTCCCAGATTTGTCTCTGTGGCTCCCTCCCTTATTTCAAATCACCCCCTTTCCCCTGTTAATTCTGCCTGGTTGAGCTCATTCTGTATTTTTTCTGGTTTATTCCCTTTTCTCAGCTAAACTGCTAAAGGCCAAAGCTCCTTTTGCATTGCATGTCCCCCAGTGCACCTGAAGAGCTGTGGAAATCCAGGTGATTTTAGGAACACCCAGGTGAAAAATCTCACCTTTTATACAAGGGAAGGAATGAAACAAAAGCAGGTTTGGTATCTTGAGGGTTTTTGGTGCAGATTTTGAAATGCAAGTGGGTGTTTGAGTTTAGTGGGGGTGTGTGCTGGGCTTTGCAGCACTCATCAGTGGTTTGTCATTAGTTTTGTCTGTTTTCCCTCAGAGCCAGGATTAATAAAAACACGATTGAGGTGATTCTCATGTTTGGGCTTGGATGTTTATTATATCTTATTAAAAATTACAGAAAGTACCACAGCACCTCCAGCTCTTTGCTAGAAGTGGGAAAAATGGCTCCAGCTGAGCCGGCTTTAAGGTTTTTTAAAGCTAAACAAACCAATAAAAGTTTAACACCTACATTATTTATTCTTTTGACTTAATAACAGATTTCCACGACCCTTAGAGTGACATCTGACCAACCAAAGGTCACTGCCTGAGTTCTGTGAGGAAGAAGAAGATGAACAAAGAAAAAGACACCACCCAAAATTTTCTATTTTGTTTCATATTCACTACTATACTATAAAAACTTTAAATTTAAAACCTATCACCCAGTGAAAATACACACACCTAACCCAGCACACATTTGTGATTTCTAGCTCATTATTCATATTTCCAAGCCTTCCCCAAGGTTTCAGAGCAGAGCAGTGTTTTCCAGGGGGGCTGTGCCTGGGAGCACAGCAAGCTCCACAACTCCAGATTTTTGGGATCCGGCAGAAGTGTGGGATCTGGAGGAACGCGGGGAAATGGAGCAGTGGGGGTGGGTCTGCAGGAACATTCCTGCACTGAAAGCCCCAAAGGCTCCATCCCAGTTCCTCCAGCATTCCCCTGCAGGGTGTGCAGGCAGAAACCACCGAGCATTGAGGCCAAACTCACCCAAAAACCCCAAAAACCCCAAAATTCGTCCTTTTTGTTTCTCTAAACGGCCAGGCAGAGATGCAGAAGGCATGGAAAAATGAATGTTTTCAGGGAATCTCTTGGAGGGACAACACTCAGGATAAATTCTTGTATTGAGGCATTTTTTGTTTCAGTGTTTTTAATGTTGTATAATGTGATGTCAGTCCTTGGAAGAGGCTCTGAGCTGATGATTATATAAAAAAATATATGAACAATTATATTAAATATAGATAGAAATATAAATAAATAAAGATAAATGTATAAAAATAAATAAATGAATGTAAATATAATGGAAATAGAAATAGAAATAGAAATAGAAATAGAAATAGAAATAGAAATAGAAATAGAAATAGAAATAGAAATAGAAATAGAAATAGAAATAGAAATAATACAAATACAAATAAATATAAAATTCAAATACAGATGTAAATATACTTAGATATTATATATATTATATAGATTCATAATATAGGGATATATATGTTATATAGGATTATATATATTATCATAGATATATTAATAGAAGATTAACTATATAAATATATTTATATATCAATGTATCATATATCAATGTATCAATATATCAATACAACAATACATATACATATAACTATAACTAACT